>JARYHS010008075.1:46774379-46922712 GCA_031002005.1 Vandiemenella viatica
ATAGATAAAAATACTTTAATAATTATATTTTTACTAAGTTGCTATTTTAATATTTTTGAAATAAGTAAACAAAAAAACTATTATAATTAAGGCTGGACTAATCAGTATCTGCCAGTTCATTCGTTTACTGATATAATGAATAAATATATTTCATAGTATATGGAAGTTATTTCTACAATCGAATTTTTTTCGCATCGATACTATAAAGCAGAAGTCAGATGTTTACTGTTATTTATTATTTATTTGTTGCATTACTAGCAGATTATTGTTATTTTTATGCTAATAAAAATAAAAGCTTTTATATTTCGGACAGAACAAAAGACTAAATTTTGTTTTAGAAACAATCTACCGTAGTCAGAATCAATAATAATTATGTTTTACTTATACAGGAAATTAAAGATATTAAATTAGATATATCAAAAAGTTTGCTGAATTTATCTACCAAGCTTTCAGCTAATTTCAAATCGATAAAACTAGCAAAAAAGAAATGAAAATTAACCACTAAGAATATACGATTTTGAAGCTTTATTTCTAATTGATAATATTTGGAATTAACCTCACTAACAATAATCGAGGCTCTGGCGACTGAAAGATTCGTGGAATATTAGAAGTCTGAATAGGGCAGGTGGATTAGAAAACTTAAAAACGGTGATGGAACAACTTAAGTTAGATGTTGCTGGGATTGGTGAGATCAAATGGAAGGACGTACAGGATTTCTGGTCGGGGGAATACAGAATAATTAGCACACTGGCTGTTAATGGAATCACTATTGTAGGATTTGTAACGAAATGGTGAGCAGGGAAACGGGTGATTTATTGTGAAGAGTTTAGTAATAGGATCATTTTGATGAGGTTAGAAACTAAGCCCGCCCCAACCACATTAGTACAAGTGTACATGCAAACGTCACATGAAGAAATAGAGAAACTGTACGCTGAAATTGAAAAATTAATCCAATAAGGGAAGAGGGAGGAAAATCTAATATTCATTGGTGATTGCAATGCAGTAGTGGGAGAAGGAAAAGAGGAGAATACTGCAGGAAGTTTTGGTTTAGGAGCAGATTGTTATAAAAGATATAAACTAGTCGTGGCGATCACACTATTTAAAATTTATGCTAGAATGATATATACCTTAAAACGTCCGGGGGATAGAGGCAGTTATCAGCTAGATATCATGGTTAAACAGAGATTCAGGAATCAAGTTCTAGACTGTAAAGCATACCCAGGAGGAGACATAGAATCTGATAGTTATGAAGTGCAGGCTGAAATTCAAGAGAATAAAAAAGCAAATCAAGCGGAACAGACTGGAAGTGAATAAATTGAAACATCTATCATGATAGAAAACTTGCAGAAATGGTTCACGTGTGTCTAAGAAGTAACTCTGAAAGGAGCTAACTGAGGACAAATGGAATGTAGTAAAGACCAAAATAATGAAAGCTGGCTTTTAAAAAAAAAAAAAAAAAAAAAAAAAAAAAAAAAAAAAAAAACTTTAGACTTTAGAGAGAAAACTAACCGAAAACTTTGGATCACAGAAGAGATTTTGTAGTTGATTTATCAGAGGAGAAGGCACAAAAATGGTCAGGATGAAGCAGGAAGAGAGCAATACAGACAATAAATTTATAAATCAAATAGACAGGAAATGCAAAGAAGAAAAAGAAAGATGGCTACAAGAAAAGTGTGAAGAAGTACAAAAGAAAATGGTCGAAGGTAAAATAAAGATAGTTTATAGGAAGATCAAACAGAATTTTGGAGAAATGAAGAAAAGAAATATAAACATTAAAACTGCCGATGGGAAACCTGTTCTAAGCTCAGAAGATAGAGCTAACCGATGGAAGGAATATATAGACATACTGTATGGTGGAAATGATTTGAACAACAGGGTATTGGAAATAGAAGTTGATGTCGACATTGACCACCTTCACTTAGGTGATCCTGTTTTGAGGACAGAATTTGATAGAGTAATGAATGATATGAAATCAAATAAAGCAGTTGAATTGATGAGATCCTGCAGAATACCTTAAATACCTAAGAGAAGAAAAAATTCAAAGATTATTCAAACTTATATCAAAAGATATTAAACAGGAGAGATTCCAACTGGTTTTCATAAAAGTGTAGTCTTCACACTTCGGAAGAAAGCACAAGCTGACAATTGTGAGAATTATCGGACTTTAAGTCTAACATCACATGTCTCAAAATTACTGGCCAGAATAATATACAGAAGAATGGGAAGACTAGTAGAAGGGATAGTAGGTAAAGATCATTTTGGGTCTAGGAAAAACCGCGGTACAAGCGAAGCAACTTTGGCTTTAGGATTAATACTTGAAGGGCGGATTAAGAAAAACAAAGATATTTTGATGGCATTTGTTGATTTTGAAAAAGCTTTTGATAATGTTAGGTGGGACAAAATGTTTAAAATTTTAATGAACTCGGGTCTAAAATACCGAGATAGAAGAATACTCTATAATCTTTATAATAATCAAGTAGCTTTAATAAAAGTAGAGAACCATGAGAGACAAGAATCAGTTAAAAAGGGTGTGAGACAAGGTTGTAGTCTATACTCATTAATATTCAACCGGTATGTAGAAGGTTGAGGATATTGAGAAGTTACTGAATATCAGGAACAAAATACTGATGAAGATGATGAACTAAATATAAACCACAGCGAGACAGAAGTGAAGAAATGTTGCAGAAATGATGCTAATAATATTAAATTAAATATAAAAATAGGTTCATTTGCGATGGCAGCAAAGCATGGATTTTAGGAATACCAGAAAGAAGGAAAATTGAAGCATTCGAAATGAGGTGCTATAGAAGGATGCTGAGAATGAAGTGGACGGATAAAGTAAGAAACGAAAACGAGTTTTGGAAATGATGGGCGAAGAAAGAAGTTTGAGGATGAGTCTTACAGAAAGAAGAGACAGAATGGTAGGTCATATTTAGAGGCATGGAGGATTGGTTAACTTGTTAGGGGAGGAAACAGTCGAAGGTATAAACGGCAAAGGAAGGCAAAAATTACAATATATGAATCAAATAATTGAGGACGTGAGTTGTAAGGGGTATGTTGCGATGAAAAGATTAGCACAATATAGGAGGAGATGGAGGATAGCATTAAACCAGTAGCAAGACTGATGACAGCAAGAAGACGAACAATAATCCTAACTATTTACTTTATAATTCAAAACTTTAAATTATTTTAGATCGTAAAATTTAGCTTATGACGAAGCTGTTTCCAGTTTAGTGCACAACAGTTTACACACGCAACGAGGGCTCACTTCATCAAAGATGAGTGTACATCAATTTAGCGTTTTGCAAACAAGCCAGTTTCTCACTGGCATCGGAAGGGCTGCCGAAGAGATTAATAACTACAACAATTAGACTAAAGTTTAACCAGAATTAAAGTAATAGAATCATAACGGTGTGATTATGATGATGATTATGTTGTATGTGATTTTAAACACTTTTTTTTACAGGGGGGGGATGCAACAGGTACAGGAACAACATTAAAAATCTTTATCTACACCATCTAATCCTAGCATTCGTCAGAATTAACAACTTAAAAATATAAAAGAGAATATTTATTTCCATAATAATTTGATAGTTTTAGCTTCTTAATAGGTGAAGAGATACTAGATAAATACGTGATGACTGCAAGCTCTGTCGGGCCAAGTAGTAGGACGGTACCCATCTAGAGAGACATATTTTACTCTGCACTTAAAGGTTAAATGACAATAAATAAATATTCCAGGCACAATGTAAAAGGTCGAGACCACCTGGTGTGAAGAAAGAAGGATGATCATCAGTGAAAGAATAAACAAATTCCGGGAGCGGAAAAAAAGGCGAGCCTGTAAACCAGTTGCTTTTCATGGTCCAAAGTAAGCCAAAATCGAAAGAAGAAGAAATAAATAAATAGTAGCATCATATATCTTGGGGTATAAACTAAACAAAAAATTTCACATTTTATGATACTTCCAGCTGAAACTCGTGAAGCCTACATTGACCTCACACGACGGGAACATCCGTTCACACATCAAAAAGTATTTACGAATATAGATGTTAAGTGTTTCAAGAACTTCTTCTCGTGACCTATGATAGTCGGCTTCCTTCTACAAGTATACGAGATATGACACAGCTTGGTCATTGGCCAAATGAACGATCTTTAATTTGTCTTAGAAATTTCTAACACACATTATTTGGATTGGTGATAGAACACAAAAACGTGGAAGTCCATCATATCTATATATACAAAGATGAATGTATGTATGTTTGTTTGTTTGTTAGTTTGTTTGTTCTTCATACAAATCCACAGTTTACATCCTATCTCGATGAAACTTTGTACACTTATCCTTTGAAACAAGGAGAAAAATGCTGTCTACATTTGGTTGAAAAATTATCGGTATAAATAATACATGTTGTCTCATAATTTCGAAATACTACTGAATGGCGATAGACAGACGCGTTGGAAATGGACGTCTGTATACTGCTTTTCCGTGTATAGGTCAGACTGCTCAGTGGTTAGTTCGGTGCTAGCAGCCGGCGGGTACGGGTATAAACGGACAACTGCCGCGAAGCTCCGAGTTACAGTGTTAAAGTTTAAGTGTTCCAAGTAATATTCAAGAGAGTAAAGTGATATTGTAAGAAGCTGAAGATTTACAGTCATCAGGCAGGTCATCGGCCAAAGAAACAGAAGAGGTAAGCAATGGCGCATGCGACGTTAACAAGAAAGAATACAGTGAAATTTGCGTTTGACCGAGCGTATGTTAGACCAACGGCCTTTGAGATTCACGAGTGGCTATACGACACGGTCAAACTGAATGACGAAGAAATCGTAGGGATTCAGTTAGATTCTTTTCAGAATAGTTTTTGTGAAAATGACAAACGAAAAATTTTGTGAGAAAATAATTGAGTTGTACTCCGGAAACTTGAAATTCAATCACTCAGACGGAAACGTTAGCAGTGTTAAAGTATCCAATGCAGGAATGGGAATTAGACATGTGAGAATACTGAATCTTCCCTTTGAAGTAACAAGTGAAGCAATACTACACGCAGTTAAACCATTCGGAACAATAATAGAGATAATGGAAGATAAGTGGAGTGGGAACATCAGATACAAAAAGTCAAACGGAGTGAGAATAGCAAAAATGGAAGTATCTAGGCATATCCCATCTTATATCAATGTGTGTGGTTTCCGTGCTTTGGTATGTATGATGGCCAGCCAAGAACTTGCGCTGTATGCAATTCTGTGGATCACGTAAGAGCAAACTGTCCAAGAATACAAACATCAACATTGCCTTTAACATGTGAAGCGGACAGCTGTTCAGGAAAACAACAACGAAAGCCATCGACCTGAATACGCACAGCAATTTCCTCCACTACAGGAAGACGACAGTATAGAGGAAACAACAGAAAAACCGTCAACAACACTGCCAATCACATATGTGAACCGGACAGCTGTTCAGGAAAACAACGGAAACCATCCACCCGTACACGCACAGCAATTCCCTCCACTGCAGGAAGCTGACGGTAAAGCGAAAACGACAGAAATAACACCACAGGAAAAAGACATAGCAGGGAAAATCGTTGAAACAAACCAACAGAAGAAGATAAACTCCAAACGAAGGAGACGGAGAACCCAAACTGTAAAGATCAGGGAAATCCAATAACAACAGAAACAATAAAACGGAAAGACTTAGAAGAAATACTTAAATATCCAAATGAAATCGAGGAAGCAATGGAATCAGAAAACGAAAGAAGTGATCTCACGAAGACGAATGATACTCAGTCGACGGCTGATGAAATGGAGTGGACACGACTCGATAAGGCCGGAAGAAAGATACGCGCAAAGAGGAGACCCGAGACATACACTATACAAACAAGGATAAAGTCAAAAGAAGTGGAAAGTAATGAAAACACCAGAGCAAAAGGGAAGAAAATAAGAACACAAGCATACGAAAAAATCCAACCAATGTCAATAGAAGAACTACCCTCTGATACCAGTATGCTATTAGAAGGAGATAGAGAAAAAGCAAACACCTATCTAAGCCGGGCAGAAGACCGATCACAAGGGGAACCAACAGAGCGCACTCAAACAGTCTGAAACCTCAGAGCATCCGTAAAGAACTGAAACGAAGATACAGCAATAATGACAAAAAGAACCTAACAATAAAACTGTATCAAGAAATTGACAGCACGGTAAAAAGGAAACACAGCAAGTACCGATAGAGATGCAAACATATTGTATAGCAACGATAAACCTGAACAGGATAACAAGCAAAACAAAAACAGAATGTCTAAAAGACTTCCTATATGCCGCTGATGTAGATATAGCCCTCCTTCAGGAAGTTTGTAATACCAATGTCCTTGACATAACAGGATATGAATACGTATATAATCAAGGCAACGAAGCCGGAACTGCGATTTTAATAAAAGATGGGATTGATCACAACAATCTTATCACTATAGAAAATGGCAGAGGAATATCCGTCACGATTAAAACAGTGACAATATGTAATATTTACGCTCCGTCCGGAACACACAAAAGAAACGAAAGATCGAAATTTTTCAAAGAAGATATGCTACCCCTCCTACCAACAAATACCAACAGTTTGATAATAGGAGGCGACTTTAACTGCGTGCTACACCCTAAAGATCAATTCCCAAATGTTAACGCCTGTAACGATCTTAAATTAATAGTCCAAGGACTCAGATTAAAAGACACTTGGGAAACAAAACATGGGACTGAAAAATCCTATACATACGTCACCAAGGATGCAGCAAGCAGAATTGACAGGATATACGTAAGCGAAGATATTAATTCCGATGTTACCAGTACAGAGGTATGGCCAGTGAGCTTTTCAGACCACAGCGCCTTCATCACCCACATAAATATGAGCAGACAAGAAATTCACCGAGGAAGAGGCTACTGGAAATTTAATACTATTTTTCAGAAAGGTCGTGAACTTAACGAAATGCTCCAAGAAACATGGCAAAATTTCTATGAGGCAATATCAGAGATACAATAATCAACTAGGTGGTTACAATGCGCAAAAACCGAAATTGCGCCGTACGCTGTTAGAATACGGAAAAGTAAAGAAGCAAGAACGTAAGCAAACAGCGGAATTTTACTATGCCTGTCTAAGAGATGCTTACCGGAATACTGACAGATTAAACTAAGTCATTATTAAAAAAAAGGAAGAATAAAAGCGAAACTAGTAGCAATTAAAACCTTCCGAACTGGAGCAAATGATGATCAGATCGAAAACCAAATATGCTGCACCAGAAGAAAAGCCAATGTTAACAAATCGATACCCTAGTCTTCAGATTTGAGTGTGAAGAAATGAAAGAAATTTGGGAATGGACTAAGGAAAAAGTCGCGATAATAAACAGGACCGTAAAAATTCAGATCAGAACCAAAGAATTAATAAGACCACAGAGGAGAGCGTATCCCGATACAAAACATAATGCCACAATGTGGCTACTAGGACACGCCGTCTACTACACATTCTCAAATAAGGGCAAAACAAAACTAGAATACTGGTTTTACCTAACAGAAGAATACAACAAATTAACACCCG
The DNA here is from genome assembly GCA_031002005.1 of Vandiemenella viatica. Lineage (NCBI taxonomy): Eukaryota > Metazoa > Arthropoda > Insecta > Orthoptera > Morabidae > Vandiemenella > Vandiemenella viatica. The sequence goes on from JARYHS010008075.1 coordinate 46,781,947, forward strand.
TTCAAAATAAAAGCTTCCTTTGCAAATTTTTTAAATGTTATAAACGAATAAAGTAAGAAAACACCAAAACTAGAAAAAAATTAATGATAAACACATTATGAAAAAGTGGGAACAGAACAACCCATGAATTAATAAACACAGGCATAGAGCCAGGCAAAGAGCCTACTTAATGGTGAGCGAAAGGTAGGGCTAAAGGGGAGGAAGGAGACCCCCCCCCAAAAAAAAAAAGTGCTTAAAGCTCTTGCTTACAAATGTTTGGGTCGTGGTTCCCAGTTCAAATCTCGTGGAGGCTAAGATTTTTAAAAATTGTTTTTGATCATAAGAGTCACGCCTGGGCCGTAGGTTATTCGGATTGAATGTTAAACTGTAGATATCACAAAGTTAGGGGTGCAATGCGAGGCAAATCGTAGGTAGTCCTGCAATGTTGTAGGTGTACACTTTTTTACGTTATATTGATCCCTCTGGGGTGATCCGCTGACATTGCGTATGTGACATGCAGTAATCTATATATATAAAGATGAATGTATGTATGTATGTATGTTTGTTTGTTTGTTTATTTTTTGGTTAATTTGTTCTTCTTAGAATCCACAGTTTTCATTTGATCTCGATGAAACGTTGCACACTTATCCCTTTGAAACAAGGAGAAAATACTGTCTATATTTGATTGAAAAATTATCTGTATAATAATATATAATGTCTTATAATTTCAAAATATTACTCAACGGCGATAGACAGACGCATTGGATATAGAGGTCTCTCTACTGTTTTTTCCGCGTAGCGGTCATGTAGCTTAGGGGCTAATGCGCTTACTTACTAGTGTTTGGGTCGTGGTCTCCGGTTCAGATCTCCGTGGAGGATAAGATTTTTAAAAATTGTTTTTGATCGTAAGAGTCATGCCTGGGCCGTCGGTTATCCGGATTGAATGTTAAACTGTAGATATCACAAAGTGAGGGGTGCAATGCGAGGCAAATCGTAGGTAGTCCTGCAATGCTGTAGGTATGCACTTTTTTACTTTATAATGATCCCTCAGGGTTTGTTCGCAGTCAGTGTGTGTGTGTGAACCGCAGTAATAGTACTATAAATACGGAAGTAAGTCTCTGTCTTTTTGTTACGTTTGACGACTAAATGGCTATATCGATATTGATGGAATTTAACAGGAAAATCTGTATGACGGGCAGAGGACATTTTTTCCAGTATGATTAACAGTTGTAGTCACGAAATTTTGAGACCTTATCGAATGGTGACAGAAATATGTTGGAAATTGATTCTCTTCAAGAGACAGGTCCGACGGTAGAATGATATAGTGACAGCTTTCCTGTCATATTATGCCGACTCGGTGTTATTTGGGACCAATCCCTCGTTACCAACAACTTTCTATATTCAATTCTGGCAAAAAAATTCTTAATCCACGCGTACGAAGTCGCGGGTACGAGTTAGTCTTAAATACATGGGATTTATGAGTATTTATTGTAGAGAGAGCTAAAGGTGTGAAGGATAATTTGGACATTATTACTGTCGGTTATTGAAACGCGCTTCGCTCTTAACTCCTTCTGTTCGTTCCTGCTTCTTTCAGAACCAGAAATAATTAGTACATACTTTTAAAATGACGGAAGTCTCAGTTCACAATAATTTCATTTTAATAACAACGATAACTAAACCAACACAATCTATGTGGGTCGTGGCTTGATATTTCATTTCCGAAAATTACAGGTTCTAGTATTGGCAATTTGGCCATCTCACGAAGCGGCGTCTACTCTCATCAAAGTTTCGAATTCATCTGTTTGTTAAGAATTGTAACGGGAAATTCAAAGCATCTGTATTCAATATACTCCATGGTAATTTTAATCTTTAATTAAACTTTATTGAATGGGACAGTTAATTATACTTTATTAAATGATTAATAATTATGTAAAGTTATTGCCTTTTTGTATCAATCAGGTCCGTAACATTACCGAAGTACTGATTACGTTTAAAACTTCTGTGAAACTGTTGTGACAACATTTAACGTACGCTAATGGTATAGTTATCTTCCATTTCTTTAAATGTAATCGCAATGTCTGTCTGCAATGTGTCATGAGAGCATCAACTGAATTGCTGACAAGGAACGTGAAAGAAGTTGGTAGTGGTATTTAGGAAGGAACCATTCTGCTGGGGTGGTTTAGGGAAACCGCGCACGTTGCCGGAACGGAACAAGTGGCAGACCCTAACCAAACGGCTCTTCCGCCAGCATTTGTGCTTTTCTCACTATAATAAACTTTGTACTGATTTAAAACAATACTGTCATTGTTTTTTTTAATTAGTCCGCCCATCATTTATATAGTCATGATTATTAGCAATCAGTAAATTAAAAATTATCCGCAGTACTGAACTGTATCTGCCGATAATTTTAATTGGAGCGAGACCGCAGTAGGAAGAGTTATACTATTATTTTAGAAATTGTATGCAGAAAACAGGTTCATATAGCGTCAAGACCTGTGACCTACTTTAAATTTCAAATTTGATATAAATTCAGTCAATATGAAAGTAAATGTCTAGATATCAGCTATATTGGCAGAAAACCTCGTCCAAAAACTGATTTGCAATCGAACCGCAATAAAGAATTTCGATAATTTTGAAAACAACGAAACTTTTACTCGCAATTCTCTAGTTTACATAAAACGCTCTTTAATGACAAGTCAAAAATTTAATAACTGGTAAAAAGACAGTGAAGATAATATTGTTGAGGCTCTGAAATATTATTTTGTTATAGTCTTTAACTAGTTCTGTAAGCTGAATTTCCTTTTAAATTCAATCAGTCTTTTCACACACCTACCACGTACACCAGAGAGAAATTTAGAAATATTCTTCTATTAGTATTACAATACGATTCACCAAAAGTGCGTAATCGTTTATGCATCGGAAGATATATACGGAATATGGTGGCAGAGGACCATGGGCTATTTTGAGGAACCACCCCGGATTGATCTAGGAAAACCATGGAAAATCCATGTCAGGATGCCCATAGCAGTTTCTCTAAAACTATCCTTGTCAGATTCCAAATTATCCTCGTCAATAAATCCTTCCTGTTCCATTCCCTAATCGCTCGTGGAAAAAAATGAATACAGAAAATAATCGGTTCTGGTCCTAATTTCTCTTATTTTGTTGTTCATTGCTAATTATGAATGTTGCTGGCAGCGAAATGTATTTCTTGGCATCCTAAAATAGCTCTGTAATGAACTTTTCAATTTGCTTCCAAAGACAGCTACGCCTAAGTATTCCGTGTTTTCCCAACTTCACTCCTTCAACATAGTATTTGCGCTTTCCCTCCAGCTATATGTACAGGGCGTTCGCCGGAAAACGCTACCCTCCCAGTCTGTTGCCGTCGGCAACTTGCTCGGTCAGTAGCGCTAGCAGTTTCCGCCACACGGCACCGTGAATCACCGCACTGTTTAACACCTCCGCTGCCCCAACAGTGCAGTTCAGTGACCCTTACATTGTTAAGAACGGTTTCTTTGCATTGTAGATAGTTTGTGACTTCAGTCTCTTATTAATCAGTGTTGTGAATAAACGTTTCTTTGCGGTTTGGCTGGTTTGGGGCTTCATACCTTTATTAATCTGTACCGTGTTTGAGTGTGAGTAAAATTATGGTACGTTACAGTTTGCAACAAAGAATATTTCTCTACGATACATATGTGAAGAAGAAGTCGTTTAAAAAGTGTCGCAGTAAATTTCGTCGCGAATTTCCTGGCGCTTTACTGCCAGCTAAATCAACAATTCTGCGTCTGGTTAAAAAAGTAAGAGAAACGGGTTCATTTTTTAACAAAAAGAGACTGTCGGTCAACCGTATTCTCACAGAGGAGAAAATTGACGATATCGCTTTTCGACTAGAACAGTCACCCAAAAAATCATTAAGTCAGTTAGGGCAGCGTGTGTCTCGAAATATGTTCAGAAGATGTGAAATGTGCATTACACAAGAGGGTCAACACTTCCAGCATCTTTTATAAGGTAAACTAATGAATTACGTCACATTTAAATGCTTAGCACACAAGTTTATGAAGCGTAATTATTATGAAATAGTCCGCGGCCGACGGTCGAACAATGCCGGAAACTGACCGCTCGCTCGCCGGGAGCAGTTTCTTCCTTGTAGCGCTAACAGTGGGTTGCGTTTCCCGGCGAACGCCCTGTACTTGTCTTTGGACCTTCTACAATACCTCTATTAACTCCTTTTGATGGGGGCATCGACAATCATTATCTGATGAAAAAGCTTAGACTTTCATTACTCAAATTTTTAACTGATCTATACCTCTGATTGTACTAAATTAATTTCCTCGCCAAATTATAATGCCTAATTCAAGATGCCCAGATTTAAGAATAACGAGGACGGCGCTGCCTGTCCACTATCCTCTCCCTGCTGCAGCCAGGTGTGTCACCTGCCCTGCCCAGTCCAAACGTGATTCCTCTTCCTCGGCCCGCTCTGTTTGTTTATCTCGATGATGAACGACTGTTTCCACTTGTGACGTGTTTCTCGGCTCTCGCTTTTTCCCTCCACGTCGTATTGTGCGAGCGACAAGCGCTTATTCAAACAGTCTCTCGGCGGCCGCCCACCTCGTCTCCGCGTGCGTTATTCGCCGACCGACCGACTGGATATACGAGACCCAACAACTCCCCGATAAACATCCGCTCCGCGGCGATTGCTGATGTGACAAGCGTTCCATCTCGAATTTGCAGAGGGGATGAAGTAAAGTTTACCCACGTTTACAGTAGATAAATGTTTTATTTATGTTTTACAACAGCATTTCGAACGATATTTTCTAATGTCATTACCGATATTGCTAAATAAGTTTTAAACGGACAATATTGGAGAAAATCAAAACTCTTAATGAATGTAGAATATATCACAAACAACTTACTCTTTTAAGAACTGTTTACCAGCCTAAGTTATAGTTGAGTTAATTCTGAGATTTCTAAAAATCTGAATGAACGAAAAGGTTTACTGTCGATAAAAGCACACCCCGTGGAAACAGTCTGGTTACCGCCAGGTCGAGGCAGTCAGGTTGAAGAATCCAATATCGGTAGTCCATCGTTTCCCAGCATCACTCCAGACGAATACCAAGGCGATTCTTCCTAAAGACTGTTGTCGAATTCTTCCCGGTTCCTTGTTCCCAATCGAATGGTGTCTGTAATGATTTTTACATCGACGTAAGAAGTTCGAAACCAATATTAAATATTTGTTAACTGAACAAAATTTTAAGAGTCCTATGATTCCATTACATATCACTCAAGGCGCTTGGAGTTAAATGATGAATAGTTTTCTTAGTCGTTCACAGATTTAAATACACCTGAGACTAACTGCATAATTAGCCTTACATAAATCTATGTCCAAGCCGTAACTTCTTTTCCTTGGGGATAGAATTAAGCCACAACATTGTATCAAATTAAATGGTGCTTGTTGTATGATTCTTTCGTTCGGACAAATTCTTTATTGCCAGTGTACTTCACCACATACCGCTGACCGATGATGGCAAATGTTCTAGCATTGACGGAGGTACTGGTCACAATACTGTTATTCTGATGGGGGAGATTATTATCAAAGAAAATTAAAGAAATTCTATAGGCAGGCATATTACTATTGATGAAAACGAGAAAAAGAATCATAATACGTATCTTAGTAAAAGAGCAGGAAAAATAAATTATGTATATAAAGTGTCAGTACTCCTCCAGTAGGTAAACCATAATAGTAATGATAACAGCACTGATAATGCCTTATCATTTGATAACATGAACAATAACAGCCAATCTCATCCACATGGTTGACAATGAAGGAAGACTTAAAAAAAACTTAAGTACAGAAAAAATCATGATAGAATTTATTATTTTTTAGTATTTCACCAAATTCCTACTCTAAAACATTCTAATGCAATAGAACCGTTCCATTTGTCGAAGCAGTTTACCAGACGACTTTCAATTTGTCAGATGTAACTTTTACTCATTGAAATTCCTCGTAGGCCTGATAAAATACCACCACTTGTCTGAGTGAACAGTAAATTTACAGCTTAGCACTGCGGAGGACACTGTTTTCATTTCCAGCTAGTCCATTCTGAATTCGATTATTCTAGGATTCATGTATTGTCCCCAGCCGAAAGCTGGGTCAGTTCCACCAGGAAGGCAATGCATAACTTACCAGAAAGAGTATACTAGTTTTTCTCTAAAGATAAATAATACACACATTCAACCAGTCGAATGTGTGTGAATATTGTATGAATAAGCGCATAATCCTGCTAGATAAGCAACCACAAATGAATGAACTAGTTACAAGGACACACTTACCAAACTCTGAGGTACGACATTATTTTTTATATTTCTTGCATCTTCGGCGTCATTATATGTGCGAAAGTATGAGGTGAGGAGGGGGGGGGGGGACATTAAACCGAAATTAATTAGTCCATGACAGCATGACGGTGCCTAAAGAGATTACGGGAAATCATGATAAAAACGGGGCTATGAACTTTAATCGCGATGCGTAGAGTAAGATCAGCTGGTGTAGAGGATTCTAAACTTTGTTACTACGCCTCACTTTAAAAATATATAATCTTGGAACCCACACTACAATTTATTAAATGAAATATTCAAAATTAAAACACATTTTACTATGAATTAATGTAATGTTTTCGGGTGACTAGTTGAGTTAACGAAGTGTTTAGCAAAGAAATTTCGTCGATTAAAACTCTGTTGACATCTTCCTTCTTATCTACAATTTACTACGGCTAAAAATGAAAAATAGTTCATTGAAATAATAATAGGATTGTTTGACTGTACTATAAAGACATATTGGTTTATTTTGAAAATAATTTGATTTTTTCAATGGATGGGCGTGAACGTTTTTTGCGTATCGTCATGAGTAAAGGATGCTTACCGTTTTGTATGGTGGAAAGGTGTAAGAATGACCTTGTTTTGGGTATGGCCAGGGATCTAAAATAGTTAGTTTTTAGGGTTAAAGGTTATGACAGTTTGACCGGATTTTACTAAAAGGCTAAGATAAATGTTCTCATTAAATTCAGTGTAATAATAAATTTTTACTTTTTATATCCTTAAACCTCAATTCTGGAGACATGAAAATGGCCGAGCAGTGTGATAGTAATGATTGAAAAATGGCAACAACTGGAAGGACTTCATTGATCCGTAAAGTATAAATTTATTCTTCATTTCTCCAACCAAAATGTTATACCATATGTTTTTAACTAAATGAACGTATTTAAATTGAAATGAAGAGCTATGAAAAGTGAACTTAAAGGCAATTCATGTCATCATAACCTCGATTTTGTAGTAACACCTCTGGCCACTGTTAGTCCGTCTGGGAAGGCCGGGCGCGTAACATCAGCGTATACATTAATATAGGTTTATAAAGTGTTCAAATGTTTTGATCCCTTTATTAAATGTAGCTCATTGATAAACCTGACCTATCTTTTATCCATAAGGTTCACTCTGAAATTTTTTTCATATTTCTGTTTAGTTTAATGGGTGTTACCTTTGAAATATTTTGTATTCCTACAGTAAAATTATTGGCAATAAATTAATTACTTGTTGTGATATCATTTTCAATCTTCTTTCTCTCAAGTGACAGTTAAAGGGCTTGTACAAGCTGTTCCAGCATGAATTCGTTTTGTCTTCCTGAATCTTAAGGCGAAATAAGAGAATATATTTTCCATCCATTTACATAACTTAATAGTTGTGAATTCTATACTGCAAGTTGGGTATCGATGGCGATTAATTATTCTAATTCGTCCCTTATTGCAAAACTTGAAGTTCTGGTTATCACCAGCATCTACAAAATCAGGTGGTCTTTCGCAATTTTTAGTGTATTTTTCATGACATATTTAAAAAAAAATGGTAAATGTGCTTCGCATGAAAATAATCAACTATTCTAGATATAATACATAGATGTAAACAAAATATTTGGAAATCTCTGGAACAAGTTAGGTCTATGTAATTCTTTACTTTCTTCCGTCAATTTCGATGTATTTATCTGTGAATCCTTGGTTCTAGAACTTTTCTTTCATACTATTACTGTAATTTGATGACTAAACTCGAAAATTTGGAGTTATTTTAATAGGTTAACTGCCAGTATATTATTAAATATTTATTGAAAAGTAAGGTGATTTTCTGCTTCAGTATTAGCATGAGTGAATAGTTCGGCTTCATTGTGAACGAAATCATCTCGTATAGGACTAGAATATATGCAACATACAACTCAACTAACGCCCGGGAAGCATTAACATGAGTTTTTGTGTTAGCTGCGTGACTCGAAGTGAGTCCAGTTGAGTGCCGAGATGGTTCCTTCAACGGAGTATGGTTTCACTCTTTTCACGTCTCTAATGACATCCATGTTGACAAGGCGTAAAACCATGAAAATACCTACGGGATATTAATGAGGTTATTGCTGCGTGGTACTCAAGAATTTTCCAAGAAACTTTACGAAAGCCGCTTGAAATGGTAAACAGGACTGTTAATAGCAAATGGTGAGATTTAGACTGACATCACTTCGATTGTCATATCTCATATGAGCCAAAGTTTCAAACTTTGGCGTTTCTTATTCGTAAAGCGACAGTTATTTCGCAGTATTAAAATTTTTTTAGTAGAGACATACATGCATTTATCTGTTACTTCAGAACGGTCGTTTACTGCCATTTTCCTAAATCAGCTTCATTTCCTTGCATCGTTCGCAACTTTGTTCCTTCAGTAACGTTTTCATCGACCCCAATACCGCATTTATTCTATTTATCTTCCCCAGTTCTTTGATCGATCACGTGGTTTATTTGTTTTATTTTCGTATCTAATTTATTCTCATTCACTACCAGTGAACTACTGTAAGAGGCAGTTTGTTTCCTTTGCACGCTGAACGTTGCTACGTGATTAGTTCGTATAGACATAATCACGGAGGCATAATTAGTCACTGCAATTTTATTGATAACTGTCTCTTTGGGGCAAACAGAAATTTATTTCTTCTTCAGTAATTTCGACCGTGCGTCACTTGTTTCTATCGTACTGATTGATTTTGTAAACTCTTACGCTGTGTCACAAGCTATACGTTACGCCTAAAAATATTTATTGTTTTCAATCGTGTTTATTCCGCTATCCGTTAGGGGCACTTGTAGATTTTGCTGTTATTCCAGTCAACTTGAATTTATATATTACTGTATGTTATTTGGGAATGAAACATGTTTGATTTAGTGGAAGAAGATGTTTTCAATAGATCATGGATGATTCATGGAACAAGGAGGATATAGGGGAATACATACGGAGAAACGTATTTTACCGACATATAAATAAAAGGAGATACATCGTTCGAAAATACCATTCCCGGTCCGTCAAGAGGATAATTAGAAGATGGTGAAGTTTCCAATGATATCTATTGGGAATTCGGTAATATATTCGGTTTTCGTATTTGATTTGCCTTGTCTTCTTGATTACATCCCTCAAAAAATTCTTATTGCACTGTAATGAAATGCAATCGATGTTAAACTATCTGTTATTAGCTATTTTCAGGTACTTCGTATTAATTATGTATACTCCGCTCTTTTAAACCAGTAATTTGGGTAAGGAACTTTTTCCGACTCACCGAACCATGAAAAAATTTAAAGGCTAAAATTCTTCGAGAAATTTCTTTGTAGACTCATTATATGGAATAAAAATAGGAAGAATAATTTCAAGCTAAAAACGCGAGATGAAACAAAGTAAAATTATTCAGATTCATTTGTGATATCAGTAGAAAAGTATCAGCTAGCGCGGTACGCAAACATGCAAACATCGGTAAAATCACTGACGTCTTCATATGTTTACATTTTTTTTCTTTTTTTTTTTAACTGCTTAAAGTCTCTTAACGGGAAAGGATGGGGGGAAGGAATGGGAAAGAATTCAACCATGGCCTTTTGAAGGAAGTATCCCGACTTTCACCTGTGGTGATTTGGGGAAACCATGGAAAACCCAAATCTGGATGCCCGGACGGGGATTCGAACAGCCGTCCTCCCGAATGCGAGGCCAGAACGCTAACCATTATACCACCATGCTCGGTCCCTGTTTACGCCCACTGTGGCGTGGTTCATTGATGGCTTAGTGGCAAATATGTGCCAGCGATTTACCTAAATCTTTTTGTCGGATTGAATGTGTGTTTCTTTGAACTGAATTTTATTGTAGTAAGCTTAGATAATGATTTACATTTCGACACGTAACTTATTTTATCACAATCAAATGAATACTAATTTACGTACAGTTATCTTAAGATTTCAACTCTCAAACTTTGAATAAATTAACACATTTCTTATTATACAGAGTTAATAATAATAATTGAAAAAATTACACAAATTTACTGTAGCTGTATTACTTGACATATTATCACAAAACATTACAGTCATTTAGTATCAAGTGCTCTATATGTGCCCCCGACTGATTCTGCATGGTATCAAGTCGATAATCAAGTTCTTGCCACACTCGCTGCAGCGTGTCCCTATCAGTATTATTTAAAGCACTGTCGATACCAGCTTGCAGTTATGTTAGGTTTGTTAGCAGAGGAGGTTTAACACTAAATTATTCACATAACATAACATAAAAAAATCCCATGTGGTTAGGTCAGGAGAGCGTGATAGCCATAATTATAATTGCTGATCATCCTACCATGACCAGTCCTGTCGCTATTTCGACTGAAGTGCTCAAGTCTGCGCTCTCATGGTAGAAATTTTAAACGTGGCTGCAAACCTTTTTGAGTTTTTCTACATTACTGTTACATTCTTGACAGTAAGTCAAGTAATACAGCAACGGTAAATTTGTGAAATGGCTTCAATCGCATATAATTATTCTGCACTTTTTGTTTAAGGCAGGGGTGGCCAACCCGCGGCCCTACTTGAATATTTTTCCTGCCCGCGAAATTGATCACACTTTTACAAACAAAAAAATTATTTTCTAATCGTATAATAGTAGTGAAATCCAATGTATTAGAAAATTACATTAATTGGGCATCCATATTTTCCAAATTTACTTCATTTAAATGTATATATCTTTTATATAACATTTTTAGTGTTATAAATTTCTTTAAAATGTGCGTTTAGTACCATTATTATTATTTTATGATCTGTTTACATGTAAGAATAATAGTACAAAAACAATAATAATAACTCATTATATTTAAATTTTTTACTCCAAAAAATGTCTATAGTGGATCTAAATCTAATATATAATTTAATATATGCGACCCGCGTGGTTGTGATGCATTTCCAAAGTGGCCCGCGAGATCATTTGGGTTGGCCACTGTAACAGCTTTCAAACCTAAGCTTAAATGGAATGGTATTTTATGAAGCACTTATAGTAAGCTAGAGTTTGGTTGAATATGATTTGGTAGGTTTGTTTTGCAATTTCCTGTAAATCAATGTATATAGACTTTGTTTTATGAAAATAAATTATTTAAAGGCCTTTTAATATGGTTAAAAACAGAATTTTGCAAGAAAATTGCTCAAAGGTTCGTAATTTCAAGTATTAATGCAAGTTACGATGTCTAAAGGACAATTTGCTACAGTTTAAAAATGATTTCCGTGAATAATTTTGTGTTTAAGTATCTTTAATTTCCATTTCTGACCATTTTGTATTGATTGTAAATGATTATGTATTAATTATGATTGTTTGTAATAGTTTCAATTGTTTAAGTATTATTAATGTTCGAGAAATATCTGGCGGAAGCTTTTGAAGTGATCTAGAAATTTCGATGCAGTTTATATAAAGCTAACATCCGAGACAGAGAAGTACTTTTTCACTGACTCAATTTACGACGGCCAAGAACTGTATTGTCTGTGGTAGAAGTGTTGTATACAATCGCTGGATTGTTTGTATTCATGAAAACAGTATCGTTTACAGAGCTGTATCGTGGACTAGTTATTTATCATATTAATTAAACCACGAACAATCTAATACCACCTCTGGTTTAAGGGATTGAATCTGTCAGTCAGATAGACAACAAATTACAAAGAGCTTATTCCTTCCCTGTAACTTCTGAACAGCCCATAAAGTCATTTTTTTTTAATATCTACAACATACAGACTTTTCGCCATTTACAGACCCATTATATCCAGCATGAGCTGCCCATGATACCCCAAAAACTTTCATATGTGTATTTTCTTGTTACGTAAAATCTTGCCAATGAACATAAATTTATTCAGTTTATCTATTCCGACCGTGAGGTGAGCCGGACTCTCTTGCTACTATCATTGTTACTGTGCGATGACAGTAGCAATGCGTAGAAGAACTTACATGCGAGAGGTGATCCATACACCGTTCAGTACAAAGGCAACAAGAATAAAAATTCTATCATAGCAAGCAGTCTTAAGATAACACCTTCGAAAACTCATACTCAGTCACTGTAGTAGATGCGTTCATTTACAATTTTTCGACATGTTAGATTTCAAGAATTCTTCTCTGGTATTCTGTCGAAAAAGTTCTTCTGTTCAAAAAGTTCCGGCAGCAACCTCCACTGCCTATGTCAGGTGAAATATCCTAGCTAAGCTACTTCTGTGACGACACAGCACCGACGTTGCTGCCGAAACGTTTTGGACACAAGAACTTATCCGGCAGAATACCCGAGAAGAATTCTTGTCAGCCATACGCCGCGAAAAACATAATCCTCACATGTTAGACATCTTCTGTTTATGCTATTTTTTTCGTGAGGCTCACTGGGTCAGTTGATCTAATATTGATTTTTATAATTCATGCATTGACATCATGCAGTCAGTTGCATTTTTTAATCAGTTGTTTATCTATTTAATCTGTAAACCGTGAAAAGTGTGTACAGTTAAGTTTTAAAGAAATTAGTTTGGGGCAGCATTAGTAAGTTGCAAAAGCAGATGTCTGTCTACAAGTTCGAGTGAACAGCATTTAAGCAAAGTCTACAGGTCAGGGATTGTTCGAATTTCTGTTTATCTACAGCCCATGGTACCGCGGGTAAAGTAGGTATGATTCATCTTGATGTGATGTCACAGAACTAATAAATTTAAGATAAAGGTGTCCACAATTTACTATTTTTTTCTCAATGTACGCGGCATGCAGTTAACGTAAAGCCGATAGAACCAGGGGTAGAACTAGGGCAATCTTCATTTCGATGTGAAGACGGGGAGTCGTGAAATTTAGGATGAAATTATCAACCAGTTAGGACGCATTTTTCGTTGAATGCGATTCACACTAAATTTACAGGTTGTATTTAGCTATTTCTCGCAGTAGCAATATTTAAGGCATGAGCGCCTTCGAATATTATTTGAAGGAATTAAATTACATTCATCTTCTCGCTGGCAGTTTGTTAACTTTAACATAATTAACAGTCAACTTGAACAAAGGTGGTGGCAGCAGAGATTGGTAAATATTTTGTAGAAAGATATTGAATCAATTATTACTTATTTCAAAATTCAACTGTCGTATCTTTCTAAAAGCTCTCGTAATAGCAATAGTGTGAAATAATACATAGTCCATAAAAATTAAATCCCTTTTTAATCACTCATTCAGGTAAAGATATTAAACTTATAATGCGGAATTTTGCATTAAAAATAATTTTTCCTTAATTTTGTGTGATAAAACTTATTCGGGTGCTCGCCTTAAATAATGGCAATTACCGAAAGTTGCGTACTACCTCCCGATGCTTGGCAGGGAGAAGAAAGCTGACTCCTGGCGGGCCGCGTGAGGCGGGTGGCCGTCCGTCCCCTGGGTCGCGCCTAATTCAATTGCCAGCAACACGACGCGACGGCCAGCGCAGCACTGCTAGCCGTTTGCCTGAGCCGCACGGTAAGACAAGATTTACGACTCACTTCCCATCTTTCAAAATCCAATGTTTTTAAAAAATACAGCACTTTTTCCAATGTGTTGGCATTTAAATCTTAGACAGTTAGCAAAACTGAGTTAAACTTTCACAAATTATACCAGAATAAGCATAAAATTTTAACTTGCACATTGTAACGGTAATACTTGGGCCTAGAATTCAGGAGAACGCGGTTTCAAATTTCCGGCCCGCCGTTAATCATGTTGTTTACTTCCAGAAATTACAGCCGAATGCTGAAGTTCTTTTTTTTCCCAAAAGGCCATTGAAAAATTCGTTCCTGTTCCTTGTCTCATATCTTTTCCACCTCTAATGACTTTAATTTGGAAGAGGTACAAAACATTAGTAAAAATATCGTTGTGTCTCTTATTAGAATTAAATGAAATGTAGTGCTTTGTCTTATATAGAGTATCGTTCTGGTTTTCAAAGCAACCAAGTCCTAAGCTCTTGTTACTTGCTAAGCAAAAATAAAGGGATGCAGATTTTCTTTTATAGCTTAGGCCATTAATGTTCTTCTACTGAAGGCAGTGAATGCCAACTATGTTAATACCAAAAACGGTCTTTGGTGCCTCATCCACGAGCTACTTATTTTAGAGGTCTCCCTCGCCGCTGTAGCTACCATTTCGGACTTCACCATTAAAGGGCAACACATCCATACAATCTGCTAACAAACTGCTATACCAAAGGCTTGTGACATACATAAGTAAACAGATGGTGTGATATATACTGTCCAATGCTCTACAATGGATTTTACTTTTTATATATTAATTTTTTTATTATCTTCAATACTCTATAACTACTTCATGATTCATGACTACACATTCCAAATGTTAGAGAGAGATAGGAAATTGAAAGTCTCGTTTAACACTTGTATAAGGCAAAATCTATGAATTGTAACACTACACGACTTTCTGCAACGTTCCTCGCATTACATTCAATTATTTAAGAAGGCGCTGCCATTAAAATCAGGCAGTCACGAAACTACGATGGATATTTAGGAATTCTTCACATAAGTAAGAAACAATTAATGAACGTTAAATGCTACTTCTTATAACATTATCAACACTTATTTTAACTAATAAAAATATCGTTGAAGATGTCGGTTGTAGAATTATTAATATTGGGGTAGATTTATCAAATAAACATATCGATTTAAAAAGAGTCATTTCACAGGACGGTAAACTCATGTCAAAAATTACTGAAATCTTGAGGGGACATTAGACAGCTTTGCACAATTGTGTCATCAGAGAACATTTCTGGCATGTAACTACTACTTCATTTAACCGCTTCTGATGCTAGAATATCGAAGTTGTTATAATGTTTCGCTTTCTGCTCACAGTAAACCGAAAGACTTGATCAGTGTTTAAGCATCATGAGAGATAAACGATCTCTCTTTCTTAAGGTGGGCTTCCTATGCAGCGGCAGCGGCTGGCGGCGGCCGCCCAAGACAGCCGCTAATGGCTGCTACAATGGAATGTAACGGGGGCGCTCCTATGAAGCGGCGGCGACCCGCGTTCAAGGAAATAGCCGCTTGAGCCGCGCGACAGCACCCCTCCGAGAGCAGTCTAGACGCAGCCGCTAGCGGAACACTCGAAATATGTCAGACGGAAAGGTGTTATTTACAGCGGGGAGGATGAAAAATTGGTGGAAGTAGTGTCTAAATTTCCTTGTATATACGATGTTTCTTCACCACTGTACAAGGATCAATCTGTGAAGGACAATGTTTGGAAAGAAATAGCGGAATTCGTCGAAAGATCAGGTAATAAAAGCACAATATAATCTGATATAAATTTATTCATTTTTTTATTACCTTCGGGTCACTTGTTATTATATGTTTATTATTAAAGAAGCCTTCAAAACGTACTAGCTACTTCGCGTAGTCGAATTGCAATGTATAACGTGGTAACTTATAATTAAAACTTCATTCAGTAGCTGTATCGTACTTTGCTGAGGTCAATAGGCACGTGCATAAAATGTTCTTTCCTTTACTCATTTATCTCATTCTTACCTGTATAGTTATTAAACTCAATATTATTTTTCATAATTATTTATTGCAAAGCACAAATAAATAAATAGATAATACACAAAATTAACATTATAAATTCATATAAATACAAATCTTAATAATATATATACATACATACTTTTAATATAATACAATTATAATGCAGCCCTAATTCGTTCTTAAAACGTGATTGCTTTGCCAGGGTGTTAAGCCTACACCTGCACGGCTGTTGAAGTATTCTATAAATGATTCTCTGACAGAAAATCCATCAGCATGTGCGTAACCGCCACCCCTTGCTAATGGCCCAAGGTTTTCGCTCGGCAATGGTTAATTTTTTGTTTATTTCATAATGAGGAACATTATTTTTTTCGAGGAATGCATCTCTAAGTAAATTATGTAGACAACAGGCAACAATAACCAAATGATCGGTCGTTTCTGGCTTTATAGCGATTGGCGAATAAAATATGCGAAATATTTGACTCAGTAGAGCGAAGGAGTTTTTAGAAACTCTACGAGCTCTAGAAAGTCGGTAGTTAAAAATAGCTTTATTATTGTCGGTAGTTGCAACTCGGCGAGAAAATGGTTTCATCATATTTGGATGTAATCGGAATGCTTCATCGCCTACAAAAACATGGGGTACTACTATATCTGAATTAGGAAGTTTAGATGGCGGTGGAAACATATTTCCACTTGCAAATAATTTTCCGATATTACTTTTGTCGAAAATTCCACTGTCGCCTTCCTTCCCGTATGACCCAACATCGATGAAAATGAATTTGTAGTTCGCGTCGACTACAGCCAGAAGAACGGTAGAGAAAAACTGTTTGTAATTGTAATACAGTGAGCCTGATAATGCTGGTGAAAAAATTCGCACATGTTTACCGTCGATAGCCCCGGCACAGTTAGGAAATTGCCACTTTTCTTCAAATTCTTTGCATTTTGATTTTAACTGGTCCGGTGAAATAGGCGGCAAGAAAATCGGCAGCAATTTCTTATGCCGAACTAACAACACTTCTTGCACAATTTTGGTGATGTAAGAGGATGATATCCTAAATGCGAACGCCAGTGACCTGAAGGATTCACCTGTTGCCATAAACCTGAAAACAAAACAGGAATAAGTTATATTTAATATTATTTTTTCTATATAACAATAAGAGAATACCGGTATCTAATAACTGTGTTTAATTATTTAATTACATTGTGCTTTTTAGTTGAAGATTGTAAGAAAAGGTGGAAAAACGTAAAGGACACATACAAAAAAAAAATACAAAAAAAGGGAAAAGGCACTGGAAGTTCTGCTTCCAACAAAGGGAAGAAGTGGGCATTGGCCGATATGTTAATATTTTTGAACACAGTAGAGCACAAGCGAGAGTAAGTCATCACCCCATGTTGTCTGTTTACATTAATTTCCAACTTTATCGCATTATATATATTTCATTATTTCGTAATTTCTTTCACAGAAGTATCTGCAACATTCAGGGCGATGAAACGAATATAGAAGAGAGTGGTAGATCCGAAACTCCACCAACTTCCACTTCAGAACAAGCTTCTTCCAAAATCGTGGAAGACATTCCTTCATACAGACCACTCACTAAAAGGGCACGACAAAATAGTAAAATTTTTGAGTTACTAGATTCTCGTCGAATTCAGAGAGAAAACCTGATGAAAAAACTATCTGAAGAAAAACTGGACGATGATGTCGATTTATTTTTTAAAAGTATTGGAGAAACTGTAAAAAAACTTAATCCCAGTTTGAAAAGTGAGGCCAAAATGAGATCGCTGCAGATGATAGATGAGCTGGAAAATCGTAATTCAGTACATTTTAACTATCCCCAGCAACCACCATTAAGCGCCTACACACATACAGCAGCTCAGTCATTAGATGTGGACAACACGATTCACTATATTAAACCGTAATTTTAGTAATTAGTTCTGTTTACAACCTATACTTTTAGTACAATTATTTTATGCTATCTGCATTTTCAATAAACCAATAATTCATTATGGTATATTTTTACTTTTACTTACCTCAATGTCACAGCGAGTTTTTCGTCTGGGCTTATGGGGTGCGGATATCTGGAAGAGGGATCCTTCTTGAGATCTTCTTTGACGAGATCGAGAACATAGTTAAACTGCATGATGTTCAGCCGGAAATATTCCCGAAATTTCTTATCATCTTTTAACAGACGCCGATTTATCAGTGTCTCAAAACAACCTTCCTCATTCCTTGTTTGAAAAATAGGATGTGATTCAGCATTCCCCTCACATATTTGCAATATAATTTCTTCATCCTCAACCTCTTCTAACATTAAATGAAACATCAACTCACTCATGACTTTTCACTAGCAGAACCGCTGGGCGACTGCCGCGCCATAGGAAGCGCCCCCTGCGCGGCTGACGCCCAAGGTCAGCCGCTGGCGAGTCAGCCGCTGGCCGCCACCGCTGCATAGGAAGTCCACCTTTACAGCAATGCGACCATCCGAATCATTTCATTGGACTTGGTAGTCCGGTAGATTTGTGTCACGATCCGGAACAGATCTGTTTGAGTTGTTGGCATTGCTAACCGAATAGGAATTTACCACCACATGTTGTCACCTTTGCAAGCAAGTGCGACTGGGCTCACTCGTGTTAATAGTCCTAGAACTGTCTGTCTGCGGGTGCGTGCCTTCGTCTCTTCACTCTCCACGACGGTCTTGTCTTCTCCCTGCTTTACTCGCTAAATGACTCAAACAGTACCAACACTTCGACGCACGAGCTCCATGTAGTCAAAAAAAGTATTGTTGAATTTTATTTCATCGCAACCACTTCTCATATGTATGCTCTGAAACACTGTCATTTATAATTGTATTTTTATTTAGCTGTTATTTATTCGCTGGCGTTGAGTAGATTAAGCTTGTGGGATGACAAAAAAATTGTTCCGGACATTTTTACACTGCTGGAACGTATTTGAAAAACAAGAAATTAGCAGGTTCTCTTTTATACAATGCCAGACTTTAGAAATAGGTTATATACAAGTATAAAAGATGAAATAATTATTTTTTTTGCTGTAAGTGTGATCGTTAATGCACACAGTTACATGAGAAGGAAGTACTGGAGTAAGTCAAACTACTTCAGGACAGGCCATGGTAAAGTGTTTTTAAGATTTTAACTTCGCCTTTGTTGAATGTTTAGAAAGCATTTAAGTGATTGCTCTTGGATCAGAAAGTGTTCTACGATTTCATATTAGTGTGTTACCATTTTCACATTAATCGTAAAGGGAAAAAGTCCTCATGAATCAGTAATTGTATAGGAAGAAGAAAACAGGGACAGACACTTTCTTCCAATCAGATCAAGCATTGAAGTCACCTAGTGTGTATGAAGTTAGGGAATACGTAACTGAAACCCTCGTCGGAGATTGACGTCGGGAGAGGCGACACACTTAAATTATTTCAATAATAAAAGGCAGTGGGTGGCAATACTAACTAGTCTAATTCCCTTATAAAGTTTTCTTACATGTAACATTATTAGCATCAATCGCGTGAAAAAATATTCGGCAACATTAACCAGAAGGAAAGATTCCACACAACTCTCTCGCCGGATGGTAAATGCTATATAGCCAAATATATTTCATAGATCGTGACATATTTCCCAGCATATGGAAGCGAAAATAACCTTATCAATGTCTTCTCTCGTTCGGGTGAGTGTGTGTAAAGGGAGGGGTGACTGCTATTTCGTTTTGTTTGTTCGCGTAAGCTACTGTTTGAATATGGCTCTGAAGTCTCTCTCGTTTGAGCAGTATATGCTGAAAATCCGTAAAAATCCATCCCTATTTCCGTGCAAGCAGTTTCCATCATCTCTCACAATAAAGATAGGTTCTACACAGCCGGTGTGCAGGGAAGTTCATCACTTAGTCAACAGCTATCAGGTCACGTAAGACGTTATCAAAATTTAGAGATGACGCCGCTACCAAATGTAGAAATGAAGAATTTACAGAGATTTCATTCAAGAAATTTGAAGCAGTTCATGACTTTAAAGGTATCACTGATTTCTAGGGCATCAAACATTTTCTCAAATATTGGCAAATGACCCTGAAGGAAGAGCTGCCTTTTAATTTAGTTAAAACACCCTATTGATGTCAAACAAACTTAAACATAAATTTTCAGTTGTTGACGCTATTTATTTCAAATAACACTTACACCATGCTAGTAAATTTCATATTACTTTCACTGTTGGGTTTAAGACATCACCATGGAAGATAACTACTAGGCATTAGAAAGTTATAATCATAAATACTGGTAGTCTCACTGGAAGACAAAAAACTTCAAGCAAAACATAAAGATCTGTGCTGTAGATTTGCTATGAATGTTCAGGTTTTAGAGTTCTTAAATTTTTTTCATTTAGAAGAAAACCAGTCTAAGAGACAGGTTATAAAAGAATAAAAATTATTAATTGTATTTGTCATAGAAATAGAAAACAAAGACGATTAATACCAGATTTTTTAATCATTTTGGCAAGCACCTGATAATGTACGTGACTTATGTTTAACAGCCTCTGGATGTCCTTACCAGTAATGGGACATAATGTCTTGAATCAGAGTGGAAGGACTTAACCATAATACATTTTTCAGTTGAATCTTACCACATGAAAGTTATAGTGCGGAGTTCACAGACTGAGCAAAGAAAAGTATCCTAAATTTTTATATCGCTTCTACGAGTTCTGTTGCATATGCATTTTCGGCTAATTCTTTTTTTTTTTTTTTCATGGTGTTAGTAGTGACAGTAAGCCTTACTCCAAATACAACACAGCTATTTCTTTAATTCTTTACCAAACGCGTTCTAATTATTAAAGTTACATACACTTGGAGGTTAATAATTAAACTATTTTATTACAAATGCTTCAACAAGAATTAATTTTAGAAATCTTTCAGATTTCAGATCATTGTCAGTTTTCACTGAAGGGTCTCATAAAGTATTTCACTCTGAAAAGAAAATTAATATATGGTGTATTCCCGAACTAAAGAAACTGTGTCCTTGGCAGTACATGGGATATTGGACGACGCATGCTGCGTGAAGTTGGTGAGGTGTTCCTGTAGATCATATAGTGTCTCGCGCCAAAGATGACTGCTTTCTCACCGGGTAGTTAACAGCTCAGTATATTAAGACTCTCTAGTCGGGGTCAATGGTTTCAGTTTCTAATTCCGGTTTAAATATTTACAGGCCCTAAAACTGACATTCATCTATAGCAAAGATTCAATTTGGCAGACAGTATTTCCAGTTTGAGCTGGATTGCTACGACAGAGGTGGATTGCTCATCCAGTAAGAAACAATGTCGTTAGGTTTTTGAGACTACACGAAATTATTATCAGCTAACTAGTGGATCATGTGATAAGGCAACTCGTTCCGTCCAGCCATGGAATTATTGCCAGCAAAATGACTTCGACCCTCTTAGCTCACCTCCCGTGGAACTTATAGAAGGGGCTGGCGTCCAGCTAATCAGGGCGGCTGAGAGTAAAGCTAACTTCACATTGGATGATATGGCACAAACAAACATTGTTTTATTGTTTTGGTCAATGCAGTATAGCGACGTGACTCGGTGGCGATGACGTTGTTACTCTTAAGGTGTTCTTGTAAAAATTCATTCAGCGCTCGATTTTCCTTATACCTATGTCCAAACTCACTTCTTGTTTCCTGTATTATCGCGGTTTCATTAATACATGTTGAGCGCCACGATAAATGTATTTTATTAATTTTTCAACTAACTGCAAAAAAGGTCCCTGCACGATGCCGCTGAATTGCTCTTTTTGTTGCAATCGTTTTTGATGCACGCAGCTGTACTCAGCAAGAATTTGTTACATAACATTTTCATTGCTCTGCTTAAAAGAAGTGCTAATTTACAATGCAGAATATGATTCCATTATTGGCAGCAACAATTTTTATAGTAATTCGTTTATAATTTCAGTGTTGATAATTAATATTCATCGTCTCTCAGCGCATAGTGAGTCTTATCATCATGTGGTTACATTATGGAATATTTATATTTATTATTATCTTGTGCCTCAACTGAAATAAATAAATAATGGTATTTCACAAGAGCATAATAGGCCCACAGGTAATATACATGGGATACATCCTTCACTAAACCATTACACTAATGTAATATTACAACAGCTGAGTTGTGAATATGAGTATTTATTTAAGAATTATGTTCAATAATTAAATATTCACTACTTAGAGGCGATAGAGGAAGTCATTAAGTAATAATTATTGGTCTTGGGAAGATTAAAGTTCTGTTAAGGTTTAATTCCAGCAGTACCTCTTTTCTTAGCGATAACTTGCATACATATTACAGATGTGTGATAAATTTCTCGAAATGCCTTGAACCCATCCTTACTATTTCATACTGATTGCTGTGTATTGTTAAAGCAGGTTACATATTCTCACTGTTCAGTATTAAATTAATTACGAGCATATTAACTTTGTATGGTTGGTTTAATTTGTATAATCTCAAAAGATTTAATGCACTACTAAAATAGTAGCAGTGGTCATACAGGTATCGATTTTTTTATCATTGTAACAGTAGGTATAAAAATTAATGATACGATTATTGAGTGTCATTACTCACTGACATTAAGTAGCCGTACTATATGACGCATTTTCTTTGGTTCGGCTTTCATAATTTGACCGATACTGGGTGGGCTGTGCGAAACTTTCACTAATTGTATACGATGAATAACGAGCTTAGTGGTGTGTAGTAGGTTCAATGAATTGGCGCCTTATTTATAGCAATTGTTTATTTGCCAACGAAAATATTAGATATGTATCAAAACATTAAACAAAATCTTACGAAACAGACAGAAATGACGAAATTTTTTTCTAACAGAAACAAAACAATCCGAAAGCTCCTTATTCTAGAAAATACATACAGGTTATAAATAACTCCGCCATATGGGGTGCTGGTGTCTAGGAGTAATGTGATCACTCCTTATCGACGCGAGAGAAGCATTGCAGCTTTATTCTGAACCATCGCATACAAGTGACCTAGATTGTTTATAATTTTGACATTTACGGGTTCCTTTTTTAATTATTGATGTTACAAAAGCGCTGACCGTAGTCCTTAAAATGATACCGCATTTATCGATTTTGGTTACGTATGATGGGAGAAAGATGACTAGTCACAAAAAACACCTTTTAGAATTAATATATATGAAATTTACCGATGCGGCAGGCAGGTTAGCACGGAATTGTATCTCTACACGTCACATATCTGAAGTCTGTCGAGTAGAAGATGTGTAACCATAAAAATGACTTAACTCATGAAAAACATACTAAGCTTTGTACTACTAATAGTAATGAAGCATTCATATTTACAGCATCATATAAATAGGATGATTAGCAGAACTGTTGATCTTACGATAAACAAGCAAACTAATACATACATATACAGTCCTAAAAACTTTTAATTTTAAACAAAGAGGTTCGTTTTATAGTATAAACGTTTAAAATAAACAACGAAAGTTACCTTTTAAGGCATTAAAATCTCTGTACAATATTCTGAACAAACGATAATAATGTAGCGTTTTATTGTAGCGCTTTACGGCGTGTGGCTTAGAGACCATTTTGTAGGCCTCACTTTTTCTGCCGACATCTGCAGGATGTTCACAGACTAGGCGGCGTTACCAAAAAGCAGCCAATAACAGCTGAGCTGCACAGAGCTGGCTGTGACGCAAGGTGCTACGATCACGTTGTTTAATTTAAGCGATTTTTTTGTTTACTTCGTAAAAACTCCTGTGAATCACTTCCATTCAGATTATTGTTTTCGTTCCCGAGATTTCCTTTTCTCCCTTTATTTATTTGCTGAAACTTGGAATAACGTACCTGTGACGCTTGTTTATGTACAAAATCAAACCGTATTTACCGTATTTTGTACATGAGGATGATATTTGAAAGTCCCTAATGTTAGTGTTTAATGTTTGGAGCGTCATTCAAAACCTTTGGTTCTTGTGTTAGTTCGTAGTTACATTACCTAAGTTATAAATTATGTGATATTAATTTCAATACAACTATTGCTTAAATTTCTCATTACAAGTGTGAAACGAAATATGTGTGTTCTTTCATTCAAAATCATTTAGGCATTAATTTTTTTTAATTATATTCCATTATTGAAGTGTCATATCAAGAGAGGATGGTTCAGTCACCAGCTTATTCGTTTTATCGGATCAGAATTGCGCTTACTATCTACGCTGTAACTTGGATCCTTAGTAATAGTATTTTCATTGCATTTATGGATCAATACTAATAGTTCAAGATCTAGCTGCATTATTTTTACGTCCCTCTGTCATTTGATTGAAATGCAATTTTTATGTATAATTATTTGTAGCAAAATACGTTTCTGCCGGATTGCCTATTGCCGCAAGTATTTTTCATTCAATTTACAAAAAAAATCGTTTATTTGTTTTTTTAGAATAAATTATAATTAATTTCAAAGAGAGACATGTAAATAACATAAAAAGTTTATGTTTCCTACGTAAAACTGGCCGCAAGTTGGGATCGCCAGCTGTTAAAGTTAAGGCTCCACACCGTCTGACAGAAGGTATGAAGCGCTAACTCTGTCTTACATATCTTCAACAGTTGGATATCCCTACTTGCGATCACTTTTACAAAAGTAACCCAAGATTTTTATGTTCTATTTGAAATGAATTATAATTTATTTTAAAAAACAAGTGAACAAAATTTTATGATTTTTTTTTTTTTTTTTTTTTTTTTTTTTTTTTTTTTTTTTTTTTTAAAGTTAACTAAAAATACCTGCGGCCACACTTTCTTGGGCAACCCTGCAGAATCGTTGTCTCCTTCTAATAACTATACATAAAAATTGCATTTCAATCAAATAACAGATGGACGTAGAAATGATGCAGCCTGTTCTTAGGCTATAAACACAGATTTTACACTCCCTTCAATTCATTAATTGAGGGATGAGATTATCGCCACTGTTGGATGATGCAAATGTTATAACACAGACTAAAGAAATGCGGTTCAGCGACGAAAACTCCTTCATTATGAATATTTATAAAACTTTAAACGACTAATAATCATGCATATGTATTTATAGAAGGCAGTCGGATATGCTTTGGACAACTTCACCAACATTTTTGGCGCTGTAAGATACTGCCTTAGTTCTCAGAGGTTACTGAACGGTGGAGAGTCTCTAATTTGCAAAAACAATGATGGGCCGGACTTGCAAATTGGATTACTTTCAGAGACGAGTATTTAACTTCGCACTTCGCGACCTGTTATCCCATCGACCACTTAACTCTCCCCCATCCACCACCTCATCCCGCAGGACCTAAAGAGGTTATGGCGTGTTCTGTCATCTGCTGCCGCACCTTACAAAACTACAAACCACACATAGTCTTCATCTCAGTGAGCGAAAATCTCGACGCTTATTCTGTTAGTATGTATGAATTTCTAAAATTCTATCTACTTTCAAGTACAGAGTAGATGAACTCGTATCAGATTTTCTTACAGTCAATCATAAATTTTAATTCATATTCTTTACTTATATCCGCTCCTGCGCATTCTTAAAATATCATATATTTCTTATCATCTTTTTCCTGTTCTCTTGATCTCTAAAATGATTAACAAACAGCGAATGGATATTTGTTCATACTAAACACAACTTATAGTCTGAATATGATTGCTCCTAAGGGTAACACGCTTCGGTTTTGACTGCCAGAATTAGTACTACGCATGCGCGCTGAAATGAGTGTCCGCAATAAGGATTATTTATAAGGTAAAATTTTTTTTTTTTTTAACTAAAGTTTTCTGAGATTTTTTTGTCATGTCTCTATACTGATTGTGATTAATTTATAAAAATTATCGCCATTACATCTACAATTGTTCAAAATAGCAATATGTCAAAATATTTAAAATATGAGCAACAATATCAATAATTTTTACTAACAGAATGAAACATGCATGTTTAACTATTTATTGATGTTTGTCGTGATTACAGTTTTTAAAACTGGTGTCTGAAGAATAGATTGACGGCGTTCATTAGCGAACTAAAGAGAAACTATTATTCACTATCATCATTATCGGCGTTTTGCCCTAAGGCAGGTTTACACATCGTTGCTCTGCCATGCCCTTCACATGGAGTCATACTGTGCACTACTAGGGAAATACTGATGTGGCAGTATTCCGTAACTTTACACACATTTTTGCAGGGATATTGTGTTGTTACTTTGCTGCAAAATGTGTAACAATGTTCTGTTTGTGATAAATGTTGAGGCGGAGTTTGGGAACCGTCCCAGCATTCGCCTTGATCATTACAGGAAACCGCCTAACAGGAGGGTCGGTGCGCGGAGACCAGGACCTGATACTGGTGTTGGGCCCATCGTATCTGCCTGATATAGGGTAGTGGCGCCTTATCTCTCCAGCCACACTCACGGGCAAACCATTATTAAAATAAATAAAACAAGTATTTAATTTGTGATACCAAATAATCAACAAAGTCACATTACATAATGTTAAGATTTATTTAAAGAAATTAATAATGAAAACTGTTGTTATAATCAGTTTAAATAACTAATATCTTGAGAAAGTCATTACTTAATAACGTGAAAATCTTCTGCTAGATTTGAACGAGTCTCCAAGCAACGAGCTTAAGCTCAGTTTTCTGAAGCATTGGGCACGAAAATGGTTTTACAAACGGTATATTTGTCAGTACTATGTTGGTAGCATACTGTGATATCTCCTAGGAGACTTTAGATTGTAAAAGATGAAAATTGTAACTACTATGCTCCTGCTGCAGAGTAACGTAGTTCACGCGGTTTGATTAGAACACAAAAAGTTAATACGAAAGAATGACGTTACAACAAGAGCTTTTGGAGTCTTAGTGCAAAAATATCAAATATGAAGCAACTGATTTTGTCGAAATCTGCCGGTAACTTAATTCTGCAGCACTCAAGGGAAAATGATAGAGAACAGAGATAGCGTTTCGTATTTTAAGAAATACATCTGCTCCCGAAATTCGCCGAGCCTCTGAGATTCTCTTTGAGTCACTGCGAAACGACTTCCGCAAAACGTGGCGCATACTAGTTAGAGCACTTCAGTTTATTTCACTTGGAAGACGTCTGATGAAATGAAGAATATTTCTTCAAAGCTGAACGTCCAAAACGGCTCCCAAGGCCCACTCAGCCTACTGTCTAGTGAGCAGAGCTGAGATAAGACTTCGTGGAAAGTTAATTCGACTGGAGCGTGGCGCTGACTCAGTTAAACGTTCCCTTAGTCCACAGGTAAGCCTTCAGAATATGGAACTCACCCTCTGTTAATCTCAACGTGTGACCCTTTCGTCCTAATCTCAACCAATCATTAATTTTCTAAAAACTTTTTTCTTAAAAAGTCAGAGTTCCTAAAGTTGAGAACCGACACCACATTGTTTCAGAAAAGCTAATTGTATGTGCAAACAAGCTGCCGAATGAGACCAAAATTTCTGAAAGCCAGGGTCTTGCTAAATCATACTGAAATTCCACCGTAGAAGGCAAGGAGCGAGAAAGGGGTGTGGGTTAAAATCTTTATTATTGCATACATGTCATACTGGTCGCAGCAGTTAAAGTCTATTTAGCGAATGGTGAGTTGGTCATATCTTTTTGCTTCGAAAATTACACGTTTCATATAAATAAAGTAGCTGGGAATCTTTTAACAAACATTACGAGACAGACCACACACACTGCCTCATAGCTCATCAGCCGAGTCGAAGGATTCTTTAGTATGAAACAGTTACACAAGATAAACGGAACTATCTGACGCATCACGATTTTTTGGCTTTGTACAGTCTAATTAGTTGTTGGAAATGCTTTCCAGCAGCTATGGAGCAATTTTAGGAATTCCGTCTCAGTTTATTTTTTATTTCATGTGTATCCCACCAAATCACAAAACTGATAAGAGAGACAAAAGAAATTAAACTATAAAACAATTCACATAGCTGATTGAATACTAATTCATCATGATGGCATAATCACATCAAAAATGAAGAAAAGTATTCAGCATAAGGGGTGGTCTCGTAATATACCACGAATAAATCCTCAGATATGAACTTTTCTCGTAAGCTTCTACATGTGGTGTGATTTGTAGTTCTCCAAAGTCACAAAGGTCATCCCCAGCATTGTAACCCCACATAGTGAAGTTCACTTTTCTCTCCGAACAAACTCAATTTCTTTAGTTTTTTCAATGTATGCCACATGGAATAGGGAAGATTGAAGTCAGCGACTTCTCCCTTCAAATTATAGTTCATATCCGTAGGGGGTGGATCAATCATCCACCTGGTCTAATATGCTGTACGTTCATAAGCCTCTTTTGTTGACTATAATATTTGGTATTAATTGGGTTTTGAAGTAAATATTAGAATGTTGAGGTAGCAATTCAATCTTAACTAACTTCCTGGTTAGTGCAAAATATCGATACTTGCGTATAATCTATCGAAAATTCTTATTTGTTGGTTGACACCTATGTAATGAGTTCTAGGAGCGAATATGGACCCACGATCTCTTCTTATCCGTCAAATTCGGTTATTGAGAAAAACAGATATCACTGGTTTTCATTCGCCTGGACGCGGAAGGAGCCACCTCAAAGATCGTGCATAACAGTGAAATATGAAAGTTCTTATTAACGCTTGAACTGTGGACAGCGATAGGAATAATCGTAACAGCAGATTCTTCCACATCCAGGATCAATTTCGCCATAGGTGCTTCGTACATCTGCCCTGGCACTCAGTTTCTCCGCAGCAGAATATTCAACACCAGTTTGGCAAAATTCCGTTCTTGCTAGGCAGGTTGATATAGCCCATAACGGTACTGGTTGCACTGTAGAAGGTTGCCTGAAAGGAACTCTTGTCAGCAAAATATATCAAATCATGGATATAGCACCACAAGACATTCGAAGAAAAACAGCTGCAGAGTTGGAGAAGAAGAAACAGGAAACTGGCCCTGGATACTCCTTGTTTGGACACTAACCTCAACCCCCAAGGTTAAAGTCAAGAAATAGCTTCATACAGACAGCTACAGCCGTTACATCTTCACCTGGAGCTCGCCGCGTAGAAATATGGCGGAATTCGTTACCTGAAGAACATTGGAGGAATGTCAAACAGGCACCGGCCGTGGGGTGTATTTATTGATATGCTAGATGGAGGGCACTAAATAGACTGAGAGCTGAACTGTCCTCGTGCAATCCAGCATGAAGAAATGGTGTTACACTACTGCAAACGAATTATGTGAATATGATGAGCTGCAGGACTCGAAACATCTACCGTATGCAGAAACCTACACCATCGACGACCTTTTTAGGGCAAATGAGAAGGCCATCAGTATTGCAGAATTCTGGTCTACACATTCCATTTAATTTGTGTATTGTCGTCTATAAGCTTGAAATTAATTAATTAACTAACCAATCAATTAACGTTTGATGTTATGTACTGGACACGTGAAATAAATAAATTCATTAGCCTGGTTTTTTTGTGATCAGTCTTGTATGATTAGTCTGAAAAACATCTGTAAATTACATTGAAATGGCAACTTTTATCTCTAAAAAATATTTATGTTTCAACTTCACCGGAAAAGTCAGATTAAGTATTTAATTGACGATTATTGAGTTAGTAACGGGGACATTCATATGTTCCAATTAATTACATCCTTTTCAATTGATGCGTATATTTGTTGACTAAAATAGAAACGGAAAAATACACATTCATATTATTCACGTCTGTTTCTCTTCGCATAATACACCTTCTTGTGTATCAGCCATCGACACCAAATAAATAAGAGATTGAAAGTGAGAAGCATAACGAGTACTGGCCGACGATGACTGATGCATCTTCATGTGAAGTAAAAAACTATTCAATATTATATATTGAATGTAGTTTTTAAATTTAACAACTGTCCAACTGAGGTGCTAGATTCACTTGGACACTAGAAGCAACACCGTTTTACATCAGTGTACGATCATCAGGGGAATAGTGAGCTGTACTACCGGTTGTGCAGGGAATCGCCTTTCAGAACGTTCATTACCCGAGTCGGGTTTCTGTGTTGGCGCTGTCCGTCCACTGCAATCGATAGCCCCGACAGGCCGCCCTTCTGATGGCTGTCTGAGCACGGCTCCAGACACGTTTGCTTACCGGCTAATTAAAACCAGCGAGGCACACACATTGCCCGTCGATAAAATCGATAGACGCCAGCGTGTCGGGCTGTCCGCTCGGCAACCGGGGCCGGCTCCAGATTATCACCGCCCGACGGGTAGGGATTAAGGGCAAACCTAATCTCAGCTCAACTGGATTCCAGGCACACACACCAAAAATATATTTCCTGATGGAGAACTTCAGCTCATCGCCTTTCACGAGCACTGACTGATGTTCAGTACCATGGAATGCGGAGCTGTAACATACAAAACAGTGATAACACGCAAATAAAATGTTTCGTATGTTGTGGCATATGCTACCACCCCAATTATTCAATTAATAGTTTTGTAATTATTATTTTATAAAGCTACTGCTGGTAAAATTGATTTATATATGTATATGAGGTATTACTGCTCTCGAGTTCCACAGACTATAATTTTAATGTCATTCGGTACTTTAATTGGATCTGTAAGAAGTAATAATAGGCTGTTTGGTCCCCCAGCGCGGACAGAGTGGTAGTCGAAGTTGCGCTGTGTTAGAGGTAGGCACAGAAGGAGCAGGCGATATACATTGCATGCTGCGGCATGAATCCTTTGTTTCCGTGTGTATAACGCGACTAGCGCTGAAGTACGTGAATAGCAGGTGCATTGTAAAACGAGTTTTAACAATTGTTTAATTGGTTAGTTTGATATTAAAGCCAAACACAATGGATTTCAATTAGTGCATTTATCATCGATTAAGAGTAGCAACCTAACCTTGTTCTAGAATTGACGGTTGATAAAAGCACAAATTAAAGTAACTTGCATGCTATATGTGCATGGCGAGAGATGGCATTAGCAGTACCGGATTAACCACGTAGCAGGAGGTAGCAAATACTACGGACATCGCGTGCCTTCTGGGGGCCTCGCATCTCCTAGGGGTAACGCGCCTAGGCGACCTTTTTTTTAGCTATGAAATTTTCAAAGGCCTCTTCTGCACATTTGCTACGGGTCCCGCGTTGTCTTAATCCGGCCCTGGGCATTAGAGGCCCAACCATCCAAAGACCTGAAGTAAAATGTTGCCAGTAATTTGCAGCCAAAGGTAATTAGGAGATTATATTAGGCGACTTTCTGCTTGAAGCAGTTAAATAATGTGTGCTATATACCACCTGTGGAACTCATGATCTAATTCTTTTTTTTAGCTCGGTGTTTCTGGTGAGATCAACCTTATATGAACTAAGAGTCAAATGTTTCACCTCTACTTGCTGCAATACTTTTAGTATCATAGTACACTCTGTCATAGCTTTTGGCTATAATGGGGCCCAGGACGCTGATCAGACAACCACCTACTAACTGCGGAGATATGCGATCGATCACAAAACGAAATACAAGGCAAATTACAACAGAAACGAAACTCATAAACTATAATTTTTAAAATCTCAGCCATAACTCTACATGATTTTATTTAAGTTTGGATTTGTTACAAATTATATACGATACACAAATAACGTGTATGAAGTAATAAATATTAGATTCGTGAAGCAGCCTTCGAAGTTTTAGAAGAACAAACCAAGGGAACTGGAAACAATAAATGTGCCTCATGGTGCAATCATAGCATGGAAGCTGTAGTAGAAGCTAAGAAACTTTCGCATGATAATTGTTACAAACAAAAGCCATAGAGGACACAAAATCCTACAAGAACAAAAACGAGCAGCACAGCGTGAAGTAAACTGGGCGTAGAACGAAGAATGGCTTACGTTATGTGAAGAAGTTAATAAGTGTGTGGGAAATACTAGAGCATATAAAGAAGAAATGACGACGATGCAGCTGGATGAAATTAGGTAGGCATGAAAGCATGCGCACAATATTATCCGAACCATTAATTGAAAATAGAAAAGAATTTTAAAAAAATGAGATCTCCCTAAAAACTACAAAAATCGCAAACCAGAAGCCTTTAGCATCAGTCAAAGAAATTAAAGATGCAGTAAGGTGCAAGAAATCAACCGATTCTGGAAATACGAACATTGAACTCAATGTGTCAGTCCATTATATACTGCATGACGCAACAAGAAGAAGAGGAGGAAACTAAATAAAAGTTGAAGAGTGTGTGATGTTATTTCAGTGATTACAATATCGATTAAAATTTGCAAAGAACTTTGCAGTATGAGGTCTTTTATCAGTTGCAACCCCTCTGGCCTGGATGCATGCACTCATTCACCTGAGCTGAGTGTCATAAAGCCGTTGTATCCTCCCCTGAGATAAGCTGGCCCTCAACTGCCTCAACTGGTCCTTGATATCCTTGATACTGGCACAGGGACGGAGTTGACGTTCGAGCTAGTCCCTCACATGTTCTATCAGGGAGAGATCTGCTTACCGTTGTGCCTTCAGGCTTCCCTCGAACACAATAAGCCGTGACCTAAGGTCAGAGCTCTTCTTACCATAACGCAATGAGTAACTCCGCCTTACCTTTTAAAACATTGGAAGAATAGTACTAGGCCTCCACCATACTCGTCGATGATGGTCATACGAGGTAGTGCAAAGTCTCTTAATACAATGAGTGGCTTCGCATTGTGCTAAGCGATGAATCGCGGTTCTGCACCATGGAACCAAAAATACACTCATGTTTTTATTAATAATTATTTTACTGCTACGTAGTCATACACAGCAATAAATCCATCTGAAAATACGATTTTACTATTCGTAAATGAACTCGTGAAGGAATATTCATAGGGTTAAGGAATTTTGTTCACTGATATGTAAATTTGATCTTAATGTTTAAAAGCATCGAAAGCTTTGAAACTTCTAGCAGGATATGAGAACTTTCTAATTTTAGACGATCAGATCTAACTATTAAGCCATGATTAGCAAGAAATTTCTACGTCATTAAAAAAAAAATATCTTGCTTTACGCATCAGGCACGTCAAGGTCATTAGAGGTTGGAAAGGATTGAGAGGAATGAACGGAAATTAATTCGGCCAGGGGCTTCAGAGGTAAACGTTACTGCTAACCACGCTCGGTCCATCACTAATGTTCCAATTGACTTTGCAACTTTTTTTTTTTTTGTCATCAGTCTTTCAATTGGTTTGATGCAATCCTCCATCCCTTCTTATCTTGTGCTAACCTCTTCATGTCTACATATCCCTTATAACCCACGTCCTCAATTATCTGCTTCATAATTCTAATACCTGTCTTTCTCAACAGTTCTTACCTTCGACTGTTCCCTCCACTAACAAATTAACCAACCTGTCTCTTCTTTCTCTAAGCTTCTTCCACAAACTTCTTTCCTCACCCATCGTTTCCAAAAATCGTTCATTTCGTACTTTGTCTGTCCACTTAATTTTCAGCATTCTTCTGTAGCATCACATTTCAAATGCTTCAATTTTCTTTCTTTCTTTCCCTAAAGTCCTTGTTTCGCTGCCATAAAGAGCTGTGCTCCACACATAGAGTTTTAAAACGGTCTTTCTAATTACTAGATCAATGTATGAAATTAATAGATTTCTCTTTTTCATAAAGGCTCTTTTTACTGGTGTTAATCTGCTTTTAACATAATTCTTGTAATTTTGCTTCCCAAGTAGCAGATTTCACTTACTTCTCCTATTGCACCCGATCCTATTTTTATATTTAATCTACTGTGATTGGTATCATTTCTGCTACATTCCATCACTTTTGTCTTGCATTGATTTATATTTAGTCCAAAATCTTCCTTCAGTATTTTGTTCATGCCATCCAGTAACTTCTCAATAACCTCAGCCCGTTCTTCTAACAAGACAATATTATCAGCAAATACTGATTTATTTCTCCCTGAACACTTATGCCACATGCAAATTTTTCTTTTATTTCTTTCATTGCTTCTTCTACATACAAGTTGAATATTAACGGGGCTAGACTACAACCTTGTCTCACACCATTTTTAACTGATGTATGGTTCTCTACTTTTATTATAACTACTATATTCTTACATAGTTTATAAAGTAATTGATCTATCTCGATATTTTAGAACTGACTTCTTTAAAATTTTGAACATCTTGTTCCACCTAACATTATCAAAAGCTTTTTCTAAAACACTAAACCCCAAGAAAGTATCTTTATTTTTCTTGATCCGCCCTTCAAGTATGATAACCTATAAAT
The DNA here is from genome assembly GCA_031002005.1 of Vandiemenella viatica. Lineage (NCBI taxonomy): Eukaryota > Metazoa > Arthropoda > Insecta > Orthoptera > Morabidae > Vandiemenella > Vandiemenella viatica. The sequence continues at coordinate 46,816,019 of JARYHS010008075.1, forward strand.
TTGGATTTAACTGATCATTTTCAGTATTAAATGACGTTTATTAAGGAACCATCACTAGAATTTAAATATTTTAAGAACACAAGAGTGCAATCATAATTTTCCACATTCACATACACAACATGAGTATATCAAACCAGTTACACTGGAATCGAATATGTAGTTTCGTTTACAGAGTTTTATCATATATATGTTTCGTGTTAAGGAGATAGAAAGGGCGGAAAAAACTATGCAGAGGCTGACAGGTCATACATTAGCGAAGGAAGAGTATAGAAATGGCAGCTAAATTATTAAAGAGAACTGAGATTCTGAGGGAAAACTGCTGTAGATGAAGGTGAATGAACAAACAACTAAATTCAAAGAGGTTAATTCCAATCATAATTTTTCAGAATGGAAGAAAGGAGGTGGCACGAAAAAAATACAACCATAAAGCTACGATAAGTAAGGCGTTAGAAAAACGAGAGGGAAGGTAAAATAAAAAAAAGTTAGATAAATTTAGACAAAACACTAATACATACTTTATTAAAGATAAATTTTTGTACTGGATTCCTGATTCAACATAAAATATTTTTAAGAGGAACTAAATACGATAAAATGTAAGCATTACTTGAAGTAAGTATATTTCTTTCCTTAATGACACTGTTCGGTTATCGGTTACAGAATTCAAAGTATGTTACACAGCTAGTTATTAAAAGGCCTCAAGTCAAAGAGAATGAGAGATGCCAATGGAGACCACATTCCGCCTTACATTTGAATCCAGAAACAGAACATTAATATAGATGAATCAGGGGAAAAGTTTGCAGTCGCTATGTGCGGCAGGTGATTGCGAAAACAGGTGTAATTGTGTTTAACGTTCGTGAGAGCACGACAGAGGACAAGCTCTCCTCCTCTTCGACATTACGTAAATGGAAATGAGAAGGAAGATGGGATTGTGGGAGCGGGCTCCGAATTAGTCTGTGCAGAGCTTATGAGGACTTTCCTTAGGCACGCCGAAGCCGCAGGTTCATCTCCCTTGCAAATGAGAGCTCGCTCCCGGCGCCGCGTGCGGGTCAACAGTCGCTTCACGGGAACACAAGCGAGCCCTCTGCAGCGCATTTCTTTTTCTCTTACGTGATCTTCCTTTACATATTAAAAAAACACGTTTATAAACATACAATATAACGGGAGGAAACGACTCTATTCATGGAAGTGAAGAATGAGTCACAGTAAACGAAAAACTCCAATCTAACGAATTTTGTATCGATTGTTTCTAATATAAAACCAATCAATTGATCATTTACGATATCAACGCTTTGCAAAATATATTCGAATATTTTGCTATTAACTTGAAATTATTTATCTGCTTTACTATTACTCCGCGATTCACTAAAAGTGTGTGGCAGATGGTGCATTACACCTATCCGAAAGGGTAATAGTTTGGAAGGGATATACGGGATATGGCAGGAGGCGCCCATGGGCTATTGTGAGGAACCATCCCAGCATTCGCATGGAGTGATCCGGGATAATCATGGAAAACCCAGATCAGGATGGCCGGAGAGCTTTATCGAAAGCTACTCCTGTCCGATTTTAAGTTTACTCGCTCAGTAAATCCTTTCTGTTCCATTCGCTAATCGCTCGTGGAAAAAATGAATGCAGAAAAGAATCGGTTCTGGCCCTGATTTCTCTTATCTTATTTTCACGGTCATTCCGAGATACGAACGTTGCTGGTAGCAATATCTGTTTGCTGTCATTTCGAAATACGTCGGTCATGAATTTTTCGATTAGCCTCCGTCGAGAGCAACGCCTTCAGTGTTCCAGGTCTTCCCAACCTAACTCCTTCAACATCGCACTTACGCTTTCCCTCCAACTATATATACCTGTCACGAATCGGGCGGCTCTTGTTTGGACCTTCTCTAATGCCTCCATTAATCCCTTTTGCTGGGGACCCCATACAGAACAACAATATTCTAAGAGAGGACGCACTAGTGACTTATACGCAATCGATTTAACTTCCGGAGTGCATTGTTTTAAATTACGACCTAGAAATCGGAGCATACGATTTGCTTTCCCAATTACATTCTCGATATGTTCACTCCACGACAAATTATTACGAATTGTTACCCCTAGGTATTTAGCGGAATCTACCGTTCTAAGGACAGTACCATTAATTGTATATTCAGAGCTAGATGGTGTCACCTTTTTACTCACGCGCATGACTTGGCACTTTTTAGCGTTTAACTCCAACTGCCAGTATTTACACCACTCAATTATTTTCATAGGTCAAGTGTCTATGAACTTTGGTTTGGTCAGCAACTTCCATCAGTACACACCATTATCTTTTCCTTTGCGAATATGGGTCAGGTCACGTAAATATAAAAGTCTAACTGTTAAACGCTGAAGGTAATGATTTAGTACTTTGTAGGTTACATCTGTCAGTTTTCGGAAATAAAACAGTAGCATCGATACCTTTAACAATCACTTTTAAAGTTTAATACTCAATAATAGAGTACTTAACACTAAAAACAAAACTATGAAACTTTAATTGGAAATAATACAGTAAGTTGTAAGGATAGCGAAAATCAACATTATTTGTTTTATACATATTACATATATAACATATTACTTTGAATAAAACAAAAAATGCAGCCGACTGTCATGTGCTGTGAAACGGCTATCCGAGCGCTTGTCGTCACGTCTGAGCACGCACCATGTGTTAAGCGCCTGTTGAGAATCTACTCGTTATGAATGTATTGAAATCAGTACATATTACCAATCCATAAAGTAAATAACATCTGCAATGGAAGTAGGATTTACCAAAGCAAACAGTTCTAATATTCCCAAAATCGATGTGACGATGCTGTGAAAGTTATTCGCGTAATTTTGGCGGAGAAAAATTTCGAAATGTCAAAATGTTCCTCAAAGTATACGTACCAAAAAATTGTAAGTGTAGTTTTGTGGTAAAAACTGCACTTATTTTCGTATATTTTAGAAAAGTTATATAAGATTAAAGTTTTTCTCGTTGTTGTATTTGAATTCTTTCTGAGATTCAGGTACTATGTTAGGCGCATTGGTGTATAATACGGATATAATTGATGAATATACATACTTTAAACTGGAATTTCGTGAAATTCACGATTACACCCTCCGTGTCAGTTAACTTACTTTGAGGAAGTTTATCATATTGCTACTAGTCCCTCATGTTAGCATCATGCACTTCAGCGCATAAACAGAGCGTGGTGGGTGAGTGGTAACACACTGGCCCTGCATTCGGGAGGACGTGGGTTCGAGTCTCCGTTCGGGTATCCAGATTTGCGTTTTCCATGGTTTCACCAAATCATTGTAAGCGAATGCCGGGATACATCCTTCAGAAAGGCCAAGGCTATTTCCTTCCCGTTCTTTGTCTCCAACCCCTATCCGTCTCTAATTACCTCGACGTCGATAAGGCGTAAAGCCATAACTTAAAAAAAGTTCATCACACAATGTACCAGCATTGTTTTGACAGATTTCTCACACCAGTTAACTTTCCGTGGATGAACACATGAATCAATCTGATCTCAGGGACAGATGTCATCTGAATTATTTTTCGAATGAACAATTCTTTCCTTATATAAGAGTGGAGTCTTTCTCGGCGTTGTATATGGATGAAATTTGATTGGGAAACTAGTCGATGACACGTCGTGCTGTACAAAAGTTCTCATTCGGATAGTTTCCCGAGAAAATTCCATAATATGGTTCTTTCTGTGTGTTTGTGTGTATGTGGGTTTTTATTATTATTTATTTATTATTTCTACGCTGGTGGTTGGAACCCTTGCACAGTAAAGAAATATAAAGGTCTCCAGTTACTGAATATCAAGTGCATCGCAATGCTTACAAATATTTTTGAAAAATGATTAAAACAATCTGCAATTTAAAAAACAATCAAGCATTACTATCATAATTATTTAAATATCCAGGTGAGTTTTGACACAAACATAGCTATGCGGTAATTTAAGTTGCAGTTATACCGTCCTGCGCTTACGGTGTAGCCGATTTTCGACAAAATGAAAAGTGAGGACTGTATCCCGAGCCAGTATGAAAATTAAAAGTCATTGTTCGGACCACAGTAAGTTCCAAGTCAGGAGAAATCACTTTCGGCAAGGGATTGAAAACAAGGGTCTTGTTTCTTGCAAACCAACGCGTACGGTCCAAGGATTACATAAATTGACGCTTTTAGCAAATGTGAATGACAAGCAGTAAAATGCGAAAGTGGCATGGTTAGATCAGGGAATCTTTTAGTGGATGTTTAACAAAGGCGGTATCAGATCAAACGCAATTACGTGAGAACAGTTCTGTCGAAAGATATCATGTTCAGGAACCTAAAATTCCGAGAAATGGGGACAGGTCTGCCAATGAATGTTGAGAACGCGTGACTGCGATCCTGGTGAATATTGTATACCAATAATGTTTTCTGTGTTCCCAATGCCTATCACATGCGACGTGATTTTTGGACGATTCAGTTATCGGGTCGCTTATCTATTTTTCCCAACAACTTATGAAAACTCGAGGCAGCTTGTAGATTAAAAGCGCAATTTCATGAACATTCCTGGCTTACATGTCGACATAGCATTCTGGTTTCTTTCCCTCTAGCGGAAAACCTCCGACTGATGCGTGTTGGCATCCAATCCTGTCCTCGCCACAACAGGGGTCCTTCCTGCTACACAAAATAACCACAAACTGTAGGATTCCGTTTGGAGATTTGTGTTCCCGTTCATTATCTCAGCTGACAACCAAAACACAATGCTAGCGGTAATATGTTGGTCAATAACTCTGTTCTCTACAAACGACAGTGACCTTCAGACATGCTTTGATTGGCAAAGATGCCACTAGCAAAACCTCTTGCTCTACGAATGTTTATTAATTCAATATTAGCCAAAACATTATATTTTTAAATCCAAATAATCAGTTATTTGATTTTTTTTACTGAAGTAAAATGAAGCCCTCAGTTATTTCTTTCAATTAAATAAAATTAAATGAGACCTTCCTTGTGTACTTCCTTAAAAAATATCCGTTCACATTAAATTTATTATGTTAAATAATGTAAATGTCGTCAACTGCATCTTATACTCTGCAATTCACAATATTGTGGGTGGCAGAAATGTTTTGCATAATAGCTAATCTCTTTACTGTACGTTCATATAATTTTACATGAAAAGCAAAATATTCAGTAGCTTTTTTAACAGAATTATGCGATATTCATTCCTATTTCTTATTAATAAGAAAGAATAATAACAGTATTAGTATAAAATGTAAGTTTTAAATTTTGGTATCTACATCTACATATATACTCTGTAATTCACAAAACTGTGGGTGGCAGAGGGTGCTCAGCACCAAACCTAATCTCTTTGTTGTGCATTCCAATCCCTAACGGTACGGGGGAAAAAAGAATTCATATAAGAATCAGTGTGGCACCTTATTTCTCTAATTTTATCTTTCCTGTCATTCTGACCCAAATAGGTATGACATGCTCGAAGAAAATGAAACATTTGTAACTTGATTATTAATACTGTTATGGATAACAGAAATTTTTAACTTAAAATACATGTTCTAGTGGATAGTGTAAAATTTGGCTTCTTCATAATTCCATCCATGGAATTTACTGATTTAAAAATTAATGACTGTGTTCTATGTTCAGTGGCGTATGAATGATATCCTCTTGAATTCGGGTTCAGCGTGATAGAGTCAAAAATATTTCGTCCGAAGAGAAACTTTATCACAACAGCTTTTCCTTCCCAGTACATAAAAATTTTAACAAGTCTATGACTGCATTAATTGTTTGTAGCTGCTTCCAGAGTGGCAGCAAATGAAATCCTGTGGAACGGCGACACAGAAAGCCAGTTGCGGAGGTGAGATAGTGGAGCTACAGCGACGTCCAGCTGGGCGGCGCACGTGATAACTTCCGACCCATAAAGCAGCCGCGTCGAGGCGCCGTTAACGCAGCGGACGGATTCGGCTGGGCGGGCTGCCTGGCTACCTTGTGGATCAGTTCACGGAGCTAAAGCTGTCCCCTAACACTCTGTATCGAGGAACCGACGACAAACTGAGTGATACTCGCCATACAGCGTGACACAGGCGTCGTTGCTGCCCAGAAAGGAATTATTCCCCCGAAGCAGCGCGTCGGGAAATTCAACTAGGATCCCTTCTCAGGAGATAGAGGTTGTTGGTTACTTCGGCTTGTTTTCGAGCTTTATTTGAGCACTTTTGTGTCATTTTTTGTGTATTTTGAGTGTGGTGTAATGTTTATATATGTCGTTGAGGAAAACTGTTGCAACGGAGGGGTTAAGTGGAAGACACGTTAATCGGGTTATACCAGATCGAGAAAGTTTGGGCAGTGTATATCTACATATATACTATGCAATTCACAAAATTGTGGGTGGCAGAGGGTGCTCAGCACCAAAACTAATCTCTTCGCTGTGCACTCCAATCCCAAATGGTACGAGCGAAAAGAGAATTCATATAAGTGTCAGTGCAGCACCTTATTTTTCTAATTTCATGTTTCCGGTCATTACGACTCAAATATGTTGGTGGACGATCTATTTCACCGCACTCGTAAGTGAAAGTGAATGTACGCATGTTTACCACTAAGTTTAAACGAAACGTGCGTCGTCTATCTACCAGAGACTCCCAGCCCAGTCTACTAATCAGTTCTGTGGCGCTTTCATAAGGACTGTAGCAAGCGGCCACGAAGCAAGCGTTTCTTCTCTGTACTTTCTCCGTAATGTCAATCAACTCCTTACGAAACGGATCCCAAATGGCACAACAGTAGTTCAAATGTGGACGCACAACAGATTTGTACTCTATCTCCTTTGTTTGCTCATTACAATTTTTCAAGATTCCGCCTATGAATCACAGCCTAGAATTGGTTCTGCCCACGATCGAATTAATGTGCGTGTCCCATTTCATATTCCTTTATACTGTTACGCCCAAATATTTAACAGAATCGACCATATCAATAACTGAACTCTTTACTTTGTATTTCTGAACAGTTCCATTCTTTTTGTTTTGCACATTACCTTGTACTTTTTACAATTTTAGTGTAAGCTGCCATTCGTCACACCATGCTGAAATAACATCCAGATAGCGCAGAATTTCCAATCGGCTCATACGAATCATGGCAGTATGGCGGAGCCTTTCATCTTAAAGCAGCGGGGGAGCGTCTATGACCACCCCAGCTATTTGTAGCGGAGCGGACCGGTCTTTACTGAGAGTAAAACATCGACATGCTTAGTACTTGAGTTCGTTCGTCGCTTGTTGCGGACTATCTGAAGATGCGACCGAGTGTTTTTTGACTTGTAACCTCTTCAAGAAAATTCTTGAGGATTAACAATATCGTCTGGAGAGCCAGTGTTTAACTTCAGTGTCTGAAAGTGCAGCGAGTTTAATGAGTAGCAAAGGGCCAGTTTAACTTCAGCTGTATTTTGATGCTATTCAGCTGAGTTTGGTTTTAGTTTTAAATTGTTCATTTGTAATCAAAAAGATGTATTTGAAGGGGAAACATAAACTGCGTCATATTTAACATAAATGTTTAAAATTGCTTATGATCGCTAAAGGAAGTGACAATAATTATTAAGAAAAGTGAAGGTAGTTAGATACGATAAACTTCTTGTAAAATTTAGATAATTAATTGTTAGACGGATGTTGCGCAAATCTTACGAGACTTCGAGGGAGAGCTTCACGATAAAAGGGAATATAAATAGCAAAATTATTGAAGCATTTACGTAACTGCCACATGATTATTTGAACCGAATAGTTGACTCAACAACTAATCAAATAATTTCCAAAATGGTGGAATTAGTAATTATAGTGTCTTTTAAATTTAGAAGAAAATTATTTCGAATTAAATATAGGATGGTGCGCCAGTTTGAAAAAGAAAGGACAGTTCCAAATATAAGTGTTTCAGAACATCATGGACATTTATTTGGATTATTTTGGTAGTTTAGGAACGCTTAATGTTTATGTTGGTTTTTTTTCAGGTTGAGGAAACTGAAGTTATCTGAAGTCTTCGATGAATGTAGCTGCCGATCGTATAACACTTACTGCTGCTATAACAACACCACGATCTACATGCAACCAAGGCGACTTGTAGATTAATAAAGGGGAATAGTGTTACGAGGTAAATGCAAGTGTTACTGAAGTATGCTTGACTGTGATGTGTTGATGTTCATTTAGTGTTTTGTTTTCATTGTTAATGAACTAAAGCTGGAGGAAGAAAAAGGTGGAACCTGGTGCCAGGGCATTCAGGTCTACTCTACAGAAAGACAGCCAGGTAGCCGCCAAGCTTAACGTACGCATCCGACGGATGAGTCTTGATCAGGCAACCAGTGCAAACATTTTTCCTCTAAGCTTTTCAGATCACAACAGTATGCAATGTACTGTCAACATGCAGAGGCAGCCAGTTAGCAGAGGCAAAGGATTCTGGAAATGTAACATCTCTATGCTTGAAGACCCGGCGCTAGACGAAGAAATCAAAAGTGTCTGGGACGAATGTCTAAAAAACTGTAAAAAATATAAAAGCACACTATCTTGGTGGGTTGAACATGTGAAACCGAAACTAAAACAAACCTTAATCTCCTGGGGGACACAAAAGAACTATTGGATGAAGGGCACAATTGAGTATTATTACAGATGCATCAAGGAATTATACCAAGAGCCCACCATAACTGTCGATACTAATATAAAAATAAAAAAATACAAAGCCAAGATCCTATCATTACAAAATATGCAAGCAAACAAACTTCTGACAACTTCAAAACCGACTGACGTCGCAACCAAAGAAACGGCAGCCTTGTACCACCTTATAAGGAGCACAAAAAGGAGTAAAAAAACTTTAATAACCAATATAATTAAAGAAAATGGTGAAAACATCAAGGACGGAAGAGATATAATTAAAGAAATTACCACGCATTATAAAAATATTTTTAAGTCAACTCCAACTAGTACGGCGGCAATCTCCGAGTTAATACCCAACTCAAGTAACACAGCAAGTGTGGAAGAATCAGCAACTCTAACAAGAATTTTTGACCAGGATGAAATTCATACATCGATAAACAAAGCAGCAAGAGGGAAATCCCCAGGACCGGATGGGTTACCCATAGAATTTTATATTCATTACTGGCCCATGCTAAGAAATAAGTTAACAGAGATTCTAAACGACTTATGGACAGAGGATAATCTTCCCACCGCCTTCACAGAGGGCATCATAGTGCTAGTACCCAAAGGCAACCAGATCAAAAAAATCAATGAAATACGACCAATAACTTTGTTAAATTCAGACTTTAAAATACTAACGAGAATCCTCAAAACTAGACTGGAACCCCTCATGGAGAAAATCTTAGGACCTCATCAAACCAGTGCTATTCCCGGACGTAGCATCTTAAATACTGTGTGCGAATACCGTGATATTATCAGCATAAACGCAGAAAAACAAACGCCATCAGCTCTACTATTCCTCGATTTTGAAAAAGCTTTTGACCGAATTGAACATAATTACCTCTTAAAAATCATGGAACATAAAGGATTTGGCTCCCCATTCGTGGAAGTAATAAAGAAAATAATTACAAACACACATTCAAAACTTCTTATAAACGGACACCTGTCAGCGCCCGTCAAGATAGAAAGATCGATAAGACAAGGATGCCCGCTATCAATGATCCTGTACGCACTGGCAACGGAACCCCTGCTTGAGAAATGTCACCAAAATTTAACAGGCATTAATCTAAACGGATACAAGTTTACATGCAGAGGATACGCAGACGACATTTGTATAGCCGAAACTTCAGCGGAGGACATCCAAAAAACGTGGGAAATAATCACAACGTTCACGGAAGCAACAGGCGCAAAACTTAACCCAAAGAAAACTGCACTGCTCCAAATAAGTGGAGCAGAGATCCCACCTCCAACAGACATCTGGTACGAGCAAGTAGAAGAACATAAGACATTAGGCATTGTTTTTCAAAAGAACATTATGAAAACAATAACTAAAAACTGGCTCATAACACTACCAAAAATTAGGGCTGTTATAAACATGCACTGTGATAGAGATCTGGATGCAATACAGAAGGCTAAAATCGTACAAGTATCTTTATTGAGTAAAATGGTCTACATCGCCCAAGTACTGCCGATACCCGACACAATTGCAGATCGGATACAGAATCTGCTAGGGTGGTTCGCAAGCAGGGGTAAGATCTTCAAAACAGCGTTCAAAACAATGACTCTACCCCTAGGAAAAGGAGGCATAGGAATGATAAGCGTACGCGAAAGATGCTGCGCATTATTCCTCAAAAGAACCATAACGACAGCGGAAAATGACCCAAACGGCCCAACAAATAACTTGATTAAAGAAACAAAACCAGTCACTGAGGAAATACCTTTCAACATGGCCGCGATAAAATTCAACTTACCACATATGAGAAAATTTCACCTAGAAACAACTTATGCAAAAACCAAAGGATGCACGCTGTACAACAAGACAACAAAAGAAATCTACAAAATAATCAACACATCTAACCACAGAAATAAAATCGAAATTAAAAATCCACAATACAACTGGAGCAACATCTGGAAAAATATAACGAATAAAACTCTAAACACTAAAACACAATCCTTGTGGTATGACGTCGTAAATGAAAAAATCTCAACCAACAGAAGACTTTACGAAATACATCTATCCCCGAATGACAGATGCAGAAATTGCGGAAATACTGACACCCTGATACACAGAATAACGTGTAACCAAAACCAGAAAATATGGAATTGGGCAAGAAGAAGAATAGCCTTCCTTGACAGAACATCACCTTTAACCGTGAGCATCCAGGAAATACTGAAACCTGAGAAAAAGAGATATCCTGAAACGAAACACAACACGGTACAATGGATACTAGGCAATACCCTAACTTATATGCTACAAACGGAAAAGAGTACTTACGACGAATATATAGCATATATGAATACTATATATTACGAAATTATCCAAACTCAAAATTATAAAAAAGACTTCGCACGGATGCTCGATATAATAATGACAGAATCATTCCAATGATCACAATTTAACCAAATAAAACTGTTTATAAACCCCGCCTAGACCCAAAGAGAGACTTTTTGAATCAAAGGCACGAGGGGAACTAAAAAAAAAAAAAAAAAAAAAAAAAAAAAAAAAAAAAAAAAAAAAAAAAAAAAAAAAAAAAAAGCCGTGTAGTATTCCCGCACTACATACGCACTGCGGAGAGGCTTGTGATTTAACTCAGGACTTTGTTACACAATCTGGTGATGGGAATTGTACACCAGCACCTCTCCTATACCACGGGTTAAGTTCCGATGACGAAAATTTCTTTCACCAGCAGTTAATTCCGAGTTAGGCGCCGCAACCATCTGAGCCAACTATACGAAGAAATCACCAACAGGGGAACTAAAACTAAAAAGTAAGTAACAAACTGGTGATAGAGTTGAGCATTGTATTCCACATCTGTCGTAGCTTTATCTATACTGTAACTACTGATGTTTAATAGTAAAAGTAAATATTAAATAGGAACTTCTTGACATACATTTCCTACGCACAATTGGTTTCGAAGGATCATAGTTACTGACGTATCCTACTTCAATAGAAATTTAGTATTACGAAATTATTTATTTTATGGAATGCTTGCAGTTAGAAGAACTGGTCTTTTCATCAATCAATCCAGTTTCTCCAGCCTTATCGTTTATTAGTGTCGATATTATTTGTTCTGTGTTATTTTAGAACGGAAGATGAACATACTAATAGTAACTAGATTTACTATTTCCTTTAATCTAAAACTAAAAGTCGTGGATAAATACGTATTAGGAAATGACGGAAACAGATGTCACTCGTTCATAATTACAGGGCAACACCGTTGTATTCGTCTGTACTGATTTTGCTTTAACCGGTATCAGATTTGGATGTAATTTTTCGCTGTAAATAGTAGCACATATCATTTCAACTAAAGTTTCGGCACCGATTTGGTAACAACAATTAATTTAAATAAACCTAATTAAAAGTGTATATTTTTAAGAGAACCATACCGTATATTTATGACTAGAACTTTTCGTCTCCATTCCTGGAATTAACGAATAACGTAGCTGTAAACATCTTGTTCTGTTTCCAAGTTCACTCCGTTAACTTCAGTTGATGAATTGTATACACGATAAACTTCAATGCCTCTCTTTACCGTGTCTGCATCATCCTGCAATGAACTATGGTAAAATATGATTCCTTTCCTGTCAGTTATTTTCTTCCGTTGCTGATTCTGTGTACTATGTTTCGTGCAAAAATCTGTAAATAACTTCTTTTAAAAATTTCATTTACGCTGTCGTTACATCCTTCGTAGGAGATAAGAGGGATTCAGAATTACGTCCTCACATCAATATCTAGAACCTGAATAGTTCCGGCTAATAACAAAGAAATTTGCTAAGAGTTGCAAAAATCTTATTTCCTTGGGAGGTAATTCATTCAACAAATTTTAATTACGTTTACTGTTTCTACATTGAGTGAGAAAATCGCTATATGTGGTAGAGGATGAAAGCTTATTGAATTTTCATAATACCTGCTTGTTTTGTCTTAAATTCTGCAACTTTCCATTTCGAGAAAATAATTTGTGTTGTTAATGGTAAGTTACATTCTCTATTTACAAGTTTGTTTCAGTACTAACGTCATTGTACAAAAAAAAAAACATCAATATCTAATATCTGCCCACACGAACTATATATTGAGAAGCATTATTCTTGAATTACTACAAAGCTTTAGTCAAATAATCTATTTGCAGACATTTTCGTATTTCTAAAAATCACGTTCATCCTTTACTATTTACTCTGCGCGAATTAACATACGATTAACTACTAAGCAATTAGTATGGATTCAGATCATTACACCTGAAGCCAACGAAATGAGTTGACGTGCATACTGGCAGAAATTATAAATTTACGGAACGTGTAATTGGACTGTTGATAATGTAGTATAATGTTTATATTTTTCTGTAGAAATATGTGTAATACGGTGAGCGCACTGTTGAGAGAAGCCCTGTTTTACTGATCCAGACTAATGGCTTCGTTAATGTATTGAGGCAGGGTAATATGGTTTTTACTTTGAAGTTAAATTTATTTTACGAGTAACATTCGAGACGTGTCAAATGGAAACACAGTGTCGCACACACATGCAGTGACACCAGTTTGTAGGTCCAGCCAGGTGACTACCGCCCATACATAAAAGAAACGCAGTAAAACACAAGCACATGTCTGGACACAGTGGGTGGCGTATCTCGCGCGCGCAGAGGTCCTGAGCCGCTTTACTGCTCTCGCGATGTCACGGGCAGACAGAGTGCGCGCAAATGGCGCTTTTTATCGCCCGGCAGACGCCGCCGAGCCGGCACCTCGCGATTCCTTACGTATCGGAGGAGCAGCTAGCTTTTTCATTGCTTCCTGTCCGCCCAAGGACGGCACCGCCAGGCAGCTCGAGGGGCGACTTTCCCTTTGTCACACATTCGGCAGACTATACTACCGACACGGAGTGACTAATTGTATTGAGGTTCCACATCTTGATGAATTCTTCTACACTTCAGTGGTTGTTTCCTCAAGTGTGTAAATATTCGCTCAGCTGCAAAGATAACTTATATTGACCATATGGTCACTGTGACGTTCAGAAAAGTCAGAGGTTACTCAAATTTCTCAAATTCTCTCAGTATTAATTATCTATCGGTAAAATCTTAAATAGTATTAAAAATATAAAAATTAACATCAACTGAGATTTTTTAACAAGGCACCTAAATATTTTACCGTTGACAGGTAGGCTCCTTGTGTTCAGTTTGTCAGATACGAAGGTATTTATATAAACAGTTGTAATTATTTCTGAAATATAAGATACAGAAGAAATGAAATTATTGACTAAGTTTCACAAAGTGATTTTTCTGATGTACTTCTGCATGACACATGTTAGCCCTGCATGTTATTTCCACACAGATATAGAACGATATCAGGAAACTGGCCACTTGTGGAATGTTATTCCTTTGTGGTTACAATGTTTTTGAAAGATTTATGTGACGTATTTATTATACCACGTGATATAGTTGGTTTCTTAGATATCTGAAAGTAATTTTGTTTTTTATAAATATTGCCAGGACGCCATGGAGGAGTGCTTCCAAATTTAAGTAAAACAATCCTTACTACAAATCCAATGGTTTCACAATGGAGAAGTAGGGTATATGATAATATTATATTTGCAAGGCAACGAGCAACCGTTTATTAATGTAAAACATAACCAAATCAAGAAATACTATGGATTGTTAACCAAAAAAAATCCATAGAATGTCAAACAGTTACTCTATAAATTTGAAAGGATCAATTAAATTTGCAGATCGTTTCCAAAAAAAGGGCTTGGTCAGTTACAAGTGGCAAAGAGTGAGAGATGTTTCTATCATTCTGACGTTATTCACGGGCTTCGTTTATGGTTTCTAATAAATGTTCCACACTGAAGCACTTCTAATCCAGTTTGTATTTGCGGAGATAATGTTAACAGTATATGCCATAAAATTTGGCACTCGTCGTCGACGTGTTAGAATCATCCGTTGTACTTCTTCAGAACCCTCTATGTTTGGATGTGCCTTACACAATACGTGAGATATTACGTCGCACTACACTTATCAGATCAAACAGCGACCAGAATATTCAGACTTTCACTTAGGCACATATAACTTGATTGGCATATAATCTCGTCAAAGCCATACGAGAATTTTGACCAATAGCAGGACCAATGGTCCAACCCTAAGTGAAGCTACACAGCGCGGTTTTTATCATAAAAACTAGTTCATCTCTCCTTTCATCCAGATTTATCAATACCGGCCGAACAGGGCGGGAATTGTCCCCGTTGGTGACGAAGGCATAAACAAGAAACGTCTTAATTTATAATAATCGAAAATGTGTTTTTATTGGCTGACACATCCTGTCTCCTACATACACGAGCAGGCGTTCTCTCACGTGACATTACTCTCGCGTGGCTGGCAGTCCCAGCCGTTTGCGAGCTCATGCGAAGTAAACCGTTGCAAGGTCTCTATTGCAAAGGAATGTGGTTCCGTTATTTCTTGTCCCATGAACACTGCTGTAGCGAAATGCTAAGGCGCTGCGGCCTTCCACATTCCACACATGGGCGGATGCTAGAGATTTCTGACGTTCATACAGGCTCCCGGCAGACTAGCAAAATAAATTATTGTCCAGTGCAGCCCTCTCAGTTAAATGTTTCATTAACAAATATTGAGCGTCTAAAAGAGGTCTGCTTCAAGTTTAGGCTTTCACTGGTGATACCTTGATATCTGTTTTATAATATCATGTTACGAGTGGTAGAAACTGGAAGGAATTCGGATTTTTAGGGCATCGTCCCGGCATTCACGTAGAGTGATTTCGAGAAACCTAAATCAGGACTGTCGGACAGGAACATGCATCCTCCCGCGCGCCATGACCGAGCGTTACCTCTCACTCGTCAGGCTCTGTTTGATTCCTATTCCATCACCAACTAACAAGATATTAGTTTCACAAAATTGGTCCTTTTGCACGGTTGCCGCTATTGTTTTTTTTTTTTAATTTCATAATTCTATTATGATCACACATTTGAAGAAAAATAATAATTTTTATATAAATAGGCTTTTATATGTTTGGTTTATAGTTACTGTGGACAAATAAATATTATTCTAATCGTATTTTCTCTTTCTCTAACCATAGGACTGTATACTTTGTAGCACTCACATCCCACGTAACGTAAGCTCTAGACCTACGAGACTGGCGAAGACGCCAGCGTGAAATGTGCCATTCTTTGCTCGAACCGTAACCTGTGTTACTAAAGTGAAAAAGGGATTGAAGTTATAACAGTAAAAGGGTGAAAATACAAGCCCAGGCGAACCTCGAGTGGCTTGAAAGTCCATGGGAGTAATCATTTTTTTTTTTTTTGTTAAGTTATTGCTTTACGCCTCGTCGACGGCTAAGGTCATTAGAGGCGGGATGGGTCTGGGGACAAGGAACGGGAAGCAAAAGGGCCATGGACTTTCTGATTGAAGCTTCCCGGCATTCGCCTGGATTGATTTGGGGAAACCATGGAAAACCCAAATCTTGATGCCATTACGGGGATTCGAACCAGTGTCCTCCCGAATGCGAGGCCAGGACGTTAACCGTTCACCCACCACGCTCGGTGAGAGTAATCATTAGAAACGGTATGCAATAATGAATCCTCGTAAGAACGGCAATTCCTAGCAGGCGTTGGTGGATGCCATAGCAGGAAACCACCCTGGCTGTCACAGGGCTGTACTGGAATAAGCATTAATTTGAGTAAATCTTTTTGTGGCCGAGCCAATAAGACGTCCAGGACGAGCTGACTAGAGCAAAGGAAGTATTCACTTGGCGTTCGCTTGTCTAATGTTAAACAATAACTAGCAAACACCTCAGTGCCTGCTATCGGCATAATATATTACACGCAAGGCTTTGTGAGCAGACACGGGTCAGAAAGTCACTGCAGGCATCAAAGCAGACGAATCAGAATATTAGGTGAACGATAATAATCTGACGTCAGAAATCTAACCTGAGGTCGACAGCACACAAATAGATAATTTTATCCTGTTTATTTTCTAAATCAACAATGTAATTTTTCTTATCGTGTTTAGGTTTCTGCCATGATAAATTAACTTTCATTTGAAAAGTTATTTTGAGAATTCAATGTTTTTGCTTAGATGTTTTAGCCTTTGTTTGTTGGGTATCGAAACCAAGTTCTTGTTGAGTGCTGAGATGTTGCATGTGATGTATTAATTAGTGGGGTTAAGGATCAAATTCGAATCAAATTTGTATTTCAGCAAGTTCGAGACTATGACCTTTGAAACAGTTACAGGATAGTGCGATCGTCATTTCCCTGTTTAATACCGACGCCTATTAATACTTCTGAGTTCTTCAAGCTCTAGAGATTTTATTCGCCCTAAGCGTGAAACACGGGTCATTTTCGTACTTGCTCATATCAGCTGAACCTATCATAATCTTTGACCCTAAAAACTGGAACTCTTCTAGAGCCGTGACGATACGCAAAAAACGCTCACGGGCTAACAATAATTAATTTGAGTTTTCAGAGCCAACTGCAATTCCATATGGCCGAATCATTTGGCCCCAACCTCTTGGCGTCAATCCCTTGGCGACAGCCCATTGGTATCAACCCCATGGTTTGATGAGTAAGAGATCGAACGCCAATGCACTGGCGATCAACGTTGGTCCCGATACATTGGTTGTCGTTCGTAGACCTAGTGTGCACGCGTCTGTATGATCATCATACAGGTGGTTGATATTAGGTGAAATTTCATTGATATATATTTCAGCTTTCGTAATTAAATTCATGGTTCATCAGTATATTTGCACCTATAACATACACACGTCCGTTAGTTAATGTCGTTAACCATCAATAACATCTTTGGCCAGTTAGTGTTTCATAGTTTGAATGAGAACCGCCTCGCACCTTCATGTTGTGACAGGGAACAAACTGCGTCGTCCTTGTGGGAGCCGGCCAATGGCTGCTTTGCAATCGATAGCTGGACTTCAGCCGCTACCCTCCAGTGTCACTCAGCTACCTGCTTCATCACATATCCTGCAGGTGCCACTGTCACGATGCTTTAAGCTTGCCTCATCGAGGCGTCGGTATTCCATAATTCGGAATTGAATACAATTGCTCTAGTTCCAACCATTACAGAGACGGAATGCGTGGAAAATCGAAACTTCTTCATCGGGTCTCAAGAACAGACGAATTCACTTTTATTCACGGAATGCTTTTCTTGGTAATATCACCTTGTACATCATCATTTTCTTATTCAAAACAAGTGTTTCATTCCATTTTACCAAAAAAAATCTTTCTTATAACTCTCGTATTTAATTGTGCTTCACAAAAATTACATATCATTTGGATTACAAAGGTTCAAGTCACAAATGTGCCAACTAATGTCTTGATGTGTTAGTGCAAATATATGCGAAGCTTGTACCACATTGATATTAAACTATAACACTACCGTCTATATATTGCATTCATCTCTTCAGAGGTCGTTTCATTTTTGTAGGTTTTGAAGGTTCAATGGGTTTCATGTGTGATAATGTACACTGACAGGAATATTTTATAACGAATTTTGATTATGTTACACAGATTTTAGGGACACGTTTGAACTTGCAAAAAAAATGAATCTCGCAAAAGAAATCGGATTGAATCACTATAATCTGTGTTATATAACTCAAACACTTGCTGAAAAATAATATCTAGAATAATAAGACGTTAATAGGAAATTGCGAAGACAGCCTTCCTTGTACTAAATAAGAACTAGTAAAGTTTTATTATTGCTGTAGATTAGAATATAACGTAGGAAAAACAGTTTTCCAATAGTGTTCAACACCGAATGTTTCGGCTTTAATAGCCACACAGATATTAAAACTTTAATATTGGAAGATAAAACTTAATATTTAAATTATTAGCTTTTTTACTTACATTTAAGTCAACTATAAACATGTCTTGTTATACATTTACCTGTTAACATCTGTTGATATAAATAAAATTTTCTCGGGTAACTAGCCGAGTTAGTCCATCGTTTGACCACGACGTTTCGGCGGTCACAATCTCTGCCGCCATTGTCAAGTGACTGTCACTTGACAATGGCGGCAGAGTTTGTGACCGCCGAAACGTCGTGGTCAAACGATGGACTAACTCGGCTAGTTACCCGAGAAAATTTTATTCATTTACAACGCCGAGAAAATCTCCAGTCTTACATCTGTTGATATAGTTTCCTCTGTCATAATAGGATTATTGTTTAAGTATGTCATGTACATGTTCCAACATTTAATACTATGTTGATAATTACCTAACACGTAATAAAAAAATGTTTGCGCGTGGTCCCTGTGGGGGAGTTATTTGAACTAAATATTTGTGTCTGATAATTTTTTTTTTTTTTTTTTTTTTTTTGAGTAGGGGAGCAGCTGTATCTACTGCTAAAGTGTAGCAGAGATAATAACTTGCTATCAAGTCAGAGAATTCGTTGAATTGCTGGAAGACTGAAATCTCATGGACTGAAATTTTATAAAAACTAATAAAAGTAATATTTTATGTAAGGAAAACAAGGAATAATAACATTACTGTGTTATTCTAAAAGGACATCCCAGATTTCCTTTATGAGTGGGGATCCACGGAACAAGAGTAATAAATATTAATAAAATGCTAATTTTGTTCACTGTGTATGTCATGTAACCAGCCTTCCTTGTTGGATTAACAACGGTCGGAGATATTATTACATAGTAGATGTTATGAGGTTTATTTAATAATAGCTCTTTTCAGCTAAGCATCCGCGAAAGAGTGAATTGATGGAATACTGAAAGGAAAGTAGATATTTCATTTAAATCACAACATTAATTATTATTTGCTTTTTGTTTATTTATATTCAGTTGATATAGATATTTTACTAAAATCTTTGTCCAGCAATGGTGATGTAACTAAACTAAAAACCATGTAAAATCATTTTTGAGGTTATGCGTGTTATTTAACTACAATTCCATTTAGTTAAGTAATAGCGAGGAAATGAACTGCCAGAACCCTGCTTTGAACCCATTATTTTGATGGGCTAACAAGGTATGTATATTCGATGTAAATGTTTCCTTTATATTCTACATTACTGTTATTGTAAACTAAAATAAACGAATTGACAATATGATGAATAAAATATATGGGTTAAATATAGATAGTTATGATTTTTGAACGGCGATATTAGTGGAGGTTGTAGTTAGGTCGTAGTGCAGCCAGATCCAGAATTTCAACCGACAAATCTTTTTTATCAATATAATTCACTATGAATTTAGTTTGACAAACAATTTAACTTATTTTCATTGGTGCGAAATTCTTTATGCGGATAAAAGTAGATCCTTATTTATCGTGCTGAATGTGACCCGTAAAAAACTTGTATACGTGTGTTCAACGAGCTTTAGAACAAAAATACTGATCGTGAAGTATTACTGTCGCAGTATTATCATTCTCGTATAAAAGTTTATATGTTTACTTGATGTGTGCACCTTTGCTAAGCCTCGTTTTAATATGTTGCTCAGTGCAACACGTTGTTTTCTTTCTCCAAACATTGCTTAATGTTCCGTGCACGTATCTTTTACCAATAAATAACATAAAATACTGATCTCCAGTCCCGAGGCGAATACCGCTTTCGTATTCCCGTCACTTATGCTGGGCGCCGGGAATACTGCATACATTCACGATGTTTTGCCAGTTTCATTTCCTTTTAGTCCTGACGACATGGCAGGCGTATTTTATTTGTAGATTTCTTTGTGGGTTTTTTCTTCCCTGTGGAGAAAACGTTTTCTTAAAGTTCGATTCCACCGAGTATAATGTTAACGCGAGGCTTGTATTTCCACACCCGTTTCAGATAAACATCCGACGCAGTTCGGTGAGGTGGTTTTTCTATGTTCTCGGAGATTTATATTTGTCTTCTACTTTTAGAATATGTTTTAACTTTCAAGAGATTTTATATGACATCTGGGTGTCTTTGCTGTGCCTTCAGAATTGTTTGATTTATTACATAAATATGTGACCTACATTGTTTTTCCAGTATGTAAAAACTAAATCTTTAGACATTTAAAATGGTTGTGTTCACAAATTAAAATTTAACGTTTCAGCCAACATGTTGAATCTTCCATCTGTGGATGAATATCCTGCCTGCTCTAATTCATTGGCTCGTGCCTTGTCCCTTAAATGATGTGACTCGATTTATTTTACGTGATACCACTTGCACCCACGTGGTATGCTTCATAACAGACGTTATCAAACATTTTCCACTAATTTCAATATATAAATACTGGAAATAGTAGCCATTAGGTTAGTTAATTAGATTAACTAAATATTTACTAATCAAACTCGGACCCAATTAACAAAAATTACTATCTATATTCTATTATAAATCTAGGAAAATTTGTTGCTGCAAGGATGATAGGAAACAAAATGTGAAGTGCAAAGTTCTTTACATTTTTATTCGACTTTTAGCTTCCGGTAGTAACATGAGGTTTGCTGCGTACACCTGCGTCAGATGATAACTTGATTCAGTATTACCAATCATTAGTCGAGTCGTATAAACGTTAGATCACAGTTACTCACTGTTAAACAACAACTTGTAAACTGAAGTTTGCACCAATTATTAAGTTGTGGGAAGTAAAGCACAGAGTTTTATAAGAATGCTAAATTTTCTGTATCTTCCGAAATATAAGTTAATATAACCATCGCGACAATTCGTATGCATACGAGAGCTATAAGTTATATCAATTTCTTTTCTTCTATTCTCGAAAGGGCAAAGCGCTGGACAGAAAGATAATGTGAACATTCCAAAACTATCTTCCCCTCAATTCCATCCCGTCTTTATCCAACTAAGTAAATACTGGTATATATATATATATATATATAGTACCTAAGGTCTTGCAAGAATAAAATTCTCAGTCTTTTGGGAAAATTTTTCGTCCTCTGCCTATCTTAACTATTTATTATAAACTTTCTTCTATGAGCGTTGTGGATTATATCCGAAATTAACAATAAAAAATTATTTATTTAAATATACCTCTAAGTTTACTTTCAAAATGCTTTGTGAATGTGTGATTTACGAAATCTCTGACCAATTTACATGTTCAGTATTCATTTATTAAATTTTTTTAAGAAGATTTCGAAAATTTCTTTCAAAAATTGTAACTAGGTAACCAAACACCTAGTTTTTACACAAATTATTGGTTATTTTTTAAGTTGAAGGATTTCAGTTCGAATCAGATTATAATAATTTTTTTATATAGGTCAGTGACATGCCAATGCAATAAATTAATTTTTTTGTGTCGTACGCATTTCACTCTATTTCCAGAGCATCATCAGCGACATCTGGACGATATTTGCACATTTTGTTAGTTACATTCCATTTAAAAACAATATAAACTTGAAATTAATTTTACTTAGGTGTAACTTTTTATTTCACGCTCTCATAGTCAGGGTTTGCTCGCCGTGTAGTTTTTTTTAGCAGGAATCATTATGAAATCTTCCAGGATACACAACACTACATTGAACTGACCATATTACACAATATGACTATTATTAAAGAGTTCAAAACGTGTCAGTGTATAGACCACACCACGCAGATGCCTCTGATGATGCTTTATGGTCTGGAAATAGAGTGAAACGGGTACGACACAAAAAATAAAATAAAATTTAATTCCATTGGCGTGTTTATAAAAAGAAAATTAACTGACTTGCAATTGAGGAAATGGCTTATCACATCCAGCTGTCAGAATATAATTGTTCGATCAAACTAATGTAAGCCGAGTTACGGTTTTTTTTTTCACTTTGTAAAATTCCAGTTTAATTAAATCTGGGATTTTTGAAATGATAAGAAATTTTTTTGTTTGGTTCTTGGCTCGTTCTCGGTTGAGTTGGTCTATGTTATATTCAGTTGGCACTTTCTTCTGCCCTGCCATTCTGCAACAATGTGTTTTGAGCGCTGTGGTTTTGTGTAGTGCTGCTCATCGCCCGGTCGATATGTCGTTGGCAGGTGACTGCTGGATTTGCTTATCGGTCGGCTTTCGGCTCCGCTGCATATCGACGTGTGCATACACACCTGCAGAATATCACGTGATTAATTGGGGAGGCCTTACTCGATCGTATCTAGCTATCTACTATACAAGCGATCGTATATAAACTAAATGTGTCCAGTCGTACCTCTAAACTCCTAATTTTTGACGCAGTCCGACCTTATTTTTCTACAAAATACGCCAACCACTGGCGAATAAATAACGTAAAATGTTCATATGTTATCACAATATAGTTGATATACGTTACATAAATAAACCCTCACACCAGTTAGAAGGCTGTTACCTCTCATCCCATTATTTTCCATAGCTTATGGTGAATGTTTAATGTTTGGGAAAGGCGTTATAGGCAACGTGAGTTCTAACACCTGCCAGGCCATACAGACTCTGGTTTACCATGGTTTTCGAAAATCACTCCAGGTGAATACTGGGTAATTTCCTTCTAAAGGTTATGTCGTAAACTGCCTAGCATATATTCTTAGATAATCACAAAAACAGTACAAAGGATTGCCCTGAAACTCGGCAAACAATCAATTTTTTGAAATTTTTGTAGTGCTTACATATTAAACATTCAATGTGCAATAAGAGCATTCAACAACTACTCCAAAAAAACATTTCTGAAACATTATCATCAGAAAAAATAATTTAGAATTTTGGCATATTTTGAAAACTTTCATTATATTCTACAGCGAAATAATTTTAGGGTATTTCTTTACAACACCAGAAGGTAGGGAGTTTTAGGTGATAGGCATCGTGCAGAAATCTGTTAAAATTTCAGTATACTTAAAATGTCGGCACATTATGTATTGCCTTCTGTGCGGAAAATACTAAGTGCTTCACTTCTTTACATTCCATATTCATTTCCAATAACGACATACATGCCTATAGTCCTACGAAATATCCGGAAACTAAATGAGGCGTCAGAAATAGAACAGAATTTTCTTAATCTTTGAGTTTCATTCCACAAAGAGTAAAACGAACAAGATCCCAAAAAACTAAAAGTGTCAAAATAAATATGTTCTTCATGATTATTTATTTAATCTGTAATTACAAAGTAGTGAATAGGAATATGAAAATGATATATTTCTGGTAAAAATAAATATTAACACAGGTGATCATCAATACATACATACATATATATATATATATATATATATATATATATATATATATATATTCAAGCTTTTATTAAATTATTATTATTAAATATTATCGTATAGAGTTCCACATCTCATAGAACGTTCTGAAGTGAAAAAAAATATTGCGCAAAAAATTAAGCAGTTTACTAAAGAATTAATGATAAGAATTAATGATAGTAATATCAGACAATTTATAACACTCTATCCTTTTACTCCCCTTATTATCACTATGACATGGGTGGTTAAGGTCCCTGAAAGTAGGACCGCAATTTAGATTATTTAATTTGTTGTAATCGAAACTGTAACTGTTCATATTATTATCAGTGTGTTAGATTTTTTCATACCTAAGATTCCAAAACTAAATATTGGGAGTTTTTACTTTAAATGGTTGTTTACGGGTTTTCCTTATTGATTTTATTTCGTGTTTACAATTTTTATAAATTAGCTATGTTGTGAATATTTCATTATTAAAGCTTAGTGTTTTTATCGTAAAGATTTTACAGTTTTGGATTGCCTGATAGAAACAAAAATAACCTTCGAACCTCTTTGATGCTCTCTTTCTGCAGTTTAGCTGCAGACATATTTTCCACGTCTTGTGTTCACTCTGACAGAGTCCATATTGACTTAGGATTGGTTCTGGATCGGAATCTGAGAGAAAGTTCCAGGCAGATCTGCAAGCAGGTCTGATTCGAATCCACACTTCTAGTAATCTTTCCTCTTCACCAAGTCAGTTCTGGTCTCTGGCGTATTCCTTCGCAGTGAACTAATTCCCAATCGTACAGCAAGGAAAACAGCATGCTTCTTGCTTTACGTTCCATTAATGGCGAGGTTATTAGTGTTGAGGAAAGACTAGAGACAAGCAACGGGAAAGAATTCGTCCATGGAATTTTGAAGGAACCATCACGGCATTCGTATGGAACGAACAGCACGCCTCGCACCATTGGCCATATGGGGGGAAAATACACTTCATTTTGGTTTGTTAAACCAGCATCAGTTTATTCTATTTGCTAATTCATTTACTTGGCCTGACTAATCCACAATACACCTTTCCATCACTTGGCCGTGTGCGTGCTAAATTTACTCTTCGAAAAACGGATTCCAAACTTTCTGAATTTTCACCTTCGTACTTCATCTCGGCTTTTAGAGGAACATTCATAGTGTTTAAGAATGCACGTTGATTAATTCTGTCTGCTGATATAAAAATTTACGGCTTTCTAGTGCCTTAAGGTATGAAAACTTTGATTCACACGATATGCGTCCCTCTGTCTTCAGAATTACTTCAGTGATCCGAAATGAATTCTTCACGGGTGTACCACCACATTGTGTTTTGGAAACACGATATTTCGACGACTAGCTCCGTAATTTTCATTAGGTGTGGATACATCTCCGCAGGTCGGCTGACCGTCAGATACTGAGACAGCCGAGGTGCCGTTAAGACTTTAATGCAAGCATACACTGGGAAAGTTTCCGTTCTCACTTTAGTGATCAATTTCCTGGTCGTTGTTTATAAACAGCTAACTTGGGAGTAGTGTAACCGTTCATGAAACTTCGATGCTCCCATGTTTCTCCGGGCATAGAACACTTCTGCTTCTTCGACCTATCTTTCTATTATGGCCAGTACTCAGGCCTACTGGGCAGTCTTCGTGTAGTTTTTTTGTTAGGTTCAGTTTCCCTTCTCAGCTATTAAACTTTTACACTATTTACAACTCAGTCACCCATATAAGGTATGGTGCACGTTTATTTGTTGTACAGATGATACTCCCGCATATTACGTAACAATTTTTTTTTGTTTATTTCGTAGACCTTGTGTTCCGCTTTCACTAAAACTCGAATTTATTATATGAAGTTCGTGCATTTTGAACTATTTGTAAGTATATGTAGATTATTTGCGATGAATTCATGCAGAGTTTTGATATAACATAGTTGATAACGAGTAGATATCGAAGTCATTAGGAGCTGGCATTAGGAAATAGAGAAAATTTAAGAATAAACCCTGAATTGTGTTGGATTTATTTCAAAGAAATAAGGATATTGAGAAATTTTAATAAATATTAACCATACGATTTTTTTAAAAACGAAAAGATTTCATTGAAACTTTTCCCTCTACCATTTGGAACTTCTTGGTTTTCGTCTAAAACGGTTACTATCTTAGGTACACGTACCAGTACTCACTTTTAAACCCAACAGTACAAAAATAGAGAAGTGGGAAAGACGTCTATAGTGAAATGATTAAACTGAATCATTTCATAAGCCTAATACTTTCAATTTTTTCTTTACTTATGGCTTTACGCCTCGTCGACGGTGAGGTCATTAGAGGCTGGATGGGACTGGGAACAAGAAGGAATTCGGCCAAGGAGTGATTTAGGGAAACCATGGAAAACCCAAATATGGATGCCCGGACGGGTATTCGAACCGGCGTTCTCCCGATTGGGAGGTCAGAGCGTTAACCGCTCATCCTCCACGCTCAGTAATGCTTTAAAGACAAACCAGTACAAATATTTGTTGGCAGTGTAAGGTATTTTATTTCGTCTTGTATTGAGGTAGTCTGGCATACCGACAGCAGGACACGCATCTCAGACAGGAGGCCGGAACGGATCATTGTTCCCGTGCGAGCAGAAGGTACACGGAAGGAGCCTCCTCGAAGATCGTGCAGAATAGTGAAATATGAAAACTAATACGATCGGGCGTACCCTGGGCGACATTAGGAATAATCCTAATGGCAGATCCTTCCACCACCAGGACAAATTTCAAAATAAACGGTTTTTTTCAAAGCCAGCTCTTTCAATTATATCAATAAACATCGAAGGTATATCACCAGAGAAAGAGATTTTATTATCTGATATCTGTAAACACTCAAAATGTGACTTTTTATTGGTTCAAGAGACACATAGAGGTCCAAATGACAGAAGGCCAAAAATCAATGGAATGAACCTTATTAATGAGAGACCAAGTGAAAAGTATGGCAGTGCAGTTTTCGCCAAACCAGATCTAAAGATTCTTTCAACTGGGGTAACCTCAGATGGCGAAATAGAGATACTGACAACCGAAATCAAATCATGCACCGTGACATCAGTGTATAAGCCACCAAATGCCGAATTTAGATTCACAGAACCACCTAACTCCCACTCCCATCAAACAAAGATTGTTATGGGTGACTTCAATTGCCACAGTACATCCTGGGGCTACAGGGAAACTGATAAAAATGGAGAGGACCTTGAAGAATGGGTTGAACATATGGGCCTAATGCTAATATATGACCCAAAGTTGCCACCATCTTTTATTAGTGGAAGATGGCAGGGTGGATACAACCCAGATAACATCTTTGTCAGTGAACACATTGCCAAACAGTCAAAGAAGAATGTTATGGAGCCAAACCCACGTACCCAACATAGACCAATTATCTGCACTGTTGAAGCAGTAGTGAAGCCAGAGTCTGTTCAGTTTAAAAGAAGATTCAATTTCAAACAAGCACAATGGGGAAAGTTCTCTCAAGAACTAGATAAGGAACTGCTAAACCTCGACCCATCTCCAAATGCATACGAAAAATTTATTGAAATAGTTAAAGCCATCTCACGGAAACATATTCCTCGAGGCTGTAGAACAACTTATGTCGCTGGACTGGATAATGACTCCAAGTTTCTTCTTGAGAGATACGGGCACCTTTACGAAGAAGATCCTTTTTCTGAAGAAACCATACAGACAGGTGAAGATCTCCTACGCGCTGTGTCTACTGCTAGAAGAGATAAATGGTGCAATTTAATGTCAGATTTAAACATGAAACAGAATAGTCGTAAGGCTTGGAAATTACTGAAAATCCTCAATAGTGATCCAAGTAGCACTCCACCTAGTCTCCTTAAAATTAGTCCAAATCAAATAGCACACCAACTGCTACTGAATAGAAAGACTAGAAGAAGACCTGAAAAAAGAAAGTTCCAAAGGCACTCTGACGAGCAAGACCATCTTGGGAATCCATTCACACTGATAGAACTGGAAGCCGCCTTGCAGTCTTTGAAGATTAACAAAGCTGCAGGCTTAGATGACCTGAGAACAGAGCAAATTAAAATGTTTGGCCCAGCTACAAAGCAGTGGATCTTGAATTTAATGAATGCCTGCACCTCCAACTTACAGATCCCCAAGATCTGGCGGAAAGCCAAAGTTGTGGCACTGCTAAAGCCTGGAAAGGAACCAACAGATCCAAAAAACTTCCGAACAGTTTCACTCCTTTGTCATTTATACAAAGTCTTGGAGAGATTGATCCTCAGTCGTATCTCAGAGTGCATTGACAAAATGCTAATAAAGGAACAGGCTGGTTTTCGACCTGGTAGGTCATGCTGTGGCCAAATTCTTAACCTCACACAGTATATAGAGGATGGGTATGAAAGAGGACAGGTTACAGGTGTGGCATTCATCGATATCACAGCGGCGTATGATACAGTCAACCACAAAATTTTGATAAGTAAGGTATATTCCATCACAAAAGACTACCATCTAACACAAGTCATCCAGTGTTTATTACAAAACAGAAGGTTTTACGTCACCCTCCACAATAAGAAGAGTCGATGGAGAACTCAGAAGAATGGCCTCCCTCAGGGTAGTGTGCTGGCCCCGCTCTTGTACAACTTATATACAAATGATCAACCAATTATTCCTGGAACAAGAGCATTCATTTATGCTGATGACACAGCAGTTGCAGCTCAAGGCACAACCTTTGAGGCGGTGGAGGTGAAGCTGACAACAGCTCTTGAAGATATGGCCAAGTATTATGATGCTAATCACTTGAAGCCCAACCCTGGATAAACACAGGTCTGTGCATTCCATCTGAGAAACAGAGAAGCAGAAGGAAGTTGAACATCAACTGGAGGGGGCAACAACTACTACACTGCGATACACCTAAATATCTAGGAGTAAAGCTTGATCGATCTCTCACATTCAAAACCTATTGTGAGGATCTGAAACTTTAAGTATCTGCCCGGAACAACATCATCCGGAAACTTGCAAGTACCTCCTGGGGAGCACATCCAAATGTGCTTCGTACATCTGCCCTGGCACTTAGTTTCTCTGCAGCAGAATACTCAGCACCAGTTTGGCAAAACTCTGCACATGCTAAGCAGGTTGATATAGCATTGAATGATACTGGTCGCATTGTGACAGGTTGCCTAAAACCAACTCCTATTAGTAAAATATACCAAATCTTGGGTATAGCACCACCTGACATTCGTAGGAAAACAGCTGCAGAGAGGGAGAAGAGGAAACAAGAAACAGACCCCAGACACCCTTTGTTTGGACACGAACCTCAACCCACAAGGCTGAAGTCAAGGAAGAGCTTCGTACAATCAACTACAGCCATAACATCTTCTACTGGAGCGCGCCGTCTAGAACTATGGCGAAATTCGTTGCCTGAAGAACAGTGGAGGAACATCAAAGAGGCACCGGCTGCGGGATGTAATCAGCCATATGCTATATGGAAGGCTCTAAACAGATTAAGAACTGAAGTGTCCCGATGTAAATATAATATTAAAAAATGGGGGTACACTAATGACAACGATCTATGTGAATGTGGTGAGCTTCAGAACCCACAACATCTTCTGATATGCAGGAATCTCCCTGAAACCTGCAATATCGACGACCTTTACAGGGCAAACGAGAAGGCCATCAAGATTGCGGAATTCTGGTCACATTCTATATAATTGTGTTTATAGTTTAATATTAATTAATTAATGTTATTTGTTTTTTCAACTTGTTATGTCCTGGACACGAGAAATAAATAAAGCAGGTTTTGTTTGACCAGGGGCATTTTCTGCGTGGCACAGGGACGCCACTATGAGACCAACGTGGGTCGGCACATTTTTACAGGGTTAAAGAAGATAGTATGTGGAAAGAGAAAAGCCAATTCAGGTGAATTAAGCGACAGAGTTTTCTTAGGAAGAGCCACTAACGTGAAGCAGCTTCTAAGAATGTTTTTTCTTCTGTTGCCTTTTCTGCCAACGAACGGGGTAGCTGGAATGGCTTCTGGAGGGCACAGGGGTCGTTCAAGTGGCGGATGTGACGCAGGAGTGACGCAATGGAGTTATTGTGTGGAGATGCATAGGACCTGAGTGCAGAGCTGAGTTGGCACGTCGAGAGACCGGGAGACTCGCATCCAGAACAGCTGCTGTGAAAGAGGTTTTTTTTTGATAGGTTTTCCATGTTGTAAATTAATCATTCTGCATAGGTTCAATGGTGAACGGAGGAAGATGTGGTGCTGAGCAACCACAAAATCATTGTAAATATTCTATAGAAACTCATAACTGTATTACTCTTCGGTTTCAGTCGATCCCGAAACGCTCTGGCAGGGAGACCCGCATTCAGAAAGAGTTTTCTCAGTGCTTTTAGGTATCTAGTCTGTTAAATACTAGATCAGACGACGCTCTACGTAGTTAAAATTAACACGTGTTAAATTAAGAATTTCCGTCGATGAATGTAAAGGTTCTGCAACCTCCATTTCATTGATTTGTCCTTTTGATAAATGATAAATTACTGAATTTTAATCTTTGCCTTTTGCAAATGAAACAAAATGTGCCATCACGATCATAATTATAAAATCAAAATTAATATATATTGAAATATGAATATATAACTTCTCCCAAGCTAAACATATTTTCATTTTTATTATTCTAAGCTGTACTGCAAAAACATTGTATTTGATGGGAGGAGGTTATACTTAATCGTACTGTCACACATATCAGCCGATTTCGTGAAGGTATGAGAAGTTCAGGCGTTTTTCATTACATTAGAGGGACATAATAAAGAATTCTAAATATTTCGTATTGTTACATTTTATATAGGATAGTACACGAATTTTTGACATAATTTCAAATTATTTATTACGTCATCATAAACACAATTGAAGTATATGTTTTCTACCCATCTCCTAACACAGCTACCACCAGCCAGAATATTCCTTTATAATCAACACTTAATATTTCGGTCAGTGTTGCATGTTAAATCACCCGTATCATAAAATTGAGATGATAAAGATGTTTTGGATATGTGTGGCCAAGGGAAGATTTTGCATGCGTATGTAATGAATATTTCAGTGTATAGAAACATTAATTAGTGCATGAGAGCTTAGCTTCACTAAGAGGTAGAGGCGTACCTACAACGTCAGCGAGGTGGAAGCTCGCACTCCGCTGCTCAATCCCTAGCTGGGGCTAAGAACAGCGCTTCTCTTTGAGAGAGTCTTCCGCTCTGGGAGACCGTAAAATTCACGCTGAGAGAGTTGTGGGTTGGTCCGCCACTTGCAGCCGACACGGTGCCGGCCGCACGTGAGAGCGGGGAAAGTTTCGTCCCAGAAAGTTGGCAGGGCTCGCTGCCCAGAGCGAGACACTTCCGGCAACTGCCGGGTGATGCCTCAAGCCGAATACCACCCCGAGACTTCGCGTCCAGATGTGAACAGTGCACTGAAAGGAAACGCAATTCACCATAAACTTCATTATCGGATCGTGTGGACGAAGGGGTAGTGATCCCTTCGAGTAAGTGAGTCGCTGTTATCAATGAACCGAACTATACTAATGAATACGAAGTAATGGCCAATTCATATTCGTTTTGAGAACTTGATTATTAGGAAGTGCAGAATTATTCATTATTTGTATTGTCAGTCTTTCACATTTCCCAATACCCAAATAACTGCATATTATTAGAAACTCACAGTATGAACAAATTTTTGTTACTGTTAGAAATTCTAGCGTGTTTAGTTTCCTCCAAAGTTATTATAACTACATTTCCCATCATTAATATTTATTAATTATTTTATAATTTGCTAATACTGCAATATTAAGTGTTTATATGATCCCATTTAACAATATAAACATATCAAATGTTTGAGTTTGCAGTTGACGTGTTAAGTTTTATTTTTTATCTTATATTTTAAAATTACTTTGACGTTTTTTTATTCTCATTTACGAATGGATGAAATGAATTACAGTGTACTAACATGCATTATTAATCCAAGTAAAATGTCTAATGTAGATATTTTCAGTTAATAACATTCGGAGCATCCGATCTAATAACATCTGTGTTCGAGGTAACTGCAACAACAGAAATTAATTTTCATTACTGGGAGGTATGCAAACTGGGCACGGGAGGTGGTGGTGTACAATTCCTGATATCAAACCTCTTCGCATGAGGAAACACAACGCTGTTTTTAATTAACTAATTACAATCTTGTATTTACTCTTCATCATTATGTTTATTAGATATAGTTTTGATTATTTACAGTTTTGGCTATGCTAGTTACAATCTTGAATTTACTGTTTATCGTTATGCTTATTGTATACAGTTTTGACTATGCTAATTACAACCTTGTATTTGCTCTTTATCGTTATGCTTATTATATATAGTTTGGTTTTTTACTGTTTTGATTATTTACAGTTTTGGCTATGATAATTACAAACTTGTATTTACTATTTATCTTTATACTTATACTATACATTTTGGTTGTTGTTTATAATTTTCAGTCAAGCTTATTTAGTCATTGTTACAATCCTTCAAGTATAAACCTGCCTCGATGCAGCAATTGTTATAGTTCCTTTTGTGTTTGTTGGTATCTTCCTGTAGGACTAGTTAGGCAATACCGATCTGGTGTTAGTTATTCTGCGTTCTTGATTTATTATCGATTATGCTTATTTGATGAAAGCTATTATCATTTATTTGCCCCTGGCTAATAGTTACCCCCGTATTCAGATCTTATTGGCTTGTCTTGTGTGTCTATTTACAGTTAATAGTGTCTTAAAGGTATATATCTTCATTTTTTAAGAATTTGGTAATGCTGTTGTAAACAGCTCTGTTATCGCTCGCCAGTAGCTGGGTTAGGTTAGTGGGGAGTGGGATTCCATTTCTAACTAATTCTTTGATCATCGAATCCTGGGACCGTTTAAATTTTTTACACGAAAAGATAATGTGTTTGGTGTCTCCTACCACGCGGTCTGAACAATCGCAGAAGGGAGATTCCCTCAGGCCTAGACGAAAGAGGTGACTGGGAAATCTTCCATGATTGAAACGCAGTCTGGAGATCATTGTTGTTAGCCGTCTACTTGTTACCCATTTGTAAAATCACGGTTTGGTCGGAATGATTGGTTGAATGCTCCCATAGTGCGAAGCTTTGATGTTTAGAGATGCGCTCCATTCTTCTTGCCATTTCTCTTTTATTCGTTTTTTAATTGTGTGAACTATGTCAGAAGCTGGGAGGTTCCGGTCGTCTTTAATTCCTTTGAGGCTGGCTTGTTTTGCTAAGGTATCCACATGTTCATTGTAACTTATACCTCTATGGGCTGGTACCCATACCAGGTAGGTAGTGATTCCTCGTTCTCTGCTGAATTTTATTTGTTTTCTGATTTCTACTATTGTCCTTGGAAGGTGATAATTCCACGTGTTGTTGTGTAGGCATTTTAAGACACTCATGGAATCCGTTAGTATAACGATTTGCTCCGCGTGGATCGTTTGACTGTATTTGACCGCCTCCAGTATGGCTTTCGCTTCCGCTGTAAAGATGGATGTTTCCTCCTGTAACGAGAATTGGGCTGAGTGACCCGTGCTTGGACAGAAGTAAGCTGCTCCTACTCTGTTTTCCTCGGATGTTTTTGAGCCGTCCTGTGTATATTCTGAATATGTTTTCCCCCATCTCCGCAAGGCGTCTATTTAGGTTCTGGTTTATGTTAGGGTTTATGTCTTCTTCTAAAAAGTGAATGTGGGTTGTTTCTAATCGGAGTTCGTACGGTTCTTGGAAGATGGGGTGCATATGATATGCATCTATTTTATCTTAGTATTTAGTCCAAAGTTTGTAGGCATTAAGGTAGTGGGAGCTTAAGTTGTCTCCTTCCTTCTTTCGCTAGTGATTGCATCCTCTCGAGCCGGTGATGGAGAGGGTGCGTTTTAAGTGTCAGTTTCTCCATTATGAATTTTCCTCCAGAAATGTTCGTCGTATGTGGAGTGGCAGTTCTCCAGCTTCCACTAATAAGGCGTTCGTTGTTGTTGAGCGCATTGCTCCGAGATACGCCCTTAGACATGCTGCTTGAAGCCTATCTAGCTTTTTGAGGGCGTCTTTCCTAGCATATTGGTACAGTATACAGCCGTATTCCAACAGCGATCTGATTAGTGCTCGGTAAAGCAGTAGGAGTGTTTTAGGGTGCGAACCCCACCAGGTGCCCGAAACCATTCTAATTATGTTTAATCGGGAGTTCGACTTTGCTATCAGCTGGTCGATGTGTGGGTCCAGTTAAGACGCTGCCTAGTAACATTCCCAGGAATCGCCTTGTTTCTTTAGTGGCAGTTTATATGGTCCTATCTGAATACAGTCCGAGTCGTAGAGGATTCTTCTTTTTGAGTAAAGACAACCGATGACTTTTCTGGAGAAGATCGAGTCCATTGATGTGTAGCCATTTGATGAGGAATATCATTGCCTTGCACAATAGACTATGTACTTCCTGCTGCGATTCCGCATTGGCATAAATAACCACGTCATCTGCAAATAGGAGTGAGAGAATCTTCGTAGGAATAGAGTTGATTATATCACTTACGTACAGCAAAAACAGAATTGGGCTAAGGATTGCTCCTTGAGGTATCCGTGATTTGCCCGTACGGGGCCCTACTTGATGCTTCTTCGAACTAACATAGATTATCCTCTTGGCTAAGAGGGAGTAAAGACCTCTTACTAGCTTCTTCGGTACCCCTATAGCCTCCAGTTTGTGCATCAGATGGGGAATTCTGACATTGTCGTAGGCCGATTGGATGTCCAAGAAGATCGCTCCCAAATATTGCTTATTGTGGAATGCTAGGTGGATATCAGACGTCAAGGTTGCTAAATTGTCTAGAGTACTTTTCCCCTTGCGAAATCCAGATTGTGAGTTGGGAATTAGGTTGTTCGATTCCATCCACCATTCTAGTCTGTTTTTGATGAGTCGTTCCAGTGTTTTTCCTACACATGACATAAGCGAAATCGGTCTGTAAGAGGTCGCTTTGGTGGGGTCTTTGCCTTGTTTTAATACTGGAATGATGACCTGGGTTCTCCATTCCGCCGGGTAGGTTCATTCATCCAAATCTTGTTGAAGGTGTTTAAGAGCACCTGCAAGCCCGAGAGAGACATGTTTGTTAGCATAGCGTAATGGATTCCGTCTGTTCCAGGGGAAGAGTCGGAGGATCGTTTTAATGCTTGCTGTAGTTCTATCATGGTAAATGGCGTGCATAGCTGGTGGTCCGATGTTTCCTGAGTTGCTAGATCAAAATTTGAGTCCTCCTCCTGGACTGTGGGAGGGGCGATTTTGTCTGCCATGTCTTCTAGGATTGATGTGCTGATTTCCGGGGAGCCGTTGTTGAATCCATTATTCTTTAGCTTTCTCACTGTGGACCAAATGGAGGAGATATTCGAATCCTTCCCCAAGGTTTCGCAGTATTGTATCCACGTTTGACGTTTTTGAGTTTTGAGGGTCCTTTTTGTTCTTGCGTTGATTTGTAGGTAGGCTAAGTAATGTTGTTGATCGGGGTTCTTCCTGTATAAGCTCAGGGCGAGTCGTCTTTGGGCTATTGCTTTCGAGCATGTTGAATTCCACCATACTGGTGGGCGGTTTCTCGTGGCGTTCTTGTAATTTTTCCGTGGAATAGCTTTGTTTGCTGCCTCTGAAATCACTTTTATCAATTTCTTATAGATCTCATTTCCCGTGGCTTGATCTGTAATGTATCTGGAATTTTCCTCAATTCGTCTCCTGTATTGGGCCCAATCGGCTTTGTTGATGTTCCATCTGATTGTTGGATGTGCTGGAGTTTCTTTGGTAAGTGGACATCCAATATTTAGGAGTATCGGGTAGTGATCCGATCCTAGTGAATCCTGCAGTACTCTCCATGTAGCTATGGTCGCCAGCATTGGGGAGCAAAGAGTTAAGTCCACTGCCGATCCGGGTCTTCCTGGTGAGGAGACCAATGTTGGGTTTCCGTCGTTAACTATGACCAGATTGTTGTCTTCTGCCATATCCTTAACTGTCATTCCCCTCGCGTCGTTGTAGTGGCAGCCCCAGCTCTGGTTATGTGCGTTGAAATCGCCAGCCAAAATCATTGGTGAATTGATTTGGCTGGTAAGATTACTCCAGTCATTTAGGGTGATTTTTGATTTTGGGCAGCAGTAAATGGAAATAATGGTGATTGGGGTCTGGGTGGAGCGGATCCGAACTGCTACTGCCTGAAAGGGTAATTTGCTTGAATTGAGGACAATCGGTTCGTGAGGAACGTTCTGATGTACCATTATCGCTACACCTCCTTTGCCATCCAGTCTATCATTTCTGTACAACTTGTAGATTTGAAAATTACTTCTTTGTTTGGTTTGAACCACGTTTCTGATAATATGGCTATATCAATATTGTTTTGAATGAGTGCTGAAATTAAGCTTTCTCTATTCGCCCATACTGATCTTCCGTTCCATTGTAAGATACTTAGATGTGGGATACGTGGTGTTGTTTTTCTTATCCATTCTTAGCTGTATTACTACTTTGGTTACTTTTCTTGTTATTATATTAATGGGCTCCTATTATTTCCGTTGTCAGGTTGAATTATTCCAGGTTGAGGTTGAAATTCTATGGTATGTTGTTCCTGGGTTACTAGGGGCACTGCGGCACGTCCATTAATGTGTTGGCAACAAGGTCTCTGATATTGTGTGGTAAGTTACCGGAGAATGCCATTTGTAAGATCACAGTGATCAAGTTTTGTATCTTTTCTACTAGATATTCATTCGTTGTTGGGGCGTTTTGGCTGTAAGGATTGTTAGTAATTGGGAATTCTGGCTGGGGTGGTACCCTTAAAAAAAGCTCTTGGGGGACCTGAATGGTATTTCTGTGGGTGGTCGTTGAATGCTACTGGGTGGCACTGCTAGGCTCTTTATCCCTGCTGTCTATTCTGAAGGTTGGTTTCTGTTGGCTGGGAAGGGTCCTCTTTGTTGTTCTGCTCGACTTTGTGTCGTAATGGGAGCCATTGGTGATGGGTTCAGGGTGTTCTGGACTGCGATTGGGGCTTTCCTAACTTGGTTTGTAGTTCTGATCGTTGGGAGGTTGGATACTTGATTGTAAGTTGTTTTCTCTCTATTCTGAGTCAATTGTTCGGCAGTTATCGTAGCATAAGTTTTTTGTTCAATGCTTGCTAGTGCATCCTGGTAGGATATTCCCTCGTAAGCTCTTTTCCTATTAATCTGTTGTTGTTTTTGGTATAGGGGGCAGGTACGATCAGTAGAGAGATGGGGACCTTCACAGTGAGCACAAGTAGGGGGTCCCGAATTTTTACATTCTTTGAAAGTGTGATTTCCAGAGCAATGGCTGCATCGAGGTTGGCTGCGGCATTGTTTACTATTATGACCGTATCTTAAACATTGAAAACATTGAAGGACCGAAGGGATATATGGTTCTACTGGGCATCTTACTCCGTGAATTATTACATATCCCGGACGTCGCTGCGCTTTGAAGGTAATTGCACAAACAGGAATGGGTTCTTCTCTGGTCTCTATCGGTATCACTTGAATTTTTGGTGAACCGTCTTACTCCCACTACTTGAACTTCACATCTTATCACTTCCATTATTTCCTGCTCAGATAGTGACGTGTCTACATTTTCTTATAATACCTTGGCGGGTCGTAGGGATATGGGAATGTACGCTTCCATATTGTGCATAGGAAAAAATTTTTGCTCTGTACGAGAGCGTTAGCACTAGGGCCGGAAATTGTCTCTATTCTAATACGGTTTCTGCCTGACTTAGTAATGTTCACTATGTTTTTGGTCACTAGTTCACCTTCTTGGTGGATCAACTTGCCAACTGCCATGGGACGTAGTCTACCAACGTTGTTCGCTTTGCTTTTCTACAAAAATTATATACGGGCACCGTCATTACCATTCGTATTTGTTGGATATTTTTGCCACTGGGCCAGCGCTTGGTCGTTGTTCACTTACCGCAGTAGGTATTGTAGTGGTGCTGCTTCCTGTTGTTGGTGTTGTTATGCTGGACTGCTGATGTTGATTTCTGCCGGCTTCCACCCTCGGTAATTTTTCTGCGTTGGCGTCTGCTGTTGTGAGTTCGATGTCTCGGAGCAGGCGCTTGTTCGACTGCTTTTGTAGAGGCATTTCTTCTTCTGGTGATGTGAGCACTTTTGTAGAGTTGTCCAAGTTTATCACGGTGTTCAAAGCTTCACCTACTACCTCCCCGATGTTGGAACCTATACTGTTCTCGTTAACTGCACTACCGCTTGGAAGGCCGATTTGGCCCCCTTGTCCATAATCTCCACCGAACATGGTGGAGATTATGTTAGCTGCAGGCTTTAACTTACAGCTGGAGCACTCTTAGTGAAGATTGATAATCACACTTCGATTCCCGTAGAAATATTTCAACCTGTTACTAGTCTGTTATCCGACGAACTTGTTGTGGCGCACTCAACTGTAAACAAGATTCACTCACTGACTCGCTTCGGAACGATGTTGCCGGTACGGCGATCAGGAAGTGACTGCCACAACGCTGTTCATGGTAAGTCGTTCGTAGGATGTGGCATCCATGTCTGTGTTTTGGGAAAATGTAGATCTGATGGTCCTAAACTGAGCATACGCATACATCACAGCCAAACATGCACTTAGTAGTACGTACGCTTTCACAATGGGAAAGACAACGCAAAATCCCCGATTATTGATAAGGAATATTAGCATCCTCCTTCAGGCTATGCCATATATTTCTGGAAGTAGTTATTGTAATTGAAACACCAACAACAAACAATTATTGACTGTGAAGAGATGTGTAGAGAGATTTAGTTTCTATATTCAGAAATTATTAGTTTTAAATTACTTTATTCGGTTCGCACTGTGGAATATCCAATTAGTGTAATTTCCTTTGTGAGGTATTTCTGCAAGCTTGCAGAGCGAGAGAGAAGTCAATACCAAAGGTAGAGACCAATCGTAAAAATGTTGTAGAGATACACACCAGCGTAACTCCTGGAATCGCGGTTTTAGGATCCATAGCGGTTCAAGCTAGGTCCCCTTTGGTAGTGATTCAAGTGACCTTTCGGACACATTACAACGTCAGTGACCTCTCCTGAGACAGTAACATTGCTCAGTCTTTCAAAAGAAAAATTCCTGTCCACACACAGTACGTAGGCTACCTGTAGATGTCTCGGGAGGAAGCTGGTTCGAATCCTCGTCTGGGCATCCAGATTTGGGTTTTCCATGGTTTCCCCAAATCATTCCAGGTGAATGGCAGGATGCTTCTATCAAAAGTACATGGCCGAATTCCTTCCCGTTCCTTTTCCCCAGTCCCGTCCCGCCTCTAATGACCTAGACGTCAACGAGACATAAATGCATAGGTGTAGATGTCCTCCCCTGGGTTGACCGTTCCTATAATCTCTCTATATACTAATATGTGTGTGATCATCTGGGACGTCATCTTCGTCCCATTGCCGATATGCAGGGTGAAGAAAGTCAATTGCGACATTTCTAGGCCGACATTCTGCGAGGTTAATACTTACTTTTGCTGTTTAATAGGGCCCGTTATGCACTTTTGATTTTAACCAAAAATCTCAAACGTTGGCCGCCTCGCCGTTGTTTAATACAGACCTTTCTCTTTCAAAAAAATTTATTCATCAGTCATTAAAAATAATTCTCCATCGGTTTCTTTTGTTCAATATTGATTTTATTTTATTGTACTCTCAATGTTTAAAACTTTCACAAGCTTAACAAACAACTCAATCCAACAATTTTTTAAGCCAGTCTACTATAACAACGAGCAAAACCAAACAAAAAAACATAGATACAGTCAGAGATGTTCATAGCTTAAATCTTTGGTTTACACGGTTACCAACTTAAACATCCCACTATATTATTTTAACTATTACTTAACTAATTCTATGGTTGTTATCTCACAATTCGCAGGAGAGGATAATCCCTTCCATTCGGAATCGTCTCATGTATCAAGGCTCGGGCGGATTCGGCCCCCTCGTGAGATGGGACCAGCAGTGTTTTCGTACTGCTAACCGCTATATCGCCGGCCTCGGTAGCGTAGGGGCTAGAGTGCTAGCTCCGCGTACCGAAGGTCGCCGGTTCGAGTCCGGCCGAGGGCATGGGTGTTTAGTGTTGTGTCTGTGAATGTCTTGTCCGTGTTGTAGTGTCCTTGTGTCAATACTTGATAGCAACAAATCACATTGAGCTGGCTGTATGACCCAGTAGCCGAATGCCATTAAATTTTAAAAAAAAGCGCATTATCAATTTCATGTAATATTGTAAGAATTGAAATAAAGTGGCATGGCTATTCAGCTCCTGCAGCTTCAATTCACGGTGATAACCTGTTTTGTCACTTATTGTAATTTACATAAAATCTTAAGCCATCAGTTTTTATAACCAGTGTCGATAGTGATTTCTGTTTTCCTCTTTTATTTCATGTTTTTTTTTTTTTTTTTTTTTTTTTTTTTTTTTTTTTTTTTTTTTTTTCCTTGAAGTTCTGGTTAGTTTTATTCTTTTTTATTTGCTGGATCTTGACCGATCATTGGTGATTAGGAGCGGAAACACTGTCATGACCTCTAAAACGGGACCATCCTGGTATTCCAATGACAACCCCTCACCAGGAATCGAGCTTTTCTGCTCCAGAATACCAAATCCATTCAGCTACAGGATTTTGATGTTTATCATTCTAAGCGCTGAAAGAATTAAAGACTCATTTGGAAGACCTTAGAGTTACACAGTTTAACACTTTTCTTCCTTCTTTAAATTAAATCCTTAACGTTGTAACAACACGTGTTACGATCTGCGTTGCTTAACTGGTTAATTTATCTTTCAAGTTACTTCTAAATGAGTACAGAATGCCATACATACATTAAGGAACTCGCTAGCCGTACCTCCAGTAAGCGTTCTTGTTAGACCTAGAATCGATTTCTAGGCGTTAATGTACGAGACCAGCTGGTACTGTAAGAAGAAGTAAACTTCTAGGAACTCAGGCAGGTTTTTGGCTTAATATTGAAGTAATCTCCACTAGCTTGGAAGTGACGGCATTAACTCATCCCCTGCAGAAGTCTGAAACTGAGAGACGATCCAGCAAAAACTTTTTCCTACGTCAGTCGTTCTCAGAATTTGGTCTCACGTTTTGTCGCACCGTTGCCTCAACATTTTAAAACGTAGAATTTCAGTCATTAACTTCATATATTTTTTAAAATTATTTGTAAATAGTCAATTCTTTAACACTTTCCAACAATTTATCTCCTCCGCCAGTTCTAGTTGATTCCATTTTTGCTCACACGTATTCGTTAACTGGTAATCAACAGAAAAGCTTTATTACTATTAAGAACTCCTAAACAATTTACAAGTCAAACCGAAGAAAATGGTCGAAACAAACAACAGAATAGGTACGACGCAGATTACTGAATCACTGAACCCAACTATATGATGAAAGATAACCCTATACCCCAAACATTATATAACGATTTTCCGACTTGTAAAAACTAATAAAGAGTCTCAATAATGCAAATGCACCTATGAACAATTAATGACAAATCGCCGACGAACAAATTGACACTGGGCCGCGTTCAAAGTAATGCAATTTTCTGCTAACGAAGTAAAACGAGTAACCCCCTGTGGTGCTCCAAAATAACCATAACGAATGACCACACCGATCCTTCACACCCTAAAGAAGACGAGTTAATAACATTTCATACTTCACGCGCAATATAGAAGTGCCCACACAGGTCCTCCAAGAAAGAAATGCCACACGTAACTTTCCGTTTGGAATCCTGGATCCTTATTATATAGATTCGTATGAGTGGTGCAATATTTACTAGAGTTGATCTTTTTTTTTAGCGTACCATCTTTTCAACTATGGCACAAGAATTTAGTCATCTTGATGTTGCTTTTGAAATTTTTAGAACAAGCAACAATTTACAGTCATATTCCTTTTTAGTATAAAAAAATCAGTAACGTTGCATGATGTTAAAAGAACTATTTACGAAGTGATTCACATTACTTATAATTACTTGCTTTTAAAATGACCTTTTAGCTATAACTACCTTTGCAAATATGGAGTAACAGTCACGCGCTGTTGCAAGCACCGAAGAAAATTGCGTCATTTAAGAGTTGTACAATTTGTTGAGAAAAAAACTTAAACTAAATCCATGTTTTGAAATTTCCCCAATCGTTATCTGAATCTGTTGAGAGGCACACAGTGCATGCCTAGAGCTATATATATTGCAGGGTGAAAAAAAATGAAATTTTCAGGATTTAAATTTTAGCGTCAAAGCAGTGACTTCTCCATGTTTTGAGATATTAAAGAATAAAAAATGCAGTCCTCCCGACACACTATCTTTTGTTTTTAGTATTCCACAGCAGTTAAGATAGATTGTCATCAGATGTGACGAAGTACGTCAGGCTATTGATGTAGCATTCTTCGTTTTTTGCAGAATTCAAACCAGTTTTCCAAAGCTCTGTGTGTTTCTTTTTCACAGACACAGATAGTAATCTCTTTTGAAAATGATCAGAATTCCTCTAAATAGCATTTCTTCTGTATATAAATAGAGGGTAACATCACTCACAACGAAAGCCCAGTACGCTTCGAAGTCTGATTTATATCGCTTTTATACCCCACAGCAAAGGAAGATC
The DNA here is from genome assembly GCA_031002005.1 of Vandiemenella viatica. NCBI lineage: Eukaryota > Metazoa > Arthropoda > Insecta > Orthoptera > Morabidae > Vandiemenella > Vandiemenella viatica. Next base: position 46,858,404 of record JARYHS010008075.1, read on the forward strand.
GCTTGCCAAGATTGAAAACCAATAGCGCAGGAAATGAGCTATAAATTAAATAAAGCGATGGTCTGTGCCGATAACGTTTCCATCTCCCGACTGGCGGCCGAATAATCCTTTCTGGTACTCTGCGACGCTGGCTCAAGTTGGCTGCAGTGAAAACGACATAAACGGTCACTTGAAACACAACAAAGAAAAGTGGTACAGTTTAAATACAGTAACTTACTAAAACTATATCACTCTGAGTAATTTATTTAATTAAACAATAGTTTCCAACCTCTGATCAACTATATTTCATTCTAATTTATTAGAACTTGAATTCAAATTTTGTTAGGAAAAGGACGTAAGACTTTGATCTAGAAGAGATGTTACTGTTTAGCATGAATATTTCAGGGTTTTAAGAACGTTACAACCACTGTTACTTCTTCAAGAATAGTTCGTTAAGATCATGAAGAACTTTAACTTAATAAAATATTTCATGTTTAAATCAAGAGTACAGAAAATTACCGGTTGCATTAGGCATAAAATAACTATTTTAAAATTTCTTGTAAAGATGCAAAACTGGAACTCTGGTAAAAAAAAAAAATCTTTTTGGCATAAAGAAGTTCTTACTTTCGGAATGTTAATCATTCTAAACAGAACTGTCCCTTAAATCATTCATTAAGAGAAAACAATTATTAGTATATAATGGTCTTATTTTTACAAATAATACATCTGTACAAAGTAATACATAAGATTATTTTTCTTAAGCATTAAATTAATTGCATTGTAATTTTAAATCGTTTTTGAAACTGAGGTGTTGTCGTCTGTTTCAGAAAAGGTGGAATAAGGTAGAATAGGCATTCACTTATCTGCGTGAAAGTAAGAAAGGAAGAGGCAGGCAATAAGAAATTCCATTTTTTGATAAAACTGATATATGTGGGGAGAGAAAGAGGTGTGATGCCTGTACAGATGTCTAAATTGTCTCTTGAAATAAATAAGCAATAAGTATCATCGATATTAACACTGTTTTTTGCTATGATGAAAACTTTAAACGACAAATTCAATGGAAGATAACAGTATAATACAACAAAAGATCATCATGACATGCCATATCCAAATATATGTGGTGCGAGAATTCCAAAAGTCAGTTAAATTACCGGGGATAGTCACTAGCAGTGCAAAAATTAGGAAAAATCGTAAAATGGAACAAAACACTATTAAAAAACTGGAAATTCAAACTGAATATTCTTCCGCAGTTTCTGCTTTCGCTCCATAAAAACCAAGCACGCTGTTGCTAGCATCAACCGATTATTTCATACTTGGGATCAGTTGGTTAGAGGGACATTACAATATTATTTATTTAGTCGCAGATTTCAGCGGATGAAACTGAAATTGCGAAAGCAGCTCATGTCGTGATAATAAGGTGAACTATACAGATGAGAAGAAGAATTTAGATTAAAAGATCTGCTCCTGAGTAAAAAATAAACAAAAAAGGAAAAAAATCATTTATTGCAGCAGTCAATAAGCAACGTCTTACAGAAAGCATTCACACGCAAAGTATATCTGTATACTTCTGCACCGATTTTGAAAATGAACTTTAAGTACCCTACATAAAAGAAGTTGCTACTAGTTATGAACTGAAGGAGGGAACGCAATCCTAAAAACGGTTACGACTCGGCTTTTCTGTGGAATGAAATAACGGCGAGAAGGGACGAGGAGCCTGTAAAGAAGCAACACAAGCAGCTCCTCCGCATTGTGTGCTGAGAGTAGTGTCTCGTCGCTCGTGCTCGTCGTAACAACAGTGGCAAAGTAGCAGCGGAGACTGTGGTGACAGGGAGAACAATTGTAATTGAGACACTACCGAGTCTGTCTCTTATAGAAGCGTCATCCCCTTGCTACGTCACTTTCTAATATATTTTCATACGTGCAAGTAGTAAAAACCTTTCATAACATGAAATGAAAATTTCTCGGGTTTTCTTCCGGATAATATTTTTATTTAACTCGTCATATAACTCAGCATACAACGTTTCGGAAGCAACCTCCGCTGCCTTCATCAGGTACTGTGTCATACCGAAGCTAAGACAGTAACTGACTCACACTTCATTAGGGAATGAAAGAACGGTAGTTTGAGAAAGAAGTGGTTAATATCTTTAGCTCCACTAATTAGTTTTTCTATCAGTCTGTGTTATATCAAAATTAATTTTAAACTTGAAGACGTTTAGAATAGCATTGCCGTTCCTAGCTTCTAATTTGTCTTAAAAGTGGCTTTTAGTAAACTGAAAAATATTAAGATGTTTTCTTACAATGATATTACACAACTACGCTGTATATATGTACACATCGAGGACAATATTTGGTTACTACTTGCTGCCGAGAAATACGTAAACATGAGTATCATCCAAAACATATCTCTACTGGGTTGAGTTTAGAGCAAATAAGCAGCTAGTAATTACTTCAGTGTTGTTTCTCAAAGTAAGTTCATAAAAAAAGGTATCGCAAGCATTATGAAAAATTTCACAAAGTTTTCAAATTATCCATGTCAATTTGCGATTGAAGAACGTTATTCCCGCACATAAAACATGGAACGGAAAAAAAATCACACAATCACATCAGAAATATACTAGCCAGGAGCTAGAAAAAAACAAGTTCCCCGAAAACCTCATCCTTGGGCAGACATTGGTAAGTATAACCATATAAAATAGTGGAAGATAGTTTGGCTAGTACCAAGTTTAGATATCTGTGTGTGCGCGTTCTTCCAAACCCTCGACAGCGATGAGGACACACTTCACCTTCTTCATATGACTCTTGTTCGAGTTTCCAGCAAAGTGGACACGCGAACAGTTAGATGAACAGGGCAGCTGGATTGTATCTGCAGAGTCTTACCCATACCAGGATGATGTCATAGTCGTATGTCCATTCCATTGGGTTAGCACCGACAGATAATGTTGTTATTGAAACCTGTGCTCTACGAATTATTGAATACTAAGTGGAAGCCCGTGACCATATTTTAAATATGTTCGCCGGTCCGGAATAGTTCCCGTTTCTAAGGTCAAATGTCACGACGGGTTGACCTGATTTGGACATACGAACTGATATATTCACATCAAATTCAGTGTAGTAAAAATAAAAAATCGCCCACGTTTTTTAATTTAATTAGCATTCATCTCAATACTGACGCCCATTATAAATACCTAAAGATGCCGGAACAACATGACAATAGTTACTGTAAAATGGCAACAACGGGAAGGACTTCAACGAAATTTTTTTATTCCACTTTTCCAACCGTAAAGTTATACCATATGTTGCTAAATGATTATGTGGTCGTATTTTGAAATTAAATGCTACTAAAATCAAACTTAGTGAAAATATTCTGCCCACTAATTTTCTCATAAAATCGTTTTTGTTGTTAATTCTCTGGTCGCTGCTAGCTCGCCAACGAAGGCCGGGCGCGTGATGTCAGCATTTACAATAACATAGATCTAGAAAAGTTTCAGAGGTTTTGATCCCTTAAATAGGTCTGGTAGATTTACGAACTTGACGTGTACATACAGTATTCTACCCCGCAACATTTGAAGAATTTTTGTTTAGTTTACAGGAAGTTATTATGCGAAAAGACATACACCAACCACGTATAAGAGATGGTATTTTTGTTGCAATTGTTCTCATTATGTTTCCTTTTGCTCCTTTTAGGTTTAATAAGTGTTGAACGAGTTTTGAGAATGATGGGTGAGGAAAGAAGTTACTGGAAGAAGGTTACAGAAAGAAGAGACATGCTGATAGGCCATATTTTGAGACATGCTTTATTGGTTAATTTGTTAGTGGAGGGTACAGTCGAAGGTAAGAACTGTAGAGGAAGAATCAGATTAGAATATATGAAGCAGATCATTGAGGACGTGGGTTGTAAAGGGTATATTGAGATGAAGAGGTTAGCACAAGATAGGAGGAGATGGAGGATTGCATCAAACCAGTCGAAACACTGATAACAGCAACAAAAAAAAAAGTGTTTAGATGAACAGCATATTCATCATTTAATATATTGGAGATTTACTTGATGTCACCTTATCGAAACAGCCTTACCTGAGTTATATGGCTCTAATATAACACAGTGAATCTGAAGACAAGGCAATAAACTGGGAACTATAGTAAACGGCGTACGCATACAGAACAGTTATACCAATAATAAAGGGAGTTGTAAACCATCATACAGAAATAATGGTATAGTCATATTTTGAGTGAGAGTTATCAAAACGTTATCATAGATGTGTACATGGAAGTTGAAATACTGTTTCCTGTCACAATGGCATGTTCCTGAATGTCTGAACTCCTTTCCGGTGTAATAGGCACCTAATCGTTGTACTGTTCATTTTACCAAGATATTACAAACTCAACGATCAAAGCGGGCCCAAGTCCGTAGCAGAAAGATAAAAAGATTCAATAATACCATAAAAGCAACTCTTTTGATACTGTGTCAAGAAGCCAAACTGACTTTCACACGAATCGGTACAAGAATTTCAAATACCACCTGTTGAATGCAATTCCCAGGAACTTCATATTGCTGTACTTGATATGACCAAGCAAGTCGATTTATTTTCAATTGAAAGTGGTATAGTTTGATGGCGACATGCTAACAATCAGGCCGTGTTTTGAAGTCATAATTGCTACACAGCGCAGCGTTAAGCTCACAAAAACTCCATTTACAGGTTCAAAATGGAGGTTATAAATTTCCAAACGATTACTTTGCATCTTGTACAAATATTAATATCGTTTTCACCATAAACAAGACGCTTGAAATAACTATACGACTAACTTATCATTCTAATACCGGTACTGAAAAGGTATGGCCGAGGTGTACTTGTTGAAGATTTCAGAGATAATATTCCTTTTAGTAATATCTAACACACTCCTCCCATAGTAAAACGGTACGGTATACCACCCTAATAAATTGTTATTAATAATTATTTAAATTTATCAAATGCATATTATTAATTATTTAAGTCATGGATTTAAAAGGGAGTTCGAAATGATTTACTGATCATAAGTAGGATTAAAACGTCACAACCTGACAATACATTCTTCTAACAAGTGGCCTACAGACATAAGGCGTATTTAATGTTAATAAACAATCAAAAATTATGTACAAACAACACCTTTGTCCTACATTAATGGCCACTTAACTTAAATAACTAAGTAATACAAGACACAAACCCTCCTGATTTACTTTTACAAAACAAGCATTTACAATTTTCAGCAAGATACGTAATGAAATTACTTGTTAAAAGTTAATGTCCTTTGTTTCATTCACAAAACCTATTGAATCAATCTTGTACAAATGCCACAGCTAATCTCTCAGTTTCTATATCGGAGAGTGAGGATTCTTGTAGTATGGCTTCTTCGCTCACAGCGTTAGTTTGGGCAACCATGAAGGTCCTAAGTGCAAGCACCATATTAGCACCATATTAGCAATTTATGCAAACTTGTCTTTTACCGTCTGGTCGGCAGTGACGTGGTCTGCAACCTCCGACCCCACACTGAATTTATATGTCACCTTGTGACTTAAAATAAAGACTCTTCATCACAAATAACCGATCGCATGATATGCTGTCGACTTTTTTGTCGATTTAGTGTCCAAGCACAAGTCAAGGCACGAACCAGCGAGACAAAAAAGACCTCTCTCTCTTCGTTTCGAAACATCGGCTCGCTGCTATGATCCTTGGAGCATCTGCTCGTAGTCGAATCAGCGTCCTTTCTGTTCCCCGTTAGGCGGACATCGCTCCTCCAAACACAATCAGATTCAGCACACCTTCCCTTTGAAAGGATTGGAATATTTCTTTTCGTGATAGTTCGATTTTTCATCTCTCTCAGAGAGTATTCACAACATCTCTAATTTGGTGTTTCTTGACGTTGTCACGTATCTGCAACTGATGACGCCAGCTTAGTGCCATAACAGTTTTACGTAAATCTCTCCCGTCACACTGTCCACGCACAGAAATACGAACGACACCCTGGTGATCAGTGAAAGGTCGTATATCTGCCTTTTCAAACTAACACGTATTGTATGTATTTGTGTCATCTTTCGTTCCAGTCTAAATGGAGAGTTCGCCGTAACAAGCTAAAAGTTCGCTGACCTCTGCTCTGCAGAAAATCTTTCCCGAACCTTGGAAATATTTCGCTAAACCTGCGTTATGCAAGCCTTGTTGCATTTCCCTGATAGCTTATTATTATATCAAATTGGTCTTGTGTCGTACCACAGATGTTACGTGGTTACTTAGTGATAAGTAGCAGAGGTAGGAATGAATAACATCAGCTTCAATAATAGGATTACCGTTAGTCGGACCAAAATTTATTTTGTCTTCCAATCAGTACAGATCAATTTTGACACAATACTATTCAAAATAATTTTTCTATTCTGTTGGACTAAAGGAGCCACAATATCTGAACACACAAAACCTTATTAACAGCTACAATTCAATGAATTTCACAATGAGTGTAGGCTGGCCGTTTCTGAACAATCATTTCATCCAGAACTGGCGCTTTAGATGAGTCGCTAATAATGACAGGGGGATTATTCTAAAGGTGCGTTTACACGCTCAAACCGTTTGCACAAATTGGCTTCCGCAAGCCAGTTTGTGCAAGTAAATCGTTACGTATAAACTCAGGCATGAAGTTTGTGCAAGCCTACAATTTGGCTTGAGTAAAATGTGTTCCTACAGAAAATCGGCATTAGGTTGATGTGTTGGCATGAGCGTCGAAACAAGACCAAAGCCTCAGCTCCAACCTCGCGCATGCGCATGGGTTATAGTGACGTTCGACCAGCTTGTCCCGCGACCTTATAAGTTGACAGTTATCTGTTAATTAATCTTCTTCACATATCTTATTATTTACTACCAGAAAAGCAGGCGTTTCTCGTGGGATGGATATGACAGTTCTGATGTTTTATCCTATTAGATCGTCGTAAATATTTTTCATCACCATCAACTTTGGCCTATTTCGCAACCGTTTATAAAAAAACTGAATCGTTGCACATATAAATTTTCCTTATGAGTTGACGGGGGAGAGGGGTTTGCTTTTGTAAACCAAACGTAGACAGAATTTTTCTCTTTTTGTTTTAAATTACACGTGTACAAAGTTCCATCGGTATCGGATAAAAACTGTGGATTTGTATAGGGAACATTGACAAAAATTAAGAGAATTGAAAGAGGGAGAAGGGTTGGGATTCTGTATAACAAATGTAGACAGAATTTTTATGTTTGTGCAGAGTGGGTTTGCATAAAAATTAAGGCGTGTAAAAGGGATTTTTTTATTTTTTTTTATTATTATTATTTTTTAATCATAAACCTTCTCCATGAAAAAATGCAAATATTGTATGTACCAACTTTCATGTTGATCGGTATATTAATCTCGGATATACCAGCATTCATTTTTATAAATACAGATTCGTTCAGTTTGTGTTCATTGTCGTTTATAATTTGAATCTTGTTGAATTTTGTAGTAGGGGCCTTGGTGGTCATGAATATTTATGGTTAATATTTATTAATTAATTATTAATATTAATAAAGGGGATTTTAATTTTGTTGCAGGAAGGAGTGAAAATATTTATTTCTGCAACAGGATATAGGAAAACTGTCACAAGATGACATTCATTTTCTTATCATTGGCGATTACAAGTCTGAGCGACTTTACTGTTAACATTAACACAAATTGGCAAAATCATAAAAGCAACGCTCAGAGGTACAATTAGCTGTCATGAGCAAGCAAACAATTGTGTATTTACTTTAAAATCCATCTCAGAATTATATGCAAGAAATAATGATATTTGGATACAATGACGATCTCAGACATAGGTAGCATAATACTGTGACTTTCCATTTTAAAAAAAAAATCATGGGTGCCACGAATGAACAATATGCCATTCGAAAATAAGTAGTTCTGGAAAATTACGTCGCTAGCTTAAGGGTTTTTGGTTACAAAGTTAGAACATAGATTTATCCTCTCAAAGACGCTTAAGGGTTCAGTTTCACGGAATGCACAATCAGATGGCTTGGTCGTAATACATGGTACCATTGTAGTTCTGCGTCTGATGTCTGCGGTGTTCGGAGATGACCCACGGTATGTGAGACTTGTCTCACAAGGCGGCTACAGGCACGTCCTAGTGGTAATGCGCATCATCGCATTACTGGCTGTGTCGCCGTGCGGAAGCCACTCCATCAAGCCGGCAGCGTCAGATTTCCGACACCAGGAGTGGGACTCAGCAGTTAGCGAGAAAAGCCAACTTTCGGAGTCCACCACAGAATAGCATAGAATGAAGCTCGTCGCTCTTCGATCTCCGAGGAAATTTCTGGCTCCACCCCTTGCAGTCTCGAAGATCACATTTAACAGAAAATTCCCAGGATTTTAAGTTATGTGCTCGTTTGGGTTGTATCTTCAGGTAGGCACCTAATGTCACGTGATATCCCCAATATCTTATTCGCTCCACGTGTATATCGCAGAGGTCGGAAATATTCGGCTAAGTTCGCGGGGTGAGAGCGTATTGGGGTGGCGGGTGGCGGGTTTCTCGCACCTGGGCAGTGGCCTGATGTTGACTGCCCACCCCAAGGTGAAAACCAGTGATGTCCGGCAAAACCCTTTAATTCCGACTTCCTGTCGCCGTGTCTCAGGAAGGCCACGATTAGCTTCAAGCCTACACAGCTCAATAATTCTTTAATATTCGTTGCAACAAGATACACTGAATTTTCACCATTCCATTACAGTCCTCAAGTCCTCACATGGAATCTTGCGTACTTTAGGAAATTACAAAAAAAAAAAAAAATACTATTTAGGTGGTCTCCCAAGATTTATGTAAATTAATCTAACATTATGATTTATATTTAAAAAATGCACATTAGAATGTGGCGACAGCGCGTCACGTTATAAATTTATTGAACAATACAAGTCGTTTTCGTGATTGTGGAAAGTTGAGAGTAAAGGATACAAAGGCCGCAATGTTAAATGTAATGGGCATAACATTTTGGTAGAAAAATTTCAAACAGTGTCTGCTTTTCAAATTATTGGTGTAATTAAAGAGTGTTTGCAAGGCACTCTATTGATGATGGGTTTGCCAAAGCAGTAAAATTTGCACTATTTGTGTCCTTTTGTCTGCCTTTTGTGTTTCTGTCCATGCAAATAGAAACGGGTGGATTAAGTGTACGTAGTTTTAGCTTATCTGACTGGTTGTAATACAGGGTACATTTTATTAAGATTAGTAACCAAGTTCCCAAAGATTCAGAGGTAAAAAACGTAAATATAGATTTTTTTTTTTTTTTTTTTTTTTTGTTCGCGCATTATGCAAAAATTAATGGACTAATTTTAACAAAACTTCACATAAGAATAACTTAATTCAGCAGTTAAAATACAGATTTATTTTTATCTAGATCGGTACCAAATTTCGCTCATAATATAGAGGTCAAAACCTTAAATTTGGGAATTTTTGTATGTGTGTTTAAGACTCAATTTCAATGCACATACTGAAGATTTATATAATGATACTGACAACTTGCTTTATGTTTCTGTGTGACTAAATAATGATGGTAAATAAGAAGGGAGTCTACTAAACCGTAATAGAATTCCTCAACTTAATAATGTCTGACGTAAAGCTTTTAGCAATATAAATAATTTACATGATTGAATATAAAGAAGTCCGATGCATAATGCAAACAGTGTTAACATTGCCGCAGACACCGTCATACAAAATAAGTTACAGTCTATATACATCTGCAAATTATTATTATTCTACTTACAATATTTTACTGAATTTTATCTTTGAAATCGAATCATTTCATACTTCGTATCTATTGTTAATAAACTAATTATGAAAAATTTAGACGTATGCAGATTACTTTTGCTCTATTCTTAAACCCCATTTTTATATCTGTTTATTCCTGATGTTGATTCATCACAAAACTACTGTCAAATTTTAATAAAGTAATGGTGGTGATTTACAAGTCGAATTAAATAAAACCGAGAGCTTCTTCGGTCTACGTGGCTGAAGTCACGGACATTGCTAGTGTACCGTACTGAAGTGTTCCACTTCGTGCATGATGAATGCTCTTGAGCGCCTTTGAATAATTAATCGTTTTTTGTTTGGCTCCAGTTAATTGTTTCATAACATAAAATTTTGAATTTGGTTCAGAAAGGGGGAAAAACTGGACAACTTATCACATACAAAAAATACATGGAAGGATATTTCCGTCATGATTAGTTGAATAAAAGCCATAACTATCAAATACTAAAGGAACCAATATGTTTCATTACAATTCGTTTAAATATGACATAAATTTAATAATAATATTAAAAATGTATTTTGAAAATGGGGTGTCATGACTGGGTTAATTATTTGAGAAATAAACTGTTGCAGTTTCTTATTAGGTCATTACCACCATCTGAAAACATGTGGCGCTGGCAGACATTGTTCACTGATGCAGATGGCGGCGGCTTATAAAGGGGACCTTGAAGACTCGAAGCTTGAAGTTCAGGTAACGATATTAACCATTCCGAACCTTAGTGTTCTTCCACGATGCACACTTGAAGTTAAAAAGTGATGGCACCGAATCTCTTATCGGGCAAGCGTGGGCACAAAGATAGTTTTTATACAATATTACTGTAGTTTGTCCACTACGCGCGTACACACTGATAAATTTGGAATGTTCTATCAGCACATATGTATTCACACGTCACGCACAGTTATTGTGTCTCGGATGCCGTAGGCGGCGGGACCCCTGGTCAGTCTGTCCACACTCGCTAGCTGTCCTCTTGCAGGTGGTAAGCGACACTTGTTTCGTTATGTACCACCCGTGTGCTAACGTGTGCGAGATGTACTTAATTTCTCATTCTCTGCCACACGTTACACTACAATACTAATGCGAGCTATCTTCTACCCAGTTGTTGCCCTTTCATTGTAGAAATAGCTACACCACAACTAAGACTGCCATAAATGAATTTTGGACAGCGAACACAAGGGGAATTAACACCTCATTTTATCACAGTTTCTCCCATGTAACTACGTTAATCGAGGAACGGTACCTCGTCTCCGCCGTTGTGGTCTTCTGCGTTACGTCTGCCTTCAGACAAGTAGTGGAGTAGACAGGTGGTCGAGAAGGCACTGCTGGCTCGTGCAGCTGCGTTTCGTTCATCCTACAAGAGTGGGGATAATTTTGTCCCTAAAAGTACTGTCATTACTGCACACTCTTTCTCTCTCACACTCCCAATGACGCTTGGTTTGCTGCCTACTTTGCCGGCCACTGGCCAGCTATAGTGCGTTCATTTAACATAGGTGGCTCAAGGTCACTCTGCTCTATTCCCACTCCGATGCACTTACCTCCACATGCGAAGGGGAACAAAGAGCCCGCTGACATTTTTGCCGCCTCTCCGCCCGAACACAGCTGTCTATTCAGGGGGTAGGCACACGGGAGTGGATGGTGAGATGAGCAGGGCAAGGGAAACAAGACCTTAAGTCGCCAGTTGAAGGTTAACAGTGCATTGGACAGCATTACATTTAGTGACTCGACTGCCTGATCCCGTCGTTTACTACAATGTAACAATATGCTTCACGCTTTAGAAAAGTTCATCATAATGCAAATAGGGTCATGAAAAACGAAGGTTTTTTTTTTTTTTTTTTTTTTTTAACGAATTGCGATTAAACAAAAGGTAATAAAAGTCTCTCTTAAAGCGGAAAAAAGTTACCAAAATCATCGGTATCTTTAAACTTCACAGCCGAGCACTGACAACAGGTGATTATTTAAAATACGACTATCTTTCTACAAAAACAAGCAAAGACATCGTATACATATAATTCATGAATTAATTTATTTATTTCCAACACTATATATAGAGAATTTAAAAGTGGTTTGCTGAAAACGTTGACGTTTAATCGGTTACTTGAGGACAGTACTCTATATAGATGCACTTTGTATGTGACAATAACATCATCATTGCGAACTTTTAAGCATACAATATGGACAATGATTATGAAAATTAAAAGATTGTTTTTTGAAATATAAGCAGTCCACGAATTTTTAAACTAATGCGGTGTTTAGCACCAACTGCAGTAAACTCCGAACGAGAATCAGGTAACATACAGAACATACACATCATTTGAAAGCATTTAAGCCAAAGCGATTATCATGTTAAGCCGAAAATTTATTACTGATAGGTAGAAATTAGTCACTGATAAAAGTAAAACAAACGTAATTTTGGACTAATTTATGGTTAACCAAGAGCTAATTAAGGTGATGAAAGTTAATGACTGGTGTTTGCTGATTATAGTGAGCGGCAACGGGTTTCCGCATAAAGCCTTCTATTTGTCATGAGAGACAACAGATGGATCATGTGAAGCGAGATAAACACACGTGTGTTGAGTCACAGCCACAATTAAACAGCGAATTAGTATTTGCAGTTTTACGTAAACTTAATAGAAATGTTCTCTGCAGACAAACACGAAACTGGTATGATTTTCTCGTTGGAACATCACCGAGTAAGATAAGAGTTTTATGTTACAAAAACATGCATACACAATGTAAAAAAAAATCCCTTGCTTCTGGCTTTAGGCCTCTTTTACGTCGAGGTCATTAGAGATGGAGAGGGACTGGAGATAAGGAGCTGGAAGCAATTCGGCCATGGTATTTGAAGGAAGCATCCCGGCATTTGTCTGCAGTGATTTGGAGAAACCATGGAAAATCCGGACGGGGAATCGAACTGGCGTCCTCCCGAAAGCAAAGTTAGAGCGTTACCGCTCACCCAGCACACTTATCCTATATTGATACCGTTATTATTATTGATTTTTGATAAATGAGCGGGATAATTTCCAGTTAAAGAACTAATTACCTTGACAAAAATACACTGTAACGTAATTAACAAAGTAATGGCAAGAAAGATATATACAGCGTTTTAGAGAAAATCACTAAAGAAACAGTAATCAATCTGTAAGAGAACTGTGGTAGAAGTATTACTGCAGTAGGAGACAATATTATATAAGACATGAGTTCAAACAGAAACGAGACAATCACATAAATACAAATGGAAGTTATAATAAGCAAAAGAAAGTGTGAGGCTGAACGTCTTATCAAACTTGTTTCCAGTCATTCAGAGTCCAGCAGATATGTTTACAACCCCAGTAGAGGTTTCAGTCGATGGCGGATTTTTTTTTTTTTTTTTTTTTTTTTTTTTTTTTTTTTTTTTAGCATAGTCGATCGCGTTGGTCGTCTGCTGCCAAATTTCGCTCCTCTGTCCGAATGTCTGTCGTTCGTCGCACATCGAGTTTCGCTATCCTTTGACGCAGTACTGCCTGTCTGTCAACACTGATACCTCCACGCAGGCGTCACTGGTTTCGGTAATTAAATGAACGTGGTCGGCTACTGCGCTGTCCACGGAGGGGGTAATGCGGGAAATTACATATTCAAGAAGCGCTCTTGACACTGGATTGAGAAATTCACGATCAGTTTCCGAAATGGAATCCCCATGCGTCAAGGTTCAGGTTGTTAATTCATGTTGTGCGGCCATAATTACGTCAGTAAACCTTCCATCAGTCTCATAAGAGCACAAATGAAAGACGCATTACTTTACATCCCATATATTCCTCGATGTTACCGCCATCTGGGTATTTGCATCTTCCTATCCCATAACGTTTGGCACTTCAACTCAGAAAGAAGACTTTTTATCCTGATAAGTTACAAAGTTACCTATGATACAGAGACCGCAGTGGTAACTGTTTATACATTCGTCATTACCGCCACAGATCAGGAAGAAACTGACGAATAAATTTCAACGAAACTAGCGTAGTGATATACTATGACATTGGAAGTTACTTCATATCCCAGTAGTTGCATAACAAGTTCAGGAGAGCAGTTTGAAAGAACAGCTTTAATGTGTTCATTTCATTTAGATACAACCTAAAATGCGAAGGAAAGGAGCATATGGAAGTAAGAAAATAATAGAGCTACTTTTCTCTCTCTGTGATACATGCGATGGTTTGTTGAATAATCATTTTTAAGGATGGCCGAAAAAATAACGTCGCAGCCACATTCACAACGGGACAGGAAAGTCACAGTGACAAAAAGTAACTGTGACAGAATCTGGACGTGATTGAGTAACGTTCACGTAAGAACATTTAAGGCACAAACTGCTATCTTCGGAGAATCACTGTTTCAACGGAAAGTAGCATTGAGTGAAAGGAAGACTTAACACAGTCAAGCCATACGTGATATCGTTTGGCGCGGAGATTGTGAATTCTGAATTATAATGTATACCAATAATGTTAGTTTTCTACCAGCAGTTAACAGTGATCCCCTCGTTTGCATCTAAATTAGTGAATAATCCTAGAAGAACAATAGACTAAAGTCTTATTGGTCCGTGGAAAAACCAAGTTACCTGTGAATCATATGTAACTAAAGATTTAATTAAAAATGATTAAATTCACAGCTTGTTGTCATTAAATACAGGTTTAGTGGACTGAGAGGAAATTTGTTCAATATTTATTTCAAGAAGTTTTGCTATTTTCATCCTTATTTTCGTGTACAGTGTGGCAATTCAAACGTGATATTAAATGATTGCACCACCAGTCTTACTATCATGATACGTTCATGATTATATGATATGTGGGTATCTTTAGCAGTGTAAAGTAGCTGGAACTTTTTTGTAAAAGCTTTATTTTTAGATTTAAGATGAACCATAATAAAAGTGACCTATCATCATATCTATGTGAGGAATTGCAGTCTTGGATAGCTCAGAATACATCCCGTCAAAATGACATTGAAATGAAGTCTTCACGGGTGTACCGCCGGATAGTATTCTGAAAATTCTCAAAATACTATGCGGCGGTACACCCGTGAAGACTTCATTTCAAGCATACGCCGGGAAAGTCTCTGTTCTTACAAAATCACATTGTCTCACATCAAATTTATTCAGCACCTTCCCATTCGTGTTTCACTATACTTTCTTATAATATTAGCGATAGAAATTTCACATGTTGACTGGAAAAGTCATATCACACCAAAACTGCAATATTTAAACCAAAAGAGGATAGACTGATTAGATTCATGGTTTGGGTATTAAGGCAAGCAGTGTACAATATTCTAATAAAAAAACCTAAGGATCTGGATGATTATTTATCCACACTTAAAATAACACTTTGGAGTTTAAAAAATTCAACGAGGTACAAACGCCACTTCGGAGCATATCTGGATGGACTTCTTCTCCGTGACCAATTTTGATAACGCATATATCCAGCCCATTAATTTGACCAGAGTATTCATTTTGATGTTTCTGTAACATGTATTATGAAAATTTAATCTTGTAATGTAGAAATGTTGTAATGTTATAAGGTTTCAATAAAACTAAATTAAAAAAAAAAAAAAAATTAGAAACTGTTATTTTTTTTAAATCTCAATTTGTATTTCACTGCCATAACAATGGTAGATGGGATTATTTAAATCAACACTAATTTCTTACACGATGTATACATATGTAAGCCATTAAGCCGTAAAGCGTATCTTCAGTTTGAGATACATTGATAACAGAAATGAAAGGCAAAAGGTTCTCTAACTGCTTACACTGTCTGTGTCCTACACACTCAACTGGTAACACTCTTTTCAGTTTACGGACTACAGAATAATTTTCAGTGAATATTAAATGTGACAAGGACTGATGAGACAAAGTTTATCAGCAGTGTTTATATAATTCTTGTTAAATGTGTTTTGTACAAATAAATGTTGGAAGTTAAGAGTGGATGTAACATAAATTAATATTTGGAAAAAATATTATTTGCTGCTAATCTTGAAGAGTTGTAATTAGGTGTGTGGCATTATGATAAACTTCTGAAGGTAAATTTTTAGCAGTGTGATAATTTTTAAGGTATAAAACTCGAGTACAGTGATTTCTTGCAGTAAGGCATTTGCTTTTAAGACTACTGTACCCGTTCTTTAGCCTTGACAGATTTCAAAATCTCTGTGAAGATATTAAGTGGTATAGCAAATACCAGAAGGCCCATTATTTATGATGTATCTGAGGGTGATGTTTTTCTAATAAAAGAATTTCGTAATTATCAGTGCAGGAATTACATTTTTTAAATATTTTTAGAGTAATTAATTGGAAACCACTATAGTTGAATTTTGAAATAAAGAAATTATAACTGCTCTTGTTTTCAGACACTTTTCATTACAGCTGCAATGTCAGAAAAATTATTTGGTTAATAGTGACACATTTGAACAATTACAGTAAAAATAAAGGATTTTTCAGGGTAACTATATTTTCTCTCCATTAGAGAATTCTTCGAATTGCACAAATTCCCAGTTAACACAATATTCGCAGGCTGAAGATATTTTGTTTTTATTAATGAAATTAAAATAAAAACACGTATTGCTGCAGGAAGTATTAACTATTTTTTGGTTAATACAAATTAGAAAACTCACACTCAGTTGTCTGAAAGAACTTCAAACGTGCTATTTCGCAGTTCTGTTTCACTGTGACAGTGATTTCCTATGCTTTGCCACCTGGTGGCAGGTACCAGCACTATTCTACAGGTGACCGAGTCACAGATAGCCTCATTTGCATACTAAACGTGACTGTTCGTTGTTACATTTCACTGTCAGAGTGATTTTGTACAAATTTCCATCTGGTGGAAGGTATTAGCATTATTGTTTCGACGTGCTTTCAAGTCACTGTAACGGATGTCACAGAGACAGGTAAGTAGCAATTAATCCGATCCCTAAACCTTATCTAACTCTTTTTGATCACTGTATATTTAGTTGCTCAATAACACACCCAGACTATCAAGTACTAAATGATCCATCGCTATTTAGATTCTGCTAGGTTTTATTTGTACCCCCTACTGAGCGTGGTGAGTGAACGGTTAACGCTCTGGCCTTGCATTCGGGAGGACGCGGGTTCTAATCCCCGTCCGGGCATTCAGATTTTGGTTTTCCATGGTTTCCCCAAATCACTCCAGGCGAATGCCGGGATGGTTCTTTCAAAAAGGCCATGGCCTAACTCCTTCCCGTTCCTTGTCCCCAGTCCCCTCCCACCTCTAATTACCTTAGGCGTCGCCGAGGCGTAAAGCAATAAGTAAAATAATAATAATAAAATATTTGTACCCAGCAAAATTTCGACTGCGAAAAGGAAGTAACGTTTCATTGACCGCGAGTCTCTCCGTCTGCTTGTCTGGATGTGCAGGATTCACGGAAAAACTACCACCTGGCTTCTAATGGGGATTCAAACAATGTATAGAACACGGTCTGGATAGTAAAATATACTATTTTTATTTATTTAGTACGACTGTACCTGAATCTTTGAATTCAATTTTCACCCACTTCCAGGCGTATCAATTGTTTGAAACTTTGCACACCTATTAAGAACTAATGATAACACAATGATTTCATAGCTGTATCCTTGACGGTAACAACTGAAAGGATATGGGAATACGTCTAAAGTAAGATAGGCAGACGATATCGTTTTAGGTATGTTCCGTTGCATCAGTCGTCTTTCGCAGAGGCGAAAGCTTTACTAAATATGCATATCATAGTACACAAGCTGATAACTTCACACCTACAGGTCATAAAGCGAAGTACTAGAGACTGCAGCTTTGTGTTTTTTTTCCCAATGTTTGACGACTATCGCATAATCCTTGAAGAAACTGATTCAGCCTGTAGCTACAGCCCAGCTGAAACCGTCAAGAGCGCCCAATATCGCTACATCACCACAAAAGAAGACGTCCAATAGGTGATGGACAAAAACGTCACTCTCCTTAAAGAGAAAAACCTTCCTAAGGTATAACTGTCGTGTAACGAAAAAACAGCTTTTCGTGGTTACATGCTGACAGATTAAATGGAACCTGGTTTGAAGAAAATATTAAGTGAAAATGGAAGACATTTAAAACAAAGACGTAACGAAATCTGCTTTAGCATAAAATATACACGGAACTGGACTTTTAGTTTAACGATACAACCATTTTATTTTAAAAGGACAGCTGGAACGTGGAGGAAGGAAGATAGTGTAGGCGAAATAATGCTAAATCTGTGAGCCTCAAATAAACACTCGTCTCCTACTGCGCATGCGCGTCGGCCATTATAGATACCCCAAAACATTGCGCAGTTTGCTCTTTATTTGCTGCTGTGAATATAACATTTTCTAATATTTCAAAGTTTTTTATGATGCCAGCTTGTGTTGCATTCGGTTGCACAACAAGATCGGATATGATAAATAATAATAATAAAAACGTTTCATAAGTTAAGTCACATTGTAATTATTGTTCTTAATGTGTTTGATATGTAACTGCAAGAATGGGCCCTATCACTAAAAAATTAATTCATTGCTCTCAATAGGATGATTTCGTTCTCAAATATTTGTTGGTGTAGTGTAGACAATGAGCTTATGTTACTACTTTGTATATAAACGGCTAGCCTTATTGTAAACAAGTGTTGTAAGTCTAATTTAAGCGGATAAAGTTTACATCACGATACAGTGTATATGGTATTCTGCATGCTTTGGTCCAGTTCAGTTTACACTAATAGTGTACGATGAAATTAATTGTTATAATTTGTGCTGTGCGAACTACGAAACGTGATGAAGCAAACGTTGTTGTTACCCGAAATGTAGTTCGCTATGATTTTCATGTGTTTAAGTGTGCTTACGTAATTTGATTCTGTAGCGGCAATATTAATGAAAATGTGGTTAGGTTGAAATGCAGCCCTCACCAGAAGGAACGAGTAATTAATTTATTATTAGCTGTTAGTAATTTCATGAACACTATGTTACCGACACAACGTGAATCGCAATGTAAACTACTCCCATTTAAGCTTCTGATTTTTGAAGGTAGCATATCTCGAGAACCAAGCGCGATATCGAAAATTTTTATTCTTTAATTTTGATTTGGCTCGTCGTGTTACATAAGAATCTATGATCAAATTTGACTGTGAGGAAATATTTCTTCTGCATTTTATCCCAAAACACCTACTTTTGGACCGAGGGTGGCGGTGTAACGGTTAGCGTTCTCGCCTCGCATTCGGGAGGACGGCGGTTCGAATCCCCGTCCGGGCATCCAGATTTGGGTTTTCCATGGTTTCCTAAATCACTCCAGGGAAATGCCGAGATGCTTCCTTCAAAAAAGGCCATGGCCGAATTCCTTCCCATTCCTTGCCCCCATCCTATCCCGTCTCTAAAGACCTCACTGTTGAGAGACGTCAACCAGTAAAAAAAAAAAAAAAAAAAAAAAAAAAAAAAAAAAAAAAAAAAAACTACTTTTGAGACAGTATATTTCGAGAACTAAGCAGGATATCAAAAAAAATTATTGTTCATTTTTTATTTGTCTCGTCGAGTTAAATAATGACATATCATTTAATTGCGGTGCGACATTTGTCGTATGATTCGCTTGAGGTGTTTGGGCCTATTCTCCGCGTTTCTGCGGCCATCCAATATGGTGACCTCCACACCCCACTTCACTCCAATGCGTGGTGAAGCTCCCTTCCGTCGCCTCCACTACCTCCCTTCCTCCGTGAGCTGGAAACCCTGAAGAGTGATGGAAGCTTTAGGAATTTGAGAAAGAGCAGTCGATTTTAACGCTGACTGTGACCTTCAGTTTAATGATATTCGCTCCTGTTTGTTAAGGATAAAACCTTAACATTGTCCGTCATCGGTCAGCTTAGCGTGTCCTTCTTGGTTTTTATCTTTCTTTTATATATAAACATATACATAAAATTGCGTTAATTTTCGTATTCAGAGCTCATGTTCCAATTTTGTAACATATAAAATTGTAAAGTGGCGATTAAATAGAGCAATGACGTAGTTAACCTTAAACTAATTAAAGTGGTTTTAGTAAAAGAGTGCTCTGCCGTAAGTGCTACATAAGAGCCAACTTATTAGGTACACAGATGAAAAGCTGAATGCAGATTATCATTGTAAAGTGGGGTAGGATTTTCTTTCTGAAGACTCATAAAGACACCTTGAGATAACATTTGATAGTAAACTCAATAGGGCAGGACACGTTGGACAGGTCCTGTTGGAAAGAGTGATGAGAGGATGTACAGGAGAAGTAAAAGGGAATCGGGTTATAAAACTTTGGTCATTCCACTGCTTGAATATGGTGGTGTAGTATGGGAACCACATTTTGGGTGTCAAATACAGGAGTTGGAGGGGCTGCAGAGAAGGTCTGCTAGATTTTTCTTTGGAAATTACCACAGAACACAATCGGTAACTAATATGATAAAGGAGCTGGAATGGGATTCGTTGGAAGGTAGAAAGATTGTGAAGAAAGTCATGGGAGTGTATTGGGCGTATATTGGTGATGAGGCATGGAAAGATATTAGTGGTAGTATTAACACAGATCCATGGAATGGTAAAGATGATCATGACCACAAGCTGGCACATGATTCCAGGCATAAAGGGGTGGAAACTTTTTTCTTATTGCTTTACGCCTTGTCTGGGTTATAAGAGGCGGAATTCGACTGGGGAGAAAGAAATGGGAAGGAATTCTGCCGTGGCCTTTTTGAAGTTACTTAATTATTGCTCTACGCCTCGTCGACGGCTAAGGTCATTAGAGCTTTTTGAAGGAGTGATTTGGGGAAACCATGGAAAACCCAAACATGAATGCCTGGACGGGGATTCGAACTGGCTTTCTTCCGAATGCGAGGCCAGAACATTAACCTTTCACCCACCACGCTCGGTGAGAAAATTTTCTTTAGTAGGGAAGGGTGTCATGGAATAGAATAATTTACCAAAAACACTGAAAGAATTTAAATTTCAAATTAGTAAAGGGCAAATAGGCTGATGAGGAATGGATAAAGACGGGTGTGAAGGTAAATTGCCACCGGAGCAGGAGCTCCATCGCGGTTACATCAAATTTGTCCAGTATTTTGGAATTTGAGCTCATATAATGGGAAAGAGATAATAGTAGTGTCGCTTTCACCATCTGAAATTGTTTCAAGTAAAGGTTTGATTCAGAATATGATGCTACTTTTCTCACAACTTGTGACTGATAAGCCTTCAAAAAATCTTTGTTTAAAAGACACAATAAAAGAAAAATAAAGAAAAACAATGCAAAGAGTTGAAAGCCTAATTGAAAAGTGCGCTCAAAGGGATGAAAGAGGTATCGCCGTGGATGCAGAGGAAGGCAATTAGTTGTTCGCAACGAGCTCGACGACAAAGGCTAACTCGCTGGTGTAATGATGAGGAACCAACAAACAACTAATGACAAAGAAATGTGAGCATTCATTATAACTCGCAAAGGAAACGGGCGGGCCCCCCGTGGATCGCTAAGGGTCGCTTATTTGATGCAATGGCTTCTTTCCTACTAGCTTCAGAAAAGGACAAATTTTAGCCTTCAGAAGAAACGGGAATCCTTAATTTACTTTATTACATTTCTCGCCGCAAAGAAACAGTGCGCCAGTACTATGCATTACGGTATTTCATTTTCAAATATACCTATTTAAACGTAGGCTAAAATGATTGTTGTAACCTAGCGTGAAAATAAATTTGTGGTAAGTACATAAATCTAATGTTATTCCTTAATTTGAGTAAACTGTATAACTAATATAATTGTGGTGACCGATCCGCAGATTTGTCTTTGGACGAAGATACTGCACTAGTTGCGTAGGTGCACCAGACATGTTTCGTTATAACGGTCAGCAACTCCTCATCATGTTAAGCCATATAGTCATATTTCACCCGCCTAACCTCTATGCCAACATTAATTAATTATGTAATTTATTATATTATTATTTATGTTTATTGCCAGTCAACATGTAACTATTCTGTAAGCTTTCCGTACCTTTTAATTTGCAATGCTTCGTCTGATGTTAACGCTAGTTTATTTTGGTACCATCTTTCACCAGAGTTACTCACCATGTGGTAAATGAATAGATTTTAGTGTAATCATAATTCAGCATGGAACGAAATAGATATTCAAACAAAAATTTAATTAACTGCCAACTGCTTTACATACTACAGGAAGATATACTTACACGTATCTCTAGGCTATTACTTTTATCTCTGATGAAATCCAGTAAATTTTAGAGGTGTTAGGCATTAAGTAACTACTAGACTAAAAAAAAAATTAATATCAAAGAACTATATTTTTGACTTCGAAAGTAATGTAACCTGTTCACAAAAATAGTTATCACTGCTGTGTTTAATAAATGCTAACTGACAACGAGCGGAAAACTCAACATCTCATATACAAAATAATTATATTCACTAGGTTCATCTCAAGCTGAAACATCATTTGTATCTAGGTGACGTGTTAGAAGCGTGACCTTGCTACTGGAAATTTTAATGGTTAAATTTCATAGATGTACTGACTAAACGAAACCATTTTTCACTCTAGAAAACTTCTCCTTTTTGAATGTTTATGCTCTGATAATCTGAGAGGTAAAACTCAAGGCTGATTTAATACTTCCCGCACATGTTATTTTCAATAATGAATTTTATCTCTAAACGAGACATAGACCCAATGTGGTAATTGTTTTGTTAGAGAAAAAATTACTCAAAAAATATGAAAAAGCACAAAACACATAGAAAAACGTACCGACAATAATTCCAACACGAGTAAAATAGTAGCAGAGGCCAAATAACTCCTAAGTTTGGACACAGTTTTGCTTAAGCTGTTAATAAATATTTAAGCTAACAGAAAACAACACAACTTTAACTATATATCTGGTCACCACAAAGTAAAAAATTGGCTCAAATTATCAGGATTGATTAGTTGCAGCATTTCATTTCATTGTGCAATAATATCATTTTTAACTTAAATAAATATAT
Organism: Vandiemenella viatica; assembly: GCA_031002005.1. Lineage (NCBI taxonomy): Eukaryota > Metazoa > Arthropoda > Insecta > Orthoptera > Morabidae > Vandiemenella > Vandiemenella viatica. The sequence continues at coordinate 46,881,150 of JARYHS010008075.1, forward strand.
ACAGATTTCCTTGCGTTTCGATTCACTCACAGCAAAAAACGTTTACTTAACCCTTTAATGTACCAGACTTTCTGTCTTATCTGCAAAAAATAAATATTTACTTCCGAGAGAGGTTATTTAATTTTTCAAATTTCTTTATCTACGTATCTCTATTTTTAGATATAATTGTATGTTATTTGAACTGGAAACTTTGTTTAGACAGAACAAAAATGTTTTTTTCTGGTAATGGAGACTCTACCTACAGTTTTTTTTTTGCACGGAGAATATCATCATGTTATGAAATAATTAATTCCGTTAGTGCCAAACATTAATTTCTTCGTCTTCTGGACTAGTTTGGTTGAGTAGGAACACTAAACCACTGTTAACAGCAAAAGGAAATGTCGCACGGCGTTTAACCAGGAGAGAGTGAGTCAGCCGCAGATCGTTTGAAATCAGCGCTCGTAATTTACTCTTACGTCCCTGCAGTGATTTTCATAATGTGAAAGCAGCTAAATAAATTATAAATATTACTAAGAAGAACCAGTAGCATGCAACAATGCATCTCACCAGCAGTCACATCGTAGTTGACTGCTCTCTCACCAAACTCAAGCAGCTCTTCCTTTACAAAAGTGACGCTTCACTCTTTCGGCGAAGTGTGATTGCGCATGGGATCAGGTCTTTTACGTCGTGTAAAAGTTTTCCCGCGGTTATTTCTTCGCCAATCGAATGGCGGCAACTTCACGCCAAAATTACAGGAACCTCGACGCCCAACTGCTTCTTCAGCATAGGAACTTTCAGGCAGGCCAACCCCGGCAGCGTAGGGTTAGCGTGCTTGCTTCGCGTTGCAGGGGTCGCCGGTTCGAGTCCGGCCAAGGGCATGGGTGGTTTTAATGAAATGTTTAAATGTTGTGTTTGTCCTGTGTCGTCCTTACAGAATATAGAATATAATCACACTGAAATGAAATGTCTACATTATAAGAGAAACACACACGTTGAGCTGGCTGTATGGCTAATATGGACAAATGCCATTAACAAAAAAAAAAAAAACTTTCAGGCAGCTTGAAATCCAGTCAACAATTTCAGACAAATTTTCATAGATGAAAAATTTATGCGATATATCTAATGAGAAAGCGCGCGACAAGGAGCTTATGAGACCTTTATATCAAATAAAACATAATTGAAAGTATTTATGCTTATATTTAGGTTTTCCTTAAGACCAAGTAGTTTTATTTATTTATTTTTGCTATGTCTTTATAGCCTCTTTAGCGTCGTGGCCAGTAGAGTCGGGAATGGAATGGGGACAAGGAAAGGGAAAGAATTCGGCTATGGCCTTTTGAAGGAGAACCATTCCGGCATTCGCTTGAAGTGATTTAGAGAAACCAGGAAAAACCCAGATGGGTACGGCTGGATTCGGACCCTCGTCCTCCCAAATGCAAAACCAGAGTTTCATCGCTCACCGACCACGCTTGGTCGGAAGAGTGTCATATTTGTTATTAGGTCAACCGTTTTATTTTACTTTCCGCTTTGGCCAAACTGAAACAGAAGTTATATTTCTAATATTTGATATTTTCTTGCCGCTTATATCCTCTCAATATTGAGTGAGTCCGTTTTTAATAGTAATTATCGTATTTATTATTACTCCTCACAAACTTCATTTATTTAACACACTTTGCAATGTATGCCTTTTACAGCCGATCATTACACAATATTAAATACCATTTCATAATAGATAACTGATCGTCTATTAAGTCTTGGAGTGTGTTCACACATAATCCAATTTCACACATCCTTCATCTTATCTTCCTTAGTTCATTCTAATCTGTTTACTCCTTGCAGTCTGTCGCTCTATACTACACTCAATATTCCATGGATTAGTACCTAAAGTCTGCTATACTGTATACTTACATCAATAATCATTATAATTTATATTAATATATTACGTTAAATATATTACCATCAACAACTTATTCCGTCCGTTGTGCAAAAATAGGAAAGTTACAAGCTATTGTCTGTTGTTTGTGGTGTGCTTGAACTTTCTAAAAAGTTCCTGTTTGGCGATAATACTTATATCTAACAATCTGTGATTTTAATTGAATGTGAGTTCTTAAAATAGCTCACAAAAAGCATTAACACCAGAAGTTCAGTTGTTTCTTTACCACAGTAACTGCAATATTTCTTTATTGTGCTTTAATTCCAATACTATTGAATTGAAATCTGAAAAGAATGTCTGATTGCATAACTTCGTCAGCTAAGGGATTGGAGTGTAAAATCGCAGCAGAAATCCTCGACAGCTTCACAGAACATTCAACTTGCTATTAGATGAGTAGCAGGGTGGAATTCGAGCAGTTAAGAGCAGCTATAACGTCATTCAGTTCGTGTCTTAGTCAAAAACGGAACACTGAGCTCCTCACACCTCGAATCTCCTCGACAGATAGTAAATACCAACAAAAGGAACTACCTCAACTTACCTGGAAGAGATATACAAGAAAACCGTAGTACTCAGATAGTCAGATAGTAGGGTTTTATGAATCGTAATCCAGATAAACGGACAAAAAAATACGTACGTTCCGCATAAATTCTACTAGCTATTACTTTTTAGTTCTATGAATTTACTATGTTTTGGAGCATCAATCGGAAATTTAATGATTATTGGAGGCATTGCAGAATGCATCCTATTCTTCTGCAACAGAACCAATCTAATTAACTTTAAGATGAATGCTGTAGACCCACCTTATTAACGAAGTGTGCAGCAACCATGATATCGTCTGGCGCTCAACACGGTATTAATTGGTTCGTCCCCCAATGGTGGAAGGAATGTTCACCTCGCCAGCAGAGTGGGGAGTGGTGCGTAATTCAAAATATTCTACCAAATTCCGGATTTAAATCGCAAAAATTTGTTCGCAGTGAATATATAAAAGCAAACGAATCAATTAATTGTGATTTGTATGTCAGTTGCGGACGTAAGCTCTGCTGGATCTTTTCAAGGTTTTGGAAGGACACGCCTAAATGGAAAGACACAAGTTTTCTACCTCTTTCTTCATTAATATTCCTATACACACCACAAAATTGTAGACAACATTCTCATAGTCTTTTACACATACACAAAACTTGAACTTAAGGAAAGCACTAACCTTGGTATCTGTGTAACGAAACCCAGTACGCCTTATCCGGAAGGAATCTACCAACCTCCGGATTGTGAAACTCGCATTAACTGATCTGAAGAAGCCAGGTTTACTTTGTTGGTAAGCTCAGTAAGACGTGCCTCATGTGGCGATGGTTTTTTGGCACTGAACTCTTTGTACGGAACCTTCAGAAAAAGTTTGTTGGGGAATATTGCAGGGGGTTTCTGGTCTCAGTGGTATTCATTGGCACAGGATCTATGTCCGGTGTATACAGTGTACCGTACGTTCGCTTTTGAATCTAACAGCTGCAATAATTACAAAGTTAATTTTTGGAGGATAATGTTAATGTTAACCAGTAATAAATAGAGAGATAACCGGTTGGAAAGAGACGTGTCGTCTGCCTCGGACAATGGCAAGTAGGATCATGTGTGGGGCATACTAGCAAATGAAGTTAGACCCTGCTGTGTTAGAGATATACCATTGAATTGATCTGGAAGCTATAGAATCAGAGAGATGGACAAGATAGGGGAGATAAAGGGCTTATGGTAGTAACTTTAACGCTTTCGGTTTTTTTTGTTTTGAATTTAGTATTCAATATTGTGTTTATGTACTCATTTAAAACAAATCAGCTGATATAAGTCTGTTTATATCTCGTTCAGAGATGAATTTGAACCTGTATAAGCATTGACTGCACAAGTATGACTCATTCAGAAAGTAGTCGGGCTGAGTTTCAGCTAAGTCGATGCTATCTACAAAAGAGGATAACACATAACTTTAGCAAAGGAGTCGGGGACAATTATAAGACCGTTGCAATGGACTAAGTTCCTTGCATTCTGTGGTCGTTGTTAGGCTTTAGTTCGTTTACATTCTCGCGAATTATTGCCAGGATTCTCTGATGGCAAGGACGATGTTCTGTTGCAAAGATATGAGCAGAATACTACCTCTAGAGAAGCCCAGTGTCTAAATAAAAACATTTCAGTCAGTGAGCATGCTGGGGCGCTATTCGTAATAATGAACTTTTTTTAGATTATAGGGAGCATGTTAGTGAAATTCAGCAGTAAAACAGATTTTTATAGCTGTCTTTACTCTTTTGCAATGTTATACATTATTCATCGTAGTGTGAGGGAATTTTTAGTAAATTATCTACGTTTATTTTAAAATGCTTACGTTGATACACACTGACGGACACTAATGACTGACTATCGAGTTTAATTCAATGTAGAAGAGAGCGTTAGACTTGATACTTATTCACCAGTTGACTGGATTTATTGCCCGTGAAGATTACAGGCAGCTTTTAAGCTGGCGCCAATAAATCAGCGTGCTGGTAGGTGCGAGTAGCACAGTACAGTAGTAGCGGGTCCCGGCCCTGCCCGGCCAGACGGAAATTGAGGCTCCGCCCGTCCGCAGTCCATTACCACGGCGGTCTCGGGATTACTGCCCAACACCTACAAACTGCTGCAATTTATCGTCACGTATCCCGCTGATTAATCCGAGTGAGCCGTCGGTTCATTACATTTCAATTTTAAAACAAGTCAAAATACATCACCATTAATCAATACTAATATTATAAATGCGAAAGTAACTGTTTGTTACTTTTTCAGGACTAAATGATTAAATCGATCTTGATTAAATTTGTCAAGGAAATACTATGTACCATTAGGAAGGAAACTGGATACATTTTTCCTTGATAAGTAACGTATTTTGCCATGGAATTTTTGAAACTCAATGAATAGTAACAGACAAAAGGGTAACGTGTGTAATGTAGACTATGTATCGCTGAGTGGTCTGGTGACTCAGTGGTTAAGGCGCTTGCCACCACTTTATTTTTAAAAAAGTTTGGCGTTGTTCCCATTGGTGTTTTAGATAATTCTATAGGGCGCGTCAACATCTTGGTTGTCAGCGAAAACCTATTGGGTCCAAGAATTTTTAAGAGTTATGTTCTATTATACGAGCTACGCTAGGACGTTTCGTGGTTCGAATTCTACGTTAAACCGTAGATGCAGTCACGACAGAGACGGAGGCGGAATACGCGGCAAATACGAAACACTGTCACGCAGCTGGCCGGACCATCCTTCCGTATCGACCGGCTGACATTAACAACAACAACGCGTTTACTTTTTATTTTGTTACATCGATCGCTCAGGATTTGTTTATTTCGCAGTCAGTTTGTGTACTATCTGTCGATAAAATTCATTTAAAGATCCAAGAAATTTTAGTAGCGAGTTTCCTGTTGGACTAATAAACGAGAAAATCATGCCACAAGTTGACAGTGTTATGGATGCTGCACAAGTTACCGTACATGGCACAGAGTTTCTTCACTCTTTGGAGTTACCGGGAGTGTCTTCTTATAAATTAAAATTTATAGCTCAAATACTACTAATGCGGAACCTCGATGCACCGCGACTGTGCAACGGCACACGCCTACAAATAATACTATTGTGGCGCAACGTAATAAAATCTGTTGTCAAGACTACAATGGCGAAAGGTGATGATCTATTGATTACTCGAATCCAAATAATTCCGACAGACTTAACATACCAGTTTAAAAGTTCCAACTACAATTAATTAAAAGCGTTGACTATTAATGAAGTTTAGGGACAGGCACTGAAAGTAACAGGGATAAACTTAGAAATGATGTCTTTATTCAATGGAGACTTATATGCAGCTAGCTCCCGGGTTTACAATCCCCAAAGGCTGTATAACTTAGCGAAGGACAGCAAAACCAAAAACATTGTGTACAAAATGGTATTGACATAAGACGTACCCAGAAACTGACATAATTTTAAACAACAAACAAAAATCTGCAGGAGGACCTGTGTCAGATAGTCTCCCACAGTTAATCCACCGTCCTTAGAAGGGTTAATTGTTTCCCTTAATAAGACAGGTTCAGTGGTAGAACGGTATCGTAGTGGCTTCCCCATCATGTTACACATCCTATATGCTTTTTGGGACCCCTTTTACGTAAATTACAACTTTCTATATCCAATTTTAAGTACACGTGTACGGAGTTGCGGGTAACAATTAGTAATTATATAACAACCAGACGTGTTAAAATTTCCGATAATAGGTGTAAAAATCCATCAGCACCATTTCATAGCTACCTTCTACTCTCACCTTGTATCCGTTAGTTCGTCATTATAAAACCACTCGAAACGTGGTGCTTCTATATTGATTTGCAAGGATTTAAAGGTAATTTTGTCAGGTCGCCAGGTGATTTTAACTTTCAGCAAAGCATTTAATAAGCTTCTTGTACTTTTCAATAACGAGTAGTTTCTTGAATGACAACAACGTCGATTAACTTTTTACTAGATCTTTCTACCGTCGAAACATTCAGATAAACGTAAATGATCGCAGCATAAGGCTTCCTCCAAATAATTAAATTGCAGTAATTAACAAAGGGCGTCGCATTCCTGCTTGCCACTCCAATCTCGAAAGTTTAAATGGACGACACAGAATATTATCGACCACATGAAATAAGTCGAGAGTATTCTCTTGAGCGCTGACAATCGATCCAACAATAGAAATCGTAAAAAAACAAATATACTATATACAAAATTATTTATAAAATGAAGAAATATTTGGAAATGATGTTAAAAAATATTTACACGACTTTTGAACATAAGATTGACAAAATTAAACAATTCAAAACATTCAGATTCCCATTAAAACATTGTAGCTTGCACAAAATTCTCATCTTCGATTATTCAATTAATATATCAATATTAACTAATAATTCAAACATTGTACTGCTTTTAATAGATTTACTGTTCATTTAAATTCACCAAAGCGCTATAGATTTCAAGGAAAAATTTACAAATGCGCAACTAAACAATGTTTATTTGTCTCCGACACAAAGATAATCAATTTAAAGGATTTAAATTAGTATGAAGCTGGGTATAACTATTTAATGCAACACTTATTGTGTTACTCTGCTTCTCTCCATTCTCCCGCGAAGATTTCGTATCTTAACATCCTTTTTATCAGCTCTATCTGACCTGTTTTATTTTAAGATTATTTTTAATTTATCTGTTACTGGTATGATAATATCTAGCATTGACCCTTTTGCTTTTCTACTCAGCAAACTCATCATTACAGAAGTGAATCATCACTCATCTTATGCTTTTACTTTCTGTGTGTTCAGCATTGACCTCACCGTAATTACATTCGCTCTACTTCTGCCGTTCCTTGGAAGTTTAGACGAATTTCTTTACTGTCATCCATCTTTCGTTTGATCTGATGCATTGACCCATTCTTTCCTATTTTGAGCTAATTGTTTCAACTCTGTATATCAATTACAGCCTACGTCCTCAGTTATCCGTTTCATATATTTTAAATTTTGTCCTCTTCTACGAATCATTTCTTCTACTATTCCCCCCACTAACAAACCTGCATGTTTCCACAAATTTCTTTATTCGCCCATTATTTGCTAAAGAAATTTATTTTGTAGTTTATCTGCCCTAGCAGCACATTTAAATTACCCACTATGAATATGGGTATAGAAGAAAAGGAATTGGAAACATATAAAGGATGCTCGTTGCTGCAGAAAAAGTTCATAGACGGACCAACTGCAAGAGACTCTATGGTGGAACTGTAGAGTAAAAGAGGCAGTAGATCTGAAGAATATTGCTTGTAGAGAATGGTTCAAATGGAATACATCAAAGAAGTATATAAACTTTACAAGAAGGAGTTCAAAAAAAGAGTGCTAGCAGACGATGAAGAAATGGACTGAGATGATGGAATGATATAGTGAAATTAATAAGAAAATACGGTTTGCAATGTAAAATATAAGAAATTTATGAGAGAAAAATCTAACATGGTAGATGAAAACGGAGATGAGATAAACAATAAACAAAATGTAGAAGAAATATGGAAGGAGTATTCTGAAGAGACATTGAATACAGACTGGACGAGGGAGAAGGAGAGGAAAAACAGGGAAATAGAAAAATATTTAACATGGACAAAATGGAAACAACATTGGACAATATGAAGCGACGATAGACACCAGGTATTCATAATCTGAGTGCAGAAACGGTAGAGCAACAGGAGTAACAGGAAAGAAATGTCTGCATCGTGTATTGACAACGGCATAGAAGAACAGGCCAGCCTTGAAATACTGGAAGAAAGGAATATTTTTACTTATCCTTAAAAAGAAGGAAGTGGGATAGTGTTTAATATTATCAGAAAAATCACACTGCTGTTTCACCGTGTCTGAGATCTTAGAGAAGTGATTATTAGACAAAGCAGAAAAAGAGTTAATAGAAATAAGGCACAACAACAGTATACTTTATATTTGCGTCGGAATTCTACAGGAAAGCAATTACGTTTAGGAACAGGTCTGGTGAAGATGTGGTCTGATCACCGATATAAGATTATACTTATCGAGTTAAAGTGAACAGTATTAACCGGCAACAAAATTCCAATAATCTAAATTGTAGAAACTAGATTTGTGAAGATGAAGTATTTGCCAATACTTTGATCATATCTATTCTTATTTGGAAGATACTATTTTAAAACTAGTAAGAGGATTTACCTTTTTATTTATTACGAATTACTACGAATTTATCACATAACAGAGTTACACATTCAAGTTACAATTAATTTGCAGGTTGTGAAATAAGAAGTAACTGATTCTATATCTCCTTTTTTTAAATTGACTATTACGTCAGTTAATGCTTGATCGGACTTGATGGCTTTCTCATAAACGTAATTACTACGCCGAAGGAATTTAAAAAATCACATTGCAACCAAATAGAATAATTTATATAGTGGGTATAAAAATTAAGCATTGGCAATAACATACAACTCAATGAAAGGAAAAGAGAACTTCAAATTACACAAAATTATCAGATGGTATATTTGTAAGTCTTGAGTCAGTAAAGTCTACTCGATTCGATAGCACTTAAAACAACTACTGAGACCGTTGAGATGCACGAGTGCCGATCACATCTCTTGTCAATATTGCCTGTGGCGCTCCACGGGTTGCCTCGAGTTGGTGAAGATGGATCGAGGTCGAACAGCTTGCCTCGTGGTCGTGCTCAAAGTGACCTCTCCGTCTTGTTGTTGGATCAGAAGTGATCTCTTAGGGTAGCTGCCAGTTTAAGAATATCACCACTCCGACCTGGAGGGAACAATTCGTGACACGTAATTTTTTCTACGAGTTCACTGCTCTTGTCTCGTCGATTGCCTTCTCCTGTTTTTCGTTCTTTGTCTTTCAACCAAAAGCTCGTAAAAATACTCCGAAACATGTTCCACGTGACCAAAAGATTCTCTTGGAATGTCAAAAAAAAAAAAAAAAAAAAAAAAAATGATCAGACAAGTCTTCCATAATTGTTTACTGGAGGCTGGGACGAACAGCATCCCTCCGTTATGACATTGCGGAGTCAACTTCATCGATATCTTGAGGCAGTTTTCGTTTTGCCATTGTGCCATTCCATCATATTTTCCTACTGCATAAGGAATAAAACTTGCCATCACTTATGTGGTAATTTTTTAAAAATTCTTTCCTGTTTGAAGATGATGCTGTCGCAGATGAAAGAAAATAAGCGATTGCGGTGTAACTTTCGGATGGTTTGTTATTAACAGTCATACAGATAGAAATTCCTCTTGTTGATGTCGTTGGAATGGACTACATTGACTAAAAAATGTCGTGTTTAGAATATGTATTCCATTCATTGGAGTGGCTGAAAAATTCCCACTTCTCTGTACTTTGGTTTGCTACTGGCCTCTTATTCTCCAGCAACCGTGAATTTTTCATATGCTTGGGGTCCCGTCACTGGTACCCGAGACAAAGATGTAAATAGAATAACCCATAAGTTCTCATTTTCTGGAGCTTTCTGTTATGTTGGTCTCATAATTAACGTCTCTCTGCAAAGACTTCATGTACAATTACATCCCTGATTAAGGTATTTAAATACTAGGAAAATTTATCCAAATATATATATATATATATATATATATATATATATATATATATATATATTTACCAAGAAGTTAGATGATTTTCCTTTGGAAGCTAAGCTATCAAACTGTGTCTGTGTTCTACTTTCAAATGTGTCCAATCGAGTGCAACTTCTGTTGACATCAGTCATTGAATTCTTGTTAGGTGTCTCATTTGTTCTTTTAATGGTGTAATTTTGGTCTATGTGACAAGAGTGCAACAGCCCTAATTTTCATTCCCAGCCACGGTAACTCTACAGACTAATACTGTCTAGTATCTGAAATGAAAAACTTCGAAACCAAAATCCCTCTATATTGCGGTATGTCTTTCAAGATGCCCCACATTACGAAGTCTTATGCCCTAATTTCCGGAATGCAGGGCGAATAAATCAACGTGATATTTAGTTGGGAATTGCACGAAAAGCAAGCGTTGATAGTAGACAATCAGGCACAACTAGATGGTCCATGCGAAAATATCGCGATCGATGTGCAATGAATAACGAGGTTGGTGGATTGTAGTAGGCTTACTTGTAGACTTGCGATGGTTTATTTGTCAACTGAAATACGTACGCAGCAAAACACCTACAACGTCTTACGAAACAATTAGTAATGATTCCCTAAAAGAAAGAAAAATCCGAAAAGCTTCTTTTCTAGAAAACTCACACTTTTTATCAATATCTCTGTAGTATTTGGCGCTTCTACCTAGCAGTAATACGACCCTCTTCATTGACGACAGAAAAGGCAAGCAGCTTGATTCTGAACTACTACCAAACCGTGACCTTAATTGTTCATGCTTTTGCCATTTGTGGGTTGAATTTCAAAAATTACTTTCTTAATTAATGACACTCCAAAGCGGAGAACTTAATCTTTAAAATGATAACGCATTATTCAATTAAGAGTAAGTACGAGGGTAAAAAGATGGCACGTCACAAATAGCACTTTTTAGAATAATATACACCAGCGTTTCTCAACCTTTTTCAATGCGATGACCAGTAAATTGTCAAAAATAATGCTGCGGAGCACTAGCTTATACGGGCCTAACTTTTACCCATATGTAGGGGACATACTTTATTGTACCATTGTATTAAAATTAATCTAAAAGCTTGTTTTGAATTTCTATGAAAACACAGTTAGAAATCTGGAATTTAACTATTAAATGTTGCTTACATATTGACAAGACTCTTAATATTTTGTATCCAAATCTTACTATAGTCTGGATCCTACAATATACCACCAACCTACTTGTACAAAGTAAAATAAAAAGGCACTAGACCTTACACCTTTTATTTTTGTTTACTTCACCACTCTTATGTTACCAATCTTAGCACATTCCAAGGTACCTTACAACTACTAGAAAACCCTTAGAAAAAGGCTATATACCTACGCGAACAGCGCTCTTTTTGATACAAACTGGTATTGAATAGATTATTGTCGAAAAAATGCTGGCCCTTCTTCATGTTTATCCTGGAATGCCAGATTTTTTTCTGGCCATTGAGATATCCGTGGCTTTTGAAAAGTAGGGCTTATAGTTCATATTCGCTTATAAAGTTTTACAGTACGAATACGCCATCTAAATTTTTATTATCCCTGTGGACTATCTGAGCCATCTTCGCGAACACCTAGTGGTTGCGGACGACATGTTGAGAAACGCTGATATATATGATGTTGTAATGAGTGGCGTGAATAGTGCTCTGTCCTTGCCAAGCAAATAGTTTTTTTTAATGTTAATTATCATTCTCTGGTAGCAGTGGCACTAAAGGAAAATTGATTGATTACTGCATTGATAGATACTGAACCCACTAGTTTGTTTTACCTCTAATTTCTCTCGCGTCAATTGTTATTAGTTGATTCGTGATCTGGACACGAATATTTCTTTTGTTTAAATGAGAACACGTTCACATGTGCGTTGTAAGATGCGTAGTTAAGGATTAGAAGCGGCTAGAGTGAATACCGGTGTGAGCCTGAATGTTATAAATCTTTAATTTAACCATTAACAGTGGCTTTTTGTGTACGCACAGTACACCATGAGAGCATGGGTGGTTTGATTAGACATCAGCTGTAGAAATTCCTGGATTACTGTCCTCTACGTCAAAGGTTAAATGCACGGAATATTGAAACCTTATAACTGAAGTGGAAAAATAACTATGACGTTCTACGGTTTGTTTTAATTATCTGGAAACCAGAGCTTCTAACTTTGCTATTGATTAACTATGCAATGAGAAGAAACTGTGGTTTTGTTCCTTCTCTTAGGTCAATCTTGTAAAGCCTAAAGTTAAAACTTTATTTAATAATTCCTTGAAAAATATCTATTTAACTGATCAGCTCCAACTTCGAGTCAAAGTAATACGCATACCTTTTATGTCACACAGTGAGTGCTGATGCCCTTCATATTGTAGCTGCAATCGACTTACTGTATGTTTTACAGTCTGTTAGAAATATAACATTTCTCCCACGGAGAAAATCATAGCTTCCACTTCCTATGCAACAGTATATGTTCCTCCATCCACCATAACAAAAGACTAATTTGTGCCACTCCTAACACAATCAATATTGCACCAACCAAGTGCACTATGTTTGAAATCGAATAACCAAGTTTTAGTACAAGTACTTAGTTTGATATCCAGTTCTCCACTACTCAAGGAATATCATGAAAACGAAACGTTTTCCCCTTGTAAAACTCTACAATAGTACTAATAACAAAAATTCATCATATGTATTTTTATTCCGCGTATCTAGCATACCGTTTGTAGAATCATCTTCCAGGAGCAGAAGACGATGAATTTAATAAAGATCCCGTACGATTTTGCAGTTCGATGTTAAAATTAAAAGGGATATGAAAAGGAATAAAATATGCTGAAAACGTTTTTAAAACTTATCATCAGGATGTTATTCCTTACGAAAATTCGATCTGGATATTTATTTTATAATTTTTATTTTTTAGTAACTTTCAAAATAAGTATACATTTTGAAATTAAGATCACTCTCTAAATATCATATATTTTGGTAGGTAGTAACCAAATACTAAAATGCTTCTCGCAAATGTACTTATCACTGGCATTCGTAGAAGTCGAGAAACCGTTTAACTCATATCATTAGCAGAATATTTATTGGAGTCCAATAAAAACTTATAGGATACTTTAAGGTTCGCTACTTATTTTCTTGGAGATTAGACAACGAAGTGATTCACTGTCACATTTCTCTAGAAACATTAATCAAAACGTACCAAGTTGTAAACAGCGTACCTGAGACATTGGATCTCTAAATTTCTGTTCCTACTTACGGAGACACCTCCATCTGCTGTATTACTGATCGTTCACAAAACGGAAATCGGAAGATACATAATATGAAAGTGGTGTAAGTGGGCACCAAATTATTAATGACGTGAATAACATGCAATAACACACGCAAATAACTTAAATACATATTGCACAGTCAATGGCCTAGTTCAGAATGAATTATTACATTGGTGTTCAATTTCATACCTGACACAGTCGTTGAGTGTAAAAATTTAGAATTACTGAAAAGTAATAAAAGAAATTATTACAAGTGGAAGAAGGTGGAGGGCTTATCTTATCTCAATTGTGAGAACAGGAAGTGTATGTTTTGTCATTTAAGTTGCGGAATGTTGTAGAAAGTACAGTGACTAATCACGCTGATGTTCAGTCGCTTCACCTAGCCTGAGGTCACCTCCAAATGCAAACCCTTTACTTCGCGGGCTAACACTGACGCACATAAGTTAAAAGAAAAGTTATGATCTGTTTTTAACACCGTATGCTCCATGTTATTCTTCCAAAGATTTTCGATTATGTCCACCACATGAAATGGATTTCTTCAGTCTGTCAAACATGAGATGACAGAACTTATCACGTTATCGCCTCACTCGAAATGAGTGCAAGACAAAAGCTTTTTGAAGTTTGGAATTAAATTCAAATATGAGTTCGCCAAATAGTGTGAATAACGGGTTTGTGGTGCCAGGTGAAACCAGCAATCGCGGATTATAATCATAGCAAGGAGAAACTTGTGGCTGACAGCGTTGTTCTGCTAAAGTAAATTCGTGTGATGTGATCCGGTAACAGAGGTTGGAGTTGTGTAGCATTCCGCCTCTGTCGTTGCTGGACACACTCAAAAAACGTCTTAACGCACTCATAATAACAAATCAAACCTTGTGAAAATACCTACCCTACCGTGTCTGGAACGCTCATTTCGTTAGGTTCTAGGTGAGCGCCTTGAGCATCAAGCTATCCTGTCATACTGAATCACCGTCTTTTTCACAACTTCTATCTACTTTTTTATCTTTGGTAGTTATTCGTGGTTGCTGCGCTAGTTTGGCCTAATGATGGTAATGGTTTTACCATTTTTGACGAAATTTATAAGCAGTACATCCTCAAAACCATTAAAAAAGATTACTATCAGTTGACTTGCGACGAAGTAGGTTTTATCCACTGTATTTACTGTTGCTTTGATTTTGGGATAAATTGCTGGGTGCAAGACTCATCTATAATGATAAATGATTTAACCTTGTTCGCTGGAGAGTGGTCAATCGGAATCGCGTTCTGAAGACGGTGGAATGGAGGGCAAAAAGCAGCTGCCTCCATGCAAGTATTGAGTCACAAATCACTACATCTCTATCAGTTGGCTAATCATCGTAAGGAATTGTTGGCCGGGAGATCCCGGAGGATCATTCGACCACCAAGTTACAAGTTTCCACCTCTTCTCAGGCTAACCTAATCCAATAATTCTACCGGGTGTAAGGGACCTACATTATAAAGTTGAATCCAAATCACTGAAGCGTTCTGGTTTACTTCACGTTACACAGTAATTTGGGTTAGAGGTGAAGGTCGGGTTAAGGGCTTTTGAAACTCCAACCGAGACAGGGGTTCGAACCGTGAACCTTTCATCTCTACTCAGACTCCTAAACCTCTGAGCCCCCAGACCTCTCTGTTGCTGCCAATGTTTAAGGAAGTGAGCCACTCAGTGTAACAATGAATATCGCCAGGCTCTGCGTGTCATTGCACTGTAAGCCATTTTCCACTTCAGTAGCCAGATCATCACTGCTACAGGTTTATTTTTGTGTTTCAGATATTTGCCGATCGTCGACGAAAAGATCATAGAGGCGGGAGATTGTAAGGGTAAACAACTAGAATGAAATCAGCCATGTTCTTTATGTATGAATCATTCAGTCATTCATCTGTGGTTGTCTCTAATTCCTCATAGTTGTTTTGTATTTTGTTTATAAACTTGCAGTGTACCTAAGTTTTGAAGATAGCAGTGGACCATGAGATCGCTAATGCAGCTTCGCACTTATCAATACCATCATCCTGACTGCAATTTTAGACAGTCTTACATACGTCACCTAGGCAAATGTTGGGTAGCCTGTCATTTCAGCGAATCTTTCTGGAATTGAATGTAGCAACTTACATTAGCACAAAAGAGGACTGAAAATAAAAGCAACTTTCTGATGTTTTTTTGTATTCTTTTTGTTGCGACTCGTAGACATGGAGAGCGTTAGAGCCGGGGTAGAAATAGGACGGATGGGTAATGGTCGGGAAGGAATTTAGCCATAGCCCTCACAAAGCTCGAACTGTTTTACATACAAAAGAGCAAAAAGGTAAAATTTTTGGACTTCAGATCAACCTTAAAAATGAAGACTGAGTAAATCAACCAAATATAAAGAACACATTTGATACAGCAGTTTTTGTATAGTGTTGACTGTGATGTTTAAGATAAACCGTATACTTCGAATCCAGTAGGCCTAACTGTATTCCGTTTACTTGTCAATATTTTGTGAATGCTAAATGCAATACTGTTATCTTGGCTATAAATCATTTCACACTCTTGGACCTGTGACTTATTGCGGTTCAGACGATCTGTGTTGGTTCCGTGAAGAAGTCGAGAATTTTCTTCGAAACTTAAACGCTCGAATCGGCTCCCACTCAGTTGGTTATACAATCAATACCAAGGAACAAGTTCGTTGGAGAGGTGAACCACGCCTGCAACGCAGAACTGACGACGACAGTTTACTTCAATGCAGAGGATAGGAAGATGAAAATGTAGTTCTACCTCCTTGAATACCAAGTATGAGATGCTTCAGGGCCTGATCGCTACCATTTTATTGCTACAAAGGCTCACCACATTTCATAGTTGCATGGTCACACCACTGATTTATTTTCCTGCCTGAATTGGCAATCCTGCTGAAGGGACACACACGTGTTATACTACGCCTTGAAACCTTTCGCAAATGTCTCTTTCCAGGACTGCAAGGGAACAAAGCAGAAAACAATAGGAGAAATGAAAATCCACAATAACAACAAATTTGTAACATTTTCTGTATGGGGATCGCCAGTGATGTGACGTGATTTTAGCAGCGAGCTTGGCGGAGCAGGCGCCCACGGTGACCTGGCGGCTTATCCCGCCTGCGTCACCTCTGGTCCTGCTAATTCTGTAAGGGACCGCCCGTAATTGCGTTACAAGGCGCTCGCTCCCTGCGGGTCTCGATCCAACCTGCGCGGCTCAGCTCTCCACGCCGGAGTCCGTCTCGAGGACATCAGCCTGTGCCACAGATCACCTCCGCCACTCAGCAACACTGGCCTCAGGTAACTACGATCTGTACGTCACCTGCTTTACAACTGGAAGGGTGATCTCACCAACTTTGTTAGATGAATATCATTTGCGCAAAGCCATACGTTGATCCATTCAACATCTCTCTGATTTATCGAGTTTTTATGATATGGCTACTTTTCTGGATGGCCGAATCGACAAAGAATGAGATGAGTAACCTTCATCAATTTATGCGTGGTCAGAAAACTAATGTTTTTGAGCAATTTAAAAATGCCAGATTCCAGTTCTAGAATCTACAAGACTCAACGAACTTCAAGGTCCGTCGATGGTAAAGCGGTAAACAGGATCGCATTCGAAATCTTTACTCGCGGTTTGCTTTAGTAATGTTGACGTTCGTTTTCAGTTAAAATACATTTAAAATTTTTGCTTTTGGACAAAATACCTAACGTGTGGAGTGAGCTGTATTTCGGTTTTCCATGGTTTCCTCAAATCACTACAGGTGAATTCCTTCCCGTACCTTGTCTCCAGGCCTTTCCCGCCTCTAATATCCTCTACAACGTCAGGGCGTAAATGTATCAAGACGGAAAAATAATCAAAATTCGCAGTCATTTTGTCAAAAAAATTTCGGCAGTGCTGTAAATCTCTGTACAATTTGTAGTGATATATCGCAGTTAACTAATGCATTTGTCATAAATAATTACCAACGACATATTTTGCGTTGGCCTGTGATTATCTAAAGCCCTTAAAGCAAAATAGCTTACGGCACCAAGATCTGCAAGTAGATATCCAAAAGACTTTGAAACATCATCAGTTTATAGAAATGCCTTTTTCTTTTTTTCAAAATTGATGAGTAATGAACAAAGTCACCGAATATTAGCGTGTATGATGTATAGCATATCAAAGTATGAATTTTGATTGAGACTGCCATATATTCAAGTTCTCGAAGAAGTTACAGAAAATTTTGAATTTTCAGAATAAAACTGGAGAGTTACGCTACATTGAAAGCCGCTTTCAGAGATGTTTCAATTGTATGAATCCACGTTGACTTTCGACGTGGCTTGAAGTTAATTAAATATTTGTTACCAGCAGAGAGAAGAAAACACACATATTTCTAGGAAATGAGTTAAATTCTGGCCCATTATATTTATATTCGTTTCAGCCAGTAATGTATTTCGTTTATTTCGTTATTTTAACTATTTATTCATGAAGATAACTTTATTTTTTTTGATTATACCAGTCTCGACAGATATTCAGGGTCATAACTTAAAACCAAGTTTTTTTTTTTTTTTTTAATAAAAAAGGTAAGGTAATAGGTTGAAGGTAATGTACCACGGAAACTCTTGATTTTCGCTTGATGCCATAAAATGACAAATCATTAAACTAGCTACCACAGTTACAATGGCGATAATAACACCTACGAGAAATAATTATTCTCGTATGTTTCTTCGTGTCATTCATTTCCTCACATCTACCCGTATCATATTTACAAGCCATTATTTTATCAATACTCAACATGAAGGGGAAGGCCAGTTGATAAAATAGTTCTATAGCATGTCACTGATAACATTTCTGGTGATTCTTTCATAAACAACATTTGATACTATGAAACTTGTAGAATAGTTGTCAGGTTAATGCTTCTAGTTTTAAAGGGATTGAAAAACTAACATAATTAGTATTAAATTCTTTATCACGTCTTTTATATCCACTCTAAAATTGTAGTAGTTTCTTCAGGTTGGTTTGTCTTCCATGATTCTAATAGCTGGTTGCATGAAAGAATGAAAATGGTCGTCCAGTCTGTTTAAATATCCATCAACTATTTGTCTCCCTAAAGTTATTCATTCTGCCCTTTTTTAAACTCTAGCAGTCAAGGTTTGATCGTTACCTGAACCTTCGATTAGCGTTCATGGACTCATGTCTTCATTTGACCCTTTGGCCAGTACTGACATCAGTAACGTAAACGTAAATCAGAAATGATCTTAACATAAGGCCTCCAACTTTTCATTTATTATTTAGTTTTTATTCTACTCAGCAACTGAAATTTTGATTCGTTTAACGAAATAAAGCAAGTAAACCATTTGAAATTTGCACCTAGTCTTGTACATTGTACAATAAAATGAAATAAATAATTAAAAAAAAAACAATGCGTAAGGAGATTTTACAACTTCAGCTCCAATAAACTATATATTTAGTTTTAGTTTGTTTAATAAGTAGCATTGGCTCCTTCCTCTGAATTATGAAACATCAACGTCTTTGAAATGGCATTAAAACTGTTGCCTTTGTTTTACAAACTGAAAATCGCAGATTCACGTTTCCATTAACGTAGGAAAATTAATTTTTATCTATTTATACTGCATTAGCATTCACCTAAAGTGGCAAAGGACTAACAATCGCGATAAGACATTTCATCTTAATCACAGGCAACGCATTTTACCTTTTCCAATAATTATCGTCAGCAAAACGTTTTCAGTTTGTATAAATTCAAGAGAGAAAAAACACCGAATGAACTTGAAAGCGTGACGCGATACACTAATGCGTGATTAGTGAAGGTACTTAGTGCATCAAAAGTTATTAATGAGCTATTCATTTGTCTAAAAGATGAAAGCCATTATAAAAGTACCAGATATAATTACAGCTGCTTTAATAAACTACACTAGGCAGTCAGCGTAGAAACTCTACTGCCATCATACAGCTTATTCATACATCTGATGAACATTTACGACCGGAAATAACAACTTTCTGAGTCGCAACATGTTTCCTGCTATCATTCGTGAGAAAATGACTGAAGGAATAATTCGTTAGTAAAAAGCATCATTTACTGTAAATTTAAAGGCTCATAAATGTTATGTAACAGTGTATTATTCCATAGACATTTACTAAAACTGGTTGCAAAATTTAATAATTGTATGATTTCGCATTTCAAAAACAGAATAACAGAAAATGTACGTAATATCACAATTTAAGGTTGAAGCTGTAGGTTTCTACCACTTTAAGTGAGAAAAATTTAGTTTTTCAGAAAATGGTAGAAATCGGTTAGCAGGATGAAATATCTTTAGTCAAAACAGTTTGTATAGAATTACACCACATTTTTAGTGAGTTATAAAAATCTAATAGCTGAGTTTCTTCATGTCATGTTATAATACACATTTCCTCTCCTTACACACACATATATCGATTTAATTGAAGTTAGAGAAACAAAAAGAATTTGAAAATTCATTAAGACTACGAGGCCACAAGTATTACCAAAAATAGCGCAACGTTTGTTCAGAAAATTGAGGATACAGGATTACTTTTTCACTAAGGAGGTCAGAGTAGTGATAGTTCGGGTCAGTAAAATACAGGCAGAAGGTTGTGTTTACGACTGAAGAAGGCGTAGCATACCAGGTTGGAGTTAACGCAGGTCCTGAGTCGCCAGTTGAACCAAGCTGTGTGGAGGGTAAACGAGGAAACGGAGGTGCTGACAGGGAAATGCATCGGTTCAGTCTTGAGTATTGTTGCTAAGGCTAAAAATGAAAGGTGTGGTGTCTCTAGGCATATACTAAACTTTAAGAGATGAGGTAAGGGGTACTTTCTAAATTGTTATCTAAAGCTGTGAGGAAGCCCACTTCCAGTTATGATTGGGTGAGGACTGTTTCTTTTTTAGGTTAGAGGCTGCTCTGAGGGAATAAAAATGTGATACCAAAGGAATATCGATTGCAGATGCACAACAGAAGAAACCATAATTGTTAAAGATGTAGTACAAACTGATGAAGCAACAAAAAAGCGGAGGGAATTGCTACAGTAAGGTTGAAGAGTAATGCTTACAATATGACAAAGCCAATTATAAGATTGTTACTAGTGGTCTGTAGGACGGTAACGAGTAAAGTAAAAAAGCTTGAAAACTTAATAGAAATGTATAAACCATAATTTGTGTAGAAGCATTAAGGTTATTTAAAAAAAAATACTACACGTCACCAGAGTTCAGAGATCATAGATATGAATCTTTCCCTCATGTAGTAATGGGAGAATGAATGATGAAGATGAGAGACATGTGGAGAAAAGAAATTCATATTCAGGATACAGAGGTCAGCGATGTGAGAGCTTACCAGGTACGGAGTGGAAGAAAATAAGATTAATGGGAAAAGGGATCAGAAATATTCAATTACTTTAGTGAGGGATAAAGGCTTTACACAAGTGGCAGAGTAGAACACAAAGAAACATGAAATTTTAGACATGTTCCTAACAAACCCTTATGGTTACTTGTATTCTGATGTCTTCAATAACTGCAGGTTTACCGCGCGTGTTATTCTTTCTTTCTTTTTCTTGTTTTTGAAGTGAGGGAATAAATTCTATAAACGTAGACGGGAAGTAATATTTGCAGTTTAAATTTCTATGATACAATAAGGAATAAATGTTATGACCACATTCACTGATACCTTCATATGGTCTGGTATTTTGTATGTACTGTGTTATTAGCTATTATCATACCATATATAATTGTAAGGATTACTAGGATGCTGTGCAGAAGGTTATGGCATTTTGTGGATCATGGGATTTCCCAACAGAAAAGTCTCCCCAACAATCAGTAACTGCGTTCGATACACGTAATTACTTCAAACTGGTTTCCCAATTTAACTTTGAAATTTTTGATATGAACTGTGGATTTCACTTATTTTTAATAATAAGGTATTGTGGATATTAAATTGCGGAAATAGTTTTCTTTCATGCCAACAATTATGAAATGGTAGTGTATCGATTGTATCTCTCTTTTTGAAAATGATTAATACAATTTAAAAAATGTTTCCGCTATCAATTATGTCATGCATGGGGACTAAATTTTATGTGGATAAATTACTGAGTGTCAAAGATGTTATGGTACCAAAGAGTGTAGCTCCCCGGTCAAAGAGCTTGTTGCAGACGACGCGACGCCCAAGTCGAGAGCCCGGGATCACGTAGCGTCTGTCTCTCTGGGCTTCCCGCTCCTTTGAAGTCCGCCGCGAATGCCGACGTCGCAACTGAAACGACGGAGTATCGTATTCTGCGAGCCCTTCATCGCAAAAGACGTATCTTGTACTTAGTTGAAGGCGTGGGGAGAGGTATCAGAGGTCGACGTGAGTAAAGGGAACGAAACTTGTTCCCTTTAGGAAATGTTATCCCTGCAGCATAAGGTGATGTGACACACAGAGGCACTGAGGAGACGAACAGTTTTATTCTGACAGCACGAGATATAAACAAAATTCAACTCGTTTTATTTCATTAGTAGAAAGTCTATACCATACAAACTAGTGTGCAGAAATTAAAACATTTTGTAAACGGCCACTCTTCTAATAACTGTTGAAATTAATTGCGTATTAAGTCTTCACTTAGAAGATTCTAGAAAGAGCCAGTTTTCAATCTGTTCCAAGTATCATTTTTTATCATAACTCTAGTATTCAATACGTAACTCTGTTTTTAAATTTGATATTAAATTTGAAAACAATGTATGAGTATCTGACTGACAGGTTCTAGTATATGATTCCACAGCACTTAGTTGCGGCACTATGATAGTATCCGTTACTGACACGTGTCAAGCTGGTTCAAGTCTTGGAAATGGAGGGAAATTTTCGCCATCAGGACTTTGCCGGAAGGTTATGAGAGGCGGCGGTGCACCATTACTAGTCACCATATTGAGCTCCTGCCGACCACGGAAGTGCGGGGCCAGCGAGCTGACTTCGCGTTGCAGAGATCGCCGGTTCGAGTCCAGCCCAGGGCATGGGTGCTCTTAATTAACTGTTATGTTCATCCTATGTTGTCCTTTCACTTGAGAATATCACCAAAAAAACTAGAAGAGTCAAATACAATTGAGGAAAATGAAACACAGATGATGCTGGCTGAATGGATAAAAAGCCGAATGCCAATTTTATCAAAAAATAAAAAAAAATGGACTCCCAAGTCCTGATTTAAAACTCAAACCTCTGCGCACTCATATGGGCTGAGGGCATACGACACTGTTGATGGTGATTTGTCCGTCGGAGTGGGACATGAAGCCTGGTCAAAGACTAGGCTTCTTCATCTCTCATTTCGTACAACTCAAACAATATTCTATACTGAAATAAAATCTTCACAGGTTATCTGCCGGATAATATCTTTATTAAACTTAATTTCTTTAATACACAACAACGTTTCGGCAGGAACCTCCGCTTCCATCGTCAGGTAAGCTGCTCTCCGGCAGCGGGCTACTTATAGAAGCCAGGACTCGCTCACGCAGTAACATTTTTAGCTTCGTTACGACATCTTACCTGACGATGGCAGCGGAGGTTGCTGCCGAAACGTTGTGTATTTACGAAATTAAGTTTAATAAAGATATTATCCGGCAGATAACCCGTGAAGAACCCTGGAAAAACTAAATTCTCATAATACTCTACACTAAAAACACCCACTATCGCAACTACCAACACCTGCACCATTTTTTTTTTTTTTTTTTTTAACAGGAAATTGAAACCATTTGTTTGAAGATGATGTTACAGAGAAATGGAAAGGAGGCATCTTTTAAATTAACTAGGTTCCTATCATCAAAGATAGGAACAATTGTAAATGAGAAAATAAACTGTAAATACATCTCATCAGCATCGTATTGACCCATAGAGTTGCGATTAACAGCCACTGGAAGCCGGTGGCGACCCCTCCGAGGACCCAGGATGGTGTTGGCCATTCCAGAAAACTCATATGTGGGGCCAGACCACCAGAAATTCCGGAGGACGAGTATCCCGCTGAAGATCTCTCCTCAAACGTTGGCTGTAATACTATAGTTACAAATTATAGTAAAACAGTGGTGGTAAGTTAGTTAAGGGGTTATGTAGGTAATACCAGTTTTATTAAAATTTAACATAAACGTATTCAAGCACTTAAATTTTTTTAATAAATCTCCTTTACTTACAACAGATATTTATCTATAAATAACAAAATCATTTGGTTTCACCACGTAGTGGATATTTGTGAAACAATTTAAACACATTCTGACTGTAAACACGTCCTAATTTAGATACTGGGTGTTAGGCACTAGAAAGTCGTAAATAAATAAATAAAATTAATAAATATCCACACCTGCAATAAACACACACGAACATGCAAAGGGGAAAGCAGGAAGGAGAGTTCCCATGAAAGGGTCCATGGTAACCTTATGTGCGCAGAATCGGTCATGACAGCCTAAGAAAATAGAATTTCACAAATGTAAATCAGGTAACGTCAAAAGAATTTTACACTACCTACCTTAACCCCAACTTCATTTAATGATAAAAACTTATTGGTTCTATTTTTGATTATGTCAAAACTTTATTGCACTTTCAATTTATCTGCAGTAATTAATATCATCAAATAGTAAGGCATCTAATATTTTAGTATCGAATATTATCTAGATTACTTTTGATCGAAGTAGATTAGCATATAATTAAAAGAAGAGATGGACAAATGTGTTCGTATCGTTTCGAAGCAACTGAATGGTAAGATTAGTTCCTTCATCCAGTTTTTTTCGTAATAGGCACAAATTAAAAATTTCTCAAAAAATATTAAAAATTATTACACTTCTCTAGGGTAGTGTAGAGTTTTTTTCAAAAATCTGGTATGTTCTTCATTTTTAATAGCACTAATTTTTTAAACCAATTGAACTCATGTCTTTCCTTACCTATCTTTGCGCTTTGTAGTGACAGATTATTCATTCTATCTATTGACAGTGTTTGTTCATTGATGTTAACGCAAATGTTTATATTTATAGTTTTTTATGCCTGTGTTAGTGTACAAAGATAAAGTTGCATCGCAAGAGAAATGTTGAATATCTTTAAAGGCAGATCAGGATAGTTCAACACACTTTATCTCTTACAAACTTTTATAAAATACTTGAACTCTTCTTATACCCTGAAACCTGACTAAAGTAGTTACTTCGTTGCTGATGAAAATCATTTTCCTTACTCAGGTAATTTCAAGCACCAATAAAAAAAAGTAGAGAACGTGTTATTACCAAACTTTTCCTCCGATAAAGACAACCTGTTTCATATGATGCCAATGAACATATTCTTACGTTATGTCTACTGGTGATCTAAAGTAAGTTTCATTGATGAATGTTTATTGTTTGTGGATATTGTGTTCAACATGTGTGTCCTCATTCAGATCATCCTATCTTGCTCTGCAATCCATAAAAGTGACAACAACTTAAGCATTGAATATTGAATAATTTAAAAAAATAATAAGCCCATTTGAAAACAGCTGTGCTGATAAATATATTTCGTTCCCCATAAAAATATATATTTTTTTTAAATCATTAGAACAGAAGTCTGATTTATAAAATTTTTATGAGTCAAAAAGTGTTGAAACATGGCCAACAACCAAGTTACCATTGAATTATGAGGCTGCTTAACATAGGCATTGGTTTATTCATGATACAACACAGGAAAGACTAGTTAAGGAAACTATGATTGCCCAACTACCAGAGGCTCAGAATCAAGATTTTAATGGCAATGAAACAGTTCGCTTAGTGGAGTGCAGTACAGGGGCCACACTATATTGAACGCCAATCGCTATAAACACTAGAAGCATTAATGATACTAGCGAAAGGATCTGTTTGTCATCATTCGGTAACTACTGGACCGTTTTAGATTTTCGTTTAAATTGCACAAATTGCCATTGAAATATAAATGTATTGCAAGAGTCGTAACGAGCAGCAGTAGCACCAATCAGATACTCAAGATCTGATTTACCCTCAGAAACGTCGGCACATGGTTGCAACAGACATTCTAGTAATAGTGTAAATTGCTCATATTGGTGCAGAAATTTTCTACGATCATTAAACTATTTCCCTTATCAATGATTCCTAGCAAAATAACCTAGGTCTCGGAACCCTATTCAAAACTGGAAGGTCCTTGACTTGAATACAGCTGCAGACTGGAATTCCACGGGCACATAAAGTGACTTTTAGTTCTAACAGAACTCGATTTGTGTATCAGAAGTACAACATAAATACTCTATACTTCGGATTACAAGTTAAGTGGTAGGTTCAGTTAAAACAGTTGGAATGCGCAGTACCTTTGAATCTTCTCGCCTAACATTGTTTACATATTTAGGTACTTTTATATTTCTACTCTCATTGGTTGCTCATTTTTTTCTAGCAGAATCACAAAATGTTTTAGAATGATCTTGTTTCAGTGAGGTAAGTTATTAACATTCTGCAAGTCTTTCGGATTACTTTTTATGAATTCCTACTGACATAAAATGACCGTTAAAATGAATAATCATACAGTCAATGTTAAACTCTGCAATAACTGAAACGCAGATGATTTGGGACAAGAATTACACTAAACAATTTATAATGCAAATTTTAAACTGTAATTGCACACCGTTAACTGGTAGTAGCAATTCGTTACCGTCAGTAATCCCTGACACGTCTTCTCACTGAAATATGGATCAAAGATGGTAGTCAGTTAAGAAGGTGAAAGAAACAAGGACAGAAAGGACAGTCTCAAAGGTCGAGGGTTAGACACATAAAGTTGCCGGCTAGAAGTGGTGCAATAAGAACTTCGGGCAACAGACCACATCAGCGGTTGGGATCACCGCGAGAGATGCACACAACGCAAAGACGAGAGCAGCCTGAATAACAAGTCTTCATCTTATCTTCAGCGCACTCAACTGTCGACAATTCCCTATGCACATTGCACACCGGCCTCAGGATATAAATGGGGATATACACAACATGAAACTGGAGCCATAAAAAAGATTGCTCTAAGATTTGCTTGAAAAGCATATGCCAGCAGAAAAGCAACACCCATTCATTCGTAACTTCTTTTTTGTTCAGTGCATGGAATTTCTTGTTGAATTTTCTCTATAAACTAAAAGTCTGGTAAGCTGAAAAAGTTTCTAGGATATTTTCCAAAGTAAGATGCAACTTCTAAGAGCAAAATGTGGAACAAAAGGACTGCCTATCATTGAAATAACAAAATCTGATATAATGTTACTATGTTACTGACTTTTGGGAGTATGTTGTCACACTCAGAAAGTGGGAAGCTTAAAAACATCATAAAATAAAGCACGATTTTAATTGATCATTTTGTACCATCTGTGTATGCAGTAGTTTCTAATTAAATCCACCTAAAAGTGTGTAACAAATTTTCTGTTTCATCTAGTATACGCAACTATTTTGTAAAACATTAAATGAATTAATTAAACAGTGAATACCCAATTAGACGTAATCTTACACAATCAGTAGGTACTAACAAAGTTTACGATTGTACTGTTTAAACAAATTCGTTAAAACTTAACTGTAGATAAATAGTTACATTTGATTCCAGATAAACACCACAAAACGTAGAATGGCCTACCGTAATGAGACTTTATTCAACATGTGAACATGAAATTTTGGTTTATACATATAAAATGTTGACATATGGGCAAAGAAAAAAGATATGTGTCTTATTGTAGGTGTTGATATCTGTGATAATGTGTGTGTTCAGTATAAAATGTTGTTTGTATTTTATGAAATGAAACATGAAGAAAGGCCAATATAATATTTAAAATAGATGAGGTTTGAAATTGTTACACTTTTCTACGGAACAACATTCCAAGAATCATAGTGGCAGAAACTAACGTTTCACATGTTCGAGAATTGTCACCTTATCCCCTCCACCCCGCAACGCACACTCTCCAATCTACATCAGAGTAACGCAACCGTGTTTCTACCACTCCTCTAATCATGGCGTCTCGCACATACTACGAGTGATGGCTGCAATACCGCGATCACTCCACTTGTAGTAAGTCTGGCAACACGAAAATACACTTCAGCAGGAACAGTCAATATTGTGCGCGAAGAAGATTCCGCAGCATCAAGACCACTGGTGCAATAATTATGTCTTCATCCAGAATCCAGAACCTCTTGATAACAACGTGCAGATGTACTGTATAGCTAAATGAAGCAATCAGCGTCACAGTCGCCTACAGACTTTTACTACAACATTTTTCGAAAATGTCGGCTTTCTATTTAGGTTAAAACCACAGCAGTAAGTATTTAAATGACAACCATTTATTGACAATGACTATGAAATTTCCCCTCTTCATTGGGTTTGATTTAAAAGTATTTTCTATAATGTTAGTGACAACGCTATAAACTTTAATAACGTTTTTACTTCAGAATGCACTTTCCCCACAGGCAGAGAAAAAACTGATTACTTTCTTAGCATCTCTCAGTTCAAATCTACAACTGCGTGCAGCTTGTGTTTAGCATGTTAATCCGAGAGATCCATTCGATAGCTAAGTAACCAACCCCAGAGGAAAACTGAATCGGGTAGCAAATAAGAATTGGATGTCAATGCAAGCCAAGGGAAAACCAACCCTTAAATTTTTAAGTTAACAACCCCATGATTTTGCTCGGTTCTGAAAACGTGAAGGATTGAGCGCCTTGTTAGGAATGTCACGAATGCGGTGAAAAGTCCAATAGGAGTTCCACGCTGAAAAAAAGAACTGATGATGATGATAAATGAATATTAATCACAATACTATACCAGAAATTAGATCATATGATTGTGGTGAAACGGCCACCTGGTTTTCAAAAAAGAGGATATCTTGGTCCCGCAGAAAGTCTAGTCAAATAAAGTGCAGTCAGTGCCAAGTTAACTAATATAAACTAGCCATATCATACAGAAAGGAAACAGAGTGGTCAGCAATCACGATTTTGACGAATTTATTGGGCAAATACCATTTATAAAAATAATAATGGTGACAATAATGAACGTTGCAGCTGAAAAGTGTGGAGGGGGAGGGGAGAGGGAGAGAGGATAGTAGACAGATGCTTGAACAGGGCAAACCACTTAAACAACTTTTTAACTAACAAAGTTATTTCATCTTCTACAATTAACAGAGGTTGCCACATGTTTTGTGAATACCTGATAAAGTGGAGGAGAGGGCATGGCAGCCATAATATTGCCAGACTAAATAAGTTAATGAATAAATACATCCACCAATGCAATTAGGATTGCAATCTGCTGTCTCGTGTCACTCAGAGAAAAAAAGAAAACTGTTCCATTTTTTCCGATCCTAACTTTGGGAACTGTTCCCGTCATCATTTCCATTGCTAAGGAACATAACTTTTCTAGACTAAAACAAAACCGTGCAAATACGATGTGCGTAAGATAACATCAAAGCAACAGCAATGTTAAAAACCTCATTTGATTTAGCTCTATGTTAAGCCTTATCCTAAAGGGGAAGGCATAACAAGATCAATTTAAAATTATTGTCAAAACTTATTCTTGTTTTCTCTAGTCAATATTATGGTGGTCCCCACTCTGCACCTCAAAATCTTCACCGAGCGTGGTGGGTAAGCCTCGCATTCGGGAGGACGCGGGTTCGAATACCCATCCATTTGGGATTTACATGGTTTCCCCCCATCACTCCAGGCGAATGGCGGTATGATTCCTTGAAATGGCCATGGCCGAATTTCTTCCGTTTCTTGCCCCCAGTTCTTTCCCACCTCTAATGAAAAATTTAAGAAAAAAAAATCAAATTCTACGAGTCGTACAGTGCCAAAACGCTTTAACATAATTCTGAGAATGTTCCCAGGCAAATGACAACAATCTCTATTTTCTAACGACATGGAAAAACCCTACAGTGCACAAATAAGCCGCAACAGAAAAGATCCATACCAAACAAAAATCTCTTACAAATCACGCACCAAAACGCAGTGCCGTGATGGAATAAAGTTTCGCTATGTGTTACAAGTCCTATAGAAGTGATGAGTCGAAGACAATCAACAGCAGTAATGATCTTCTGATTTCTGTATGCGTCTCAATAGAAAAATACAGACTTTTAAAAGAGCGGTGTGTATCTTCTATCTTTCACTGTTACGATCTCTTGAAAGTGGTAATAATAGTCAACTGGTTAATCTAATAATATTTTTTTATATTATAATCATAGAACATAAGCCAGCAGTAGGACATGATGGCACGATTTTGTCTGCTGTTTTGTATATTGTATAATAATAAACAGTTTTCTGGGGTATTATAAGAGCATGACAGAACGCCCATAGTGTTAACAGTTGTGTGTTGTCTTAATAAACTAGCGACAAATTTCCTATCAACTGCACATTACGCTTATGGTGTAGGCGCATTCCATAACCCGCTAATCCAATCTTCTGAAGGAAGCGTGCAATTCTAATTTGAATCTGAACGAAGGAACTGTTCTAGTGTCCTCCTACTTACAGAAATCTGTTTCTGTTTTCTTTTTTTATGTAGCTGCCAGTTCTTTGTAACGTTTTTTCCTTCAATTCCCTCTAGGGATATACGGTTTTAGTTTTGGCGAAATAAACTTTTCCTCATTTTTTTGTTTTTGTTTTTATTATTATTATTCGTGTTTTAAAAAGTTATTATTATCAATGTTTCTTCAAATAGATTTTGCTGTATTCTTCGTTCACTTATCCGTGTTCTGTTCCTTGTCTTTCCAATACATTTTTTTATTTTTATTTTTTTAAATTTGCTTTGTACTTAAACATTATTGCGGCACAAACATCAGCAATCAATAAGTTATACGAACTCTTTTTCCTCCAATTGTTTAACTCATTCAGTTTTGTAACTTCCTAATCTTCTGACCTCTTCTCTAACTTGCTTTCGAATTTTCACAGGCCTTCAGAGTCGCTCAGACGCGTAAAACACTTAACGAACAAACTTCTTCAACTGCAGGAATTGAAGTTCCTAAATAGCTCCGTTTTTACTACTAGTGCGCTCCGTTTCCTCTGTTTGCTGTTTTATGTCAGATGTTATGGACGTGACAAAGAAAGTTTGTACTTTTTGTTGCTCTACACAATTTTTATAAAGCAGTAATTTCTCCAAATAGAGAGTTTTACGTCACATTCCTGCAGGAAATTAAATACGTGATGAAAGAATTTTCTCATTATACTCGTTTAACAAATGTTGGTACATTCGCATTGTATGGAACAGCGATTGCTTCTGCTTTACAGTTTTTCGTGAAACCTCTTTTCATTTATTTTTTTTCAGGAAAATCAGACAGTTTGCTACGCATTTTGACAAATCCGGTTCTACAGAAAGGCAATAAATGAAAGATATACAAGACCATATTGAAACTAGAACAAATGAACTACTTCCGATAGCTTTTTCTTATCTTCCAACGCTTCCCATGTGTTTGCGACCAAAATTTCATATTTTGAGATGCTATTTCATTCGTTACTTTATTTTACGGATGGTACATAATAAATACCACAAAATAATGTTTATTCCGGTTCTCTTTTCCACTTTCAAACGTACAATTGATATACTGAAGGTTTTGTAGATTAAATTAGTAACATTCAAATAGCAAACAGGTGGCATTTTTAAACAGAAAGATGATAACTTAAGTGATCATGCATTTCAGATGATACCATGCTCTTATTTTATGTAAAAGTTTTGTAGTTTCTGTTTAAGTGTTACGCAATTGTTTTGGCACCCAGTTACTTTCGCTTGATACTGCATTCATTCGGGTTTTTTCGTCAGTTCAATGTTCAACTACTTTTTTTGTCTTATTTTTTAAGTAACACGATTCCGTTCTTTACCTCGAATTTTTAAATATTTGAAAAACGTTAATTAAAATAATTAATTACTTAGTAAGGATATTAATATCCGGTTTTGCGACAACTGTCGCTTAAACAAGGACTTATGCATTACAATATTTAGTCAATTACTATGTAATAGTCCCAAGCTTCGTAATATTTAGTTTTTGATGTAAAATATTTAAATTCATCTTTGATTGTGAAATAAATTTCTCAGTTTACTCTTTGTTATTTGTACTTGTGTTTACATTTCCTTTAATCCCAGATATTATTTCATATTATCTCTTTATTTAAGACGTGCCATTATTATTAATATAACAAGCTTTGGCAATGAAATATTTGCTTATAATGGGGAGAGTGGAACACGATAATTTGGCTTACCAAATTAGTTGCCAAATAATTCGAAGTCCCATTTCAAAACCCTTACGCAACTGTCACAGACTTCGTTGTGACGTTGAGACTGGACTGTCTAGCAGATCGGTGTCGTATATCCTTATCGAATTTACTAGCAAATATGCGAACATTAACTTATAACTGTGGAGAAATAGTTCGCCATCCATTATATTTGGGTCACAATGACAGGAGTAATGAAATCAGGCAAATAGGGTGCCGTAATTATTATTGTGCGCCTTCTTTCTTCCATTCTTCCGTTAGAGACTGTAACGTGCAGAGCAGAAAATACTACTATGCATATATTTTTAATAGTATTGATGTAAATATACAAAGGCTCGTATGAGTTTAGTAACAGCCCTGAACATTCCTTAACGATTCAGTGCAGGATTGAGATGGTTTACTTTCGTAATACTTTCTGTCATTAAACAATTCTAATTCGGGAAAGGACGTTATGTGGTAAATATGTACGCATTTAGAGGAGAACTTCGCCAGGACATTTCCACCCTAGTCTGGGTTATTTTGCCATTGCATTAGAGATAGGTAAACAAAATGTCCAAGAAATTTAGATTTTGGTACAAGGAGTTGTAATCACTAATTTCCCTCAATTTTGGTGTTCGACAATTTTCCTGTATAGTTGCTATTCATTCCGACGTCGAAACATTAACAAAGTTTAGTAGTTGTTGCCAGTTCTATCCGGCAGTGATATTGTCTCAGTGGAGGACAGGCTAGCAGAGGCTGTCGTGCACTCTGCAGCCGGATATCGCTTTTTCCGCTGTCTCCCAGCCAAGGCCGGAAAACGAAGTTACCAGTGCCAGCACAGACGATATGGGATCACAGAATGGAGCCACGTCTCATGGGAAAGAGTTAGATTTCAACCAGGCAAACACAACAAACTTCAATATACGTGGTCAAAGGGTGCCATCACCCAGATCACTCGACCGGGGCCTCCAGTTTAAGCAGTAGCAGGAGGGTTCATTGACCTCAAGCAGTCAGCAACTTCCGGGAACACACATAATAAACTCTTAAAAGGCACTTATGTTTTGAAACTATCTGAATGTACGTACGTATGGAATGTGTTTCTAGAATTAAATTACAAGCCTCGTTTACATCAATGATAAAAATATAGACACACGCGGTTTAATCACCTTTAATGTTTAAATTAATATCTCAGTGTTTGGTACTAACTCCTTTCCTAAATATTTTCCCAATTTAGCGCATGTACCCATCGTCCACTTCACTGCCTAAATTTCTAAGAAATGCCTTTCAGTCATGCGGAATGTTAGAAACTTCTGTTTCTTGAGTCTGAATACTTCCAGCAATACTTATGATACAATGCCGAAGGGTGTTACACATTTCCTTTAAGGTGGTATCGTTCCATTCTTGTAAGTTACTCCTTTCTTCATGATGCACCTGTTCTTAAGAAAATTTCTTAAATTACTCATTTTATATGAGTAACTAATATAAAATACGGCGATTAATTTCCTTATAATTTTTTAAATTCCAACTGCTACCAAAGGAAATATTTAGAGCAGTCTTATCACAGAAGGACATCGTCCACAAAAAACACCAGAAGAATGCGAGATAGTTTTTAGTAAAGGCTAGAAGTGAATACCTTCTAGTTTGTTGGCCACAGTATTTTCCTGGCTCCAGTAACCTTATCGTCGGTGGGTTGTAAGCCCAAAACGAAATAATAATAATAATCTCCCCTCCTACCTGAGGCTCTATATGCTTCATGGACTATAACTATAGCAGGTCATCCTAAAATTAAAAAAATTCTTAGGAAACTATTCTTCCCTTCACAAAAAAGAAGAAAAACCATCAAAAAAAAAAAAAAAAAAAACAAGGGGGAAAAAAAAATGGAATTGGATGAAGGGACTAACTATACACTTCTATAGTCTCGAAGACAGTTTCACAAAACTGCGAGATAGTATAGTAGAAACAAGTAGTGAACTAAGTCATTTGAAGATCCGGGGGGACATAATGCAAAATCGCGGACATATCGGAACCTAGGTAAATTAGCACAAATTTGTAGTGAAGTATAGAAGCAGGACTCTTAAAAAGTGGTCAAGAGAATGAAACAAGCAACACAGTGAGTCAATGAAGAGATTTGGGAAGAATAGATGGACGGAAAGTAATTCAGCCAGCTAACAAGTTCCAGCGCGCTCTATGAATGAGCATAATGAAGAAAGAAACTCTCTTTAGAGTCATGCCGATACAAATATTGCAACACCAGCGATCCAGTAGTACCAATAAGATTCCCTGTGAGTGAGTTAAGTGGCATTGGGGATGCAAGATCATTTCAACGGTGGAGCGATTTTATCAATCAATATATGTGGTAGCCGATCCTATATCTCTGAAAAAATGTCCATGATGTTATCGTCTTATTCTGCCCGCTTTATTGTTACTAGTCAGGTAAATATAAATGTTCGTTACACCTACCTATTGGTAAAAGGAGGTAAAATTTTGACAAAGAATATGAATAGACGAAAGTGATAGGAAGCTAAATTGAGCAATACGAAAAAATTTACGCAATCAACTACGTAGATGCTTTAAAAACTTATCTTTTTTGCGCACTGATGTGTTTAAGGTGTTATACATGTTCTGTGACAAAATAATAATTTCAGGTTCTCACTATCAAGCAGCAATTTTCACGAGCCCGTTACCTCTTTTTACTCACAAGTCTATTAAAAGCGAGTAACACAATAGTTTACCGGGCGGAGTCACTCCGCTCACGCAGCGCTGTTTGCGGCGGTCTGCGCAACCAAACAGTAGCACGTCACGCCACGCCCGTAATGAGCACAACGGCTGCCGGTTGGTTTAAACCTGCAGTGAGCTGCCGCAACTACGGTACACCCCACTTAGGACTCCACAGGACCTTATCGCTTCCACATTTTGTTCTCCAGATGCTAAATTTGACATTTAGGAACAAAAAATAATAGATAATATATGCACATATACAAGTAAATAAAATCATCAAAGACTCCATCTACCAACAAGATAACAGTGTAGAAGCCTGATACAGAAAAACATTATAATTACTAATTTAACCCGCGGGTGTGGCTCAGTGCGGTTAGGAGTCACACACTTGATTGGGGAGGTAACGAGACGGGGCAGGAGCCAATGACAGCCGCTTAACGAGAGTTCTCACTGTTGTTTCAAGCAAAGTTTGGTCTGTTCCCATATCCACCTCATAAAGTACGCGTTTCACAGAAACCACTTTCCTCCAATAGATTAGCTACTCCGGGCGTGACAGACACTATTAGACTTCTGGCAGGAAAACAGTTCATCCCCGCCCGCCTCTCTGTCTCACGAGTCACACTAACCACATGTGGTGGACAGTGTAGACGTGTCCTTAGAGGCCAAACCGCAAAAAAGAAAAAATACATCAGCACAATGGAAAGTAACAGGCGTCGATTTCTCATTTTAGTATACCCTATTTGATACTGATACCATTATTACTTCAATTTAAATTATTATAATTACACTTTCACATTAACAGACCGGTTACCGTTAAATTTAGCAGGCAAGATACACATTTCTATAATGTGGTCACCATGACTTTTACAACCGTAAAGCAAGCTTTGCTCACTCACAGTTGAACGGTATTTCGTATAACTTTACTTGGTAATGTGTACAGGTAATACAAAATATACGATTACGGTAACTACTATCTACATTTTGAAGAAACTTGTAAACACACAAAAAAAAAAAAAAAAAAAGTTACAGTAAACCTTAAATTTCACGTAGATATGGTATTCAATATCAAAATTTAAGTGCAAAAGATATTTTTTTTAAACCGAGAAACGAACAGTAATGTCAGTATGTTTTAACTTGTCTGTTACAACGTGAGGCTCTGATCAGAGTTGAATTATAACAAGTCATTATTCAGTTACATTACATTGAAAATTGAAAACTTTTTTATAGTATTCGTAGCGGTTTCTTATTTAAGCACCAGTGACGAATTTTCCGTGCTTTTTCTTTTTAAAATAGGAAGGTTGCCACATATCAAAATTTATCGCCCCTTCAAACATAACTTTTCTGCTCCACTGAAGTTGCCGGCCTTTATACCCCCCCCCCTTTTTTCCTTGGATCCAGCAATATTAAGCAACACCTTACTGAGGTGCACTGTGATCTCATGATAGTAGCAGAAACTACGAATGCAATGATTTTTTTTACCGTAATTACACACTAATAGAGATAGCTAAAGAATTCCGAAGTACTCGCGCGCGTTTATGTTTGTGTGAAATAAAGGAGTAGTTTATCAGGCAGACCAAATAACTTGGCGACGATTGGAATTGGATTTATTCAATTAAGATTATACCTTAATGGAATCACGACTCAATGGGATAGTCAAGGCTCACAAGCAGGTTTTTCTTCGTCCAGATGTCAGCTGGCCTGTGGGGTGACATATTGTATACTTAAAATGTTACAACTTCTGGCCGACTGGGCGGAAACTTTTATAAGGGCGTGCGGTGATTCGCAACTTGGAGTCGTACTATGATTCGCAACCCGGAGAAGGTAAATACAGGACCGTGGTTCTGTTCGTCTGCCTGCTGTTCATCACATTACCACTCATCGTAAGTTACCTGTACATCTGTCGAGTAAACGATCAACGGCGATACTCGTCGAAGATTGACGTTTTTCAAAACAAAAACCTACGTTAATGGTAACGTATTGTTGATGTGTGCAAGTCGTGTAAAGTGTTGATGACGACTAACAGTGCCGTAAGTGACATAGATAAAATATCCGGATCCCGCAACTATGATGTTCCAAGTGATCGTGAAATTGAACTATTATAGGTATGTAAAGCTACATTTTTTCTGTATTTTTGTGTGTGTTTGGAGTAGGATCAGGATTTTACTCTACCATTATCTAATTTTAGGTCAGAACTACTGTAAAACGAAAGGCTTTTAACAACATTTCGGCGCGACCAAACAAAATAATTAGAAAGGCCCCCTTCATCCTGAAATGTGGGCTTCATGTGAACTGCAATCTCCCCGCATAACCAATGGTCCTGAATCGATCCATGTACAATTTTATCACGTTAGCTGAATATTTGGCTTTTACCAAATGTACTGTGAAACATCCAGATAAAAACAAAGATAAAAATTAATCCCACAACGTAGTTACGTTACCACCCAAGCATATCAGTAACTAACGAAAACTGCGAATTAATTAAAAAATTCAAAGACCGAAAGACTGATAACCTCGCGTTCGTAAAAGAAATGGGTATTTCGACCAGAGTTAGGGTCAACCTGATGTAATATCAAATCTGTATTTTATATGACGATGTTTCATATGATGTTTTAATTAACTATTCGTGTGGTTCTCGACAGTTGAAGAAAGTTTTTCAGAAAATCACAAACATTTTGTTTTATTTTACCTGCTTTACAGGTTGCGAAACCCCAATATTGACTTTTAGGACATGGGTTGCGAAACACCGCATGATTTAATCCGCGGTAATGCGAATCACCGAACACCGCTTTTATAAGAACTATATGCATTTCGTTAAGAAAATAGGAAATATCATGTTGTTAGGACGTAGTCTATCAATCAATTTTGTTGTTGTCTTCCTACCTGCGAATGTTTCGATTGATGGGGTTATGATTATGATAACAGCACGATTAAATGAAGACTGTAGAGGGGACATTAGACTTTGAAATCATGAATTTTATGAGCGACAGTGTGGTGTAGCTGTGGCTAGTCCTCTTTCACCCTAACTGTAAAATTTTTTATGAAACAGTTTGTAAAGCAAACAATAAAATTAACAGAGAAAACACCTTCGATGTGGCTCCGATATGTCAATGATAAATTTGTAATTTTGTCGAAGGGAGATAAGAATTTGCTTACATTAATTAATCTTACTAACAGCATCCACTCCAACATAAAGTTAATAATGTAAAAGGAGTCTAATTCTAAAACAGCACTTATCTGGATGTTCTAGTAAAATGACGTTATAGAGGATGTTTTAGCTATAAGGTTCACCGCATAAATTCTCTCACGGAAAGGTGTTCTCGTGATTCGTTACACCGTCAATCAGCTCAGAAAGGGACCCTTATCAAAACGTTGTTTCACAGGGCTGAGAAAGTATTGTACCCACGTCATATTGCATCAAAAAGCAGCACTTAAACAAATTCTTGGAACAGAAGTGGCAAGAAAACCAGTTTATAACCAGAGCATTGACGCTGGAAAAAATCATGGGGATGATATTATACGGCTCAAGCTATTAAATGTTCGAATTCTTTAAAAAAATGCTTTCCGTTACTGTTTGCACAGGATACTACAAAATAAGTCCTCCAAGTCTTTCTTTCCAATGGTTATTACTCTGTTGTCAGTGCATTTCGTAACTGCGGTTCCATTCTCTGACTGCTACATCTGTGTACGTACTCTGTTAGATGAAAAGCGGCCGTGAGATATGTGCAATAAAAAAAAGATTGTTGCAGAACGTGGTACAGGGAGTAGAAAGTATTTTTTTCAGTATTCTACTTAAAAACTACATTAATAACAAAATATTAAGGAAATATAATGCAACATAACTGGGTAATTTTTCCCTTATTAATATAATTAGTTTTTACTTAATTTATAAGAATTCGGTAAATTATTATAATGGGCAGACATTTATTATTTTGCAGATGAACTGATAGTAGAAATAATTCCGTGCGATCGAATGACCCGGTATCTGGGTTTCTATTGGCTGCGCATTCCGCTCCTGTCGCAGCCGCCTTAACCTAACCCGGCATTCCTACCGGGTACAGGGGACCTACAGTTTAAAGTGGAATTCGAACCACGGAAGCGTTCTAGTGTAGTTCACTTGCTGTGCTTGAGGAGAAGGCCGGGTTAAGTGCTTATGAAATTCCCGCCGAAACAGTGATTCGAACAGGGGACTTTTCGATTCCCAGTCAGACACCTTAACCACTGAGCCACCAGACCGCGTAGAAGAACTGCTGGAGTGTAGTGCCCGTAGCCAACATTACAATTTTTTTGTTTACTCTCTTCTACGGTATACAGTAGATACTTTTTAACATGTTTCGCGACAATGAGCTTTTATTTTTTAATTTCAAATTCACATATTGTATAGTTAGAAAACCATTCACTGGACACTAACTTAGACTTGATAATTGGTCTATGGTCAAATGTCGGTAAATTGGTCCTTCTGAGAATTGAGTTGAGCTCTTTCCACGTAAGGAGCATCCTTCCCTGCTGGAAGTGGACTATTAATTCATTTTATGATGCAATAACTTATTGTGGGCGTTTACTATGGTGGATGTACCCCTCCACGAGAACTTTCTTGGGAAGATGAACTGCAGTGATGTGTTCGTATTTGTTATTGTCAGTCTCAATGACTGTGATAGTGTGTTCAGTATAGTGTTTTTTGTATTGTATGAAACTGAAAATTAAGAATGGATAAGGTGAAGTCCAATGCCGGCCCATTCATGCATACTCTTCCAAAAGATTCAAATGGTCCGCCAGATTTAAAGTTCGGATGACTTTACTACAAACGTACTGAGGAGAGGTTTGGGACTTAACCCAGGACTTTGACGCACAATCTGGTAATTAGGAACTGGTCTCTTACCATTCAGGCCAAGACCTCATGATGAAAATTTCTTCTGCCTCCAGATCTCCAACAAGCTTACCCGTTTCATCTTCTGACACCATCACGGTGCCCCAGACAACTGAGCGAGTTAGCCAAACAATCGGAGTCCAGTAAACAGGATAAAAAAGTATACTGTGCTTTCATCAGTGTTGATAGCTCCTTTTGAGAGATGATAAACTATTTAAAGGAGGGGGAAAGTGCAGGCTGTGATATATAAGTTGAGAAAGGGTTGCTACATAAGAAACTGCTGGCATGGCGAAAGTTGGTACGAAGCGATACTTGTGGACTAATCAAGCTTTCGCTTTGCTCGGTGTAGTCCAGTAGTTTTTGATACGCTCTGAGATTATTTTAGACGTGAGATGCACTTCAGGCTAGCGATAACCGAGGCTGTGGAATGAGTGGTAGCGTTGACTGATATTAAAAGGAGCCACCGTAGAACCTCGTAAGCCGGAGAGAGCTTCAGCTGTCTCACCTTCCCACACAAGCACGATGCAGGAGATACACTACTGAATATCAGCTACATAGCAAACTTTGATGAAGACTCAACTCACACTATAGATGGAAATCCCTTTCATGTCGTTCAATACAGCTGATAAATTTTGATTTCTAATTAAGTAAATATTCTTGTAACGTGCACGTTTTGGATCTCCTTTACATGTATTCTATTTACAGTTCTACTATTGGTTACATCGGTTTATTGTTGAACTGTGGATGCAATCGAATTAATTAATTAATTTATTACCGGTACATCAGAATAATTTTAGGGAATTAAAAGACAAAACCATTCCACTCCGTATAATAACAGGTATTATGAAGCAAGTATTTCGTGAAATTTCACAAAAACACTGCCAATTATTGCATCGGATTATAATTTAATGAATTCACATACATCTCGAAATTTTAATTTTTGTTTTTAAATGCTACAACTTTCGTTTCATAAGTCAAATCTGAGAGATTCCAATCACTTTTTCAGTAAAATATTAGAAACAGACTTTTATTCAGTGTTTATTGGCATAATTGTATGTTTCCTTTGTGCGATTGCGTTAGTAATGTTACTGTGTTAATAAAAACTAACATAAAGTCTTAATTGCATTAATAGTGAATCTGCCTTTTACTTTGCTGTCTGATTTAAATGTGGCACTGTAAAGAGTTTTAAATAGCTTGTTGTGTTCAATTTCATATTCATGAAAAGGATTTGATATCGTGATACATCAACAAATTTCATTTCTCATGGACATGTGTTTCTTAACGACAATGTGCGGAAATTATGTCATTTAATTCAATTGGAGGTATATATTTTCTTTTTAATATAATGAATTTGGAAGAAATCGGACAATTCTAAAACTAGGTAATAGTGAATTTTAATATTCATACAGCTTCCGAACATATAATTGTGAAAAATTCGTTTAACCTTTTGATTGGAATTATGGCAAAATGTTTATATCATCAATTTTGTATTATCTTTTCTGATGTGATGAAACGTATATGAAGGTTGTATTAAATTCGCTATTAAAGAAAATTACAAATGTTCTATTGAAGAATTATTTTGAACAGACTTAACAAGAAAATCGAACATAATAATTACGAAAAAACAATATTTACCAATAGAATGAGGTCTACGAAGAAAAATGAA
This sequence comes from Vandiemenella viatica, assembly GCA_031002005.1. Taxonomy (NCBI): domain Eukaryota; kingdom Metazoa; phylum Arthropoda; class Insecta; order Orthoptera; family Morabidae; genus Vandiemenella; species Vandiemenella viatica. The sequence continues at coordinate 46,921,892 of JARYHS010008075.1, forward strand.
ATAATTGTAGGTCTAATAATGTAGTATAAATATATCAAACCATTATTTCTTAACGGTTAATGTATTTGCCATATAGCCTACAGTACTCACGAAAATTATAATTTTGTTGGGAAACTCAGTTAGCATTTACATGAAAAGACATGTTTAACCTATTCATTTTTGGTTAAACGTTATATCAGGCGAGATTATTTGGCAAAATCATGGAAATGTAATTTATTAGTATGAGCCACAGAGAAGGAGAATGTACTGAATATCCACATTGTAGTAAGATTAGACAAACACAGAATTAAAAAAAAACATCGGATCTCACCTTTGATCTCATTTGATATGTTTGTGATAAGAATAATAATTAAATAAAAATTAGTACCAATGTAAATTGAAACCAACACGCTTACTTGACATATTTACTTATTATTGCAGTACTAACTGTGTTTCCATACTTCATCAATTTTACTATGCGAATTTAATCCAGATCAAAGCAATTACGGTGTATTATTTTAATAATGAAAGTTGTTACCCTATGTGGTACAATTATATGAGACATAGATATTATTTTTTGTTATTGCTAATGGTATAAGTATAGATCAGTTAAGCCATTGAAGTGTTTTGTATTTTCAGGAAAAACGAAAATTGTATGTAATTATTGAGGTAAAAAAGTTCTATGTATACCTAAAGCTTAAAACAGATATTTGTGGCATTAAAATATACATTAGTAGTAGGTATACTAAGGCGACCCTGGGACAAAAGATCTTAAGCCGGCCCCGGAAGAGACTCCACTCGTCCGCGTGACGTCACAGTTGGATGGCGGGAAATTCTAATGG
>JARYHS010008075.1:46923712-46971016 GCA_031002005.1 Vandiemenella viatica
TTAATTTCTAACTTTAAACGTTCATAGACTAGTGTTGAACAGGGGCTGTATGACACTTCATTGACATGTACACTATCAAAATGCAAATCTATCAGGCCATTCACAGAACAACGGGGGAAGTCACGAATCACTTTCACTGATAACGTATTCACAAACTCGTTGTAGTACTTGGTAACGTGATAACTCCAGGGCTTCATGGTGTTGGTGGCGCCGGTCACTGCTGGCAGGGCGTCGACCATGTTGTCCCATGTTGATTCGCCGAGAACACACCATAGGCAGGCACAGCATTGTTGTAAAACCATATAGTTTTCGCTCCAGCCACTGTTCGGGAAGAGATGGTGTGGTTGCCGAGCGAGACACTCGTTTGCAGATGCTCAGTGTTGTTGAAAAAGCCACCAATTGTATAGACCATCTGTCTCAGTACATCCCACTCTTCATGTGTGAGAGTGACTTTATTGTACCCAACTTTTTCGAGTACAACTACTGGATTAAATTCCAGTTTAGGTGACAAACCAACAGTGATACGCTTGGTGTCACTGCTGTTTAACTTGTAGCATGTTGAAAACAGGAGAACCTCACTAGCCATAGTGAACTGGACTTGACGATCGCCGACCGGGAACTGAGGGCTAGCTGGCTGGTGTGATGGCCTTTATACTCCGGCAGTGACGTCAACACCCACTTCTGTATCAAACAGTATACATCTGAGAGGAAGTGGATTCGTGACATCATGGAGACCATCATACTCGATTTCCCGATTAATGGATGAACTAATCGTCCATTGTCTACTTAAACCAATGGGTCCATTTAAACTCCTCGAAGATAAGACTTTAATTATATTTAAGTTACTCGGTAAAGGTGGAATTGGAATACGCAACACCCGACGACCACTAGGAACTAAAGTGATAGACGAATCCATAGTTTTGTCTGACGTCCGCATTCAAGAACAGGATGGATAGCAGTGGCAAATATTTGTCGGAGACCAAAATGATACATGCCAAAGAACTAACGGGGGCTGCCATCTGCCAGCGGATCGGCGAACTAACTGTGCAGCGCAAGCCCGACAGCTACCGCCATCTGCCAGCGGATCTGTGAACTAACGGTGCAGCGCCATCTATCCGCAGATCGGGGAACTAACGTGTGACGTCAAAGCCCGACAGCTGCCGCCATCTGTGCGACAGGTTGAGGAACTAACGTGTGACGTCATACGACCTTGGTCGCCATTGGTCCATTAGAATTTCCCGCCATCCAACTGTGACGTCACGCGGACGAGTGGAGTCTCTTCCGGGGCCGGCTTAAGATCTTTTGTCCCAGGGTCGCCTTAGTATACCTACTATTATTATAAAAAATATTATCTGCAAATCATCTACTTCCATGTTTAGCGGGAATATCTCCCGAAGAACAATAACAACGCAAATAAGAAAGTAACTAAAATTTTCTATTTCCGTATCGATAACTTCAATTATGATTTTGATTCAAATGTTGGAGTATAAAGTTTATGAGAAATGTTCTCATGTATTTTAAGTTATTTTGTTCGCTTTAAGGCAGTCGTTCGTTCTTTAAATATTGTTGTAGTCGTATTCTTTGATTGATTTACATGTTCAAATACGCGTGTCATTCAAAATTAAAATATTTAATTCACTACTTATTTTCCCTAGCCTTCACCTTTTCAATCTCTTTGAGTCCTGTGATTACATATATCTTACTGAAACATTTGTGTTATATTTCAAAAGCGACAAATGAAACAAAGAGTTCAGAGACTGAAAATGTTAGGTTCTTCTACCTCAAACCAGATAGATGATGACAACATAAAACCATTTCAGCGTGAGGTATTTATTTGAGTTGTGACGTTTACAAGATACAAAGCAGTGTTAATTAATAAAATACTACGCCAAACAGTGTTATTGATTTTACACCACTCATCCCAAAAAGAGCCAATGTTTACAATCGATTAGGGATAAAAGCGTTCCCTTACAATAAATAATTATTTAATTTGTTGATTAATTGATGATTTGCTTTACGAATGTTGACGCACAAAAAAATGAGCTTTTTCTGTTTAACAAAAAGTTTTGTTGATTCTTAACACGTATCTTGCTGCTTATTAATAAATTGCTTGCGTTTATTAATATTGTTGTTCTGATTAAACCAAAATAATGTTTTCGATATAACTTTGTTTTACTGTCCATTACTGTGCTGATTACATGATGATGGATTATATATTCCTCTCCCCTTCCCCCCCTCCCCCCCTCAGACTCACACGTTTAACTGAATAATAATGCCTACACCATGGTATGACACTGCACTGCCACGCGCAGCTACTTTCTGTATTTCTGTGCCAAACGGCATAACTTGAAAAAAAAAATTAAAATAAAATATCAGACATTGGGGAACGCGTGCTCCATAACAACAGTGGCGAAACAATTTATCATTGCCACCTTCTTACACAACAATTTATTAACGCCAAATATTAACGAATTTATTATTAATAGTATTAATACAGAAAATTACTGAGTGCTTATACCATTCCTGTGGTATAAGTAAATAGCCAAAATAAGACGAAATAAATCCTGTTATATTACGTAAATCTTTTTAATTTTTTAACTGAAGTTAAAAGGTTTAAATAGGCTGCAAAAAAGTGACATGAAGGTCACACGTTCTCACAACGTTCGCACTCCTTATATCAGCAATGACATGCATTTGGCCAACATATTTTTACTACTTGTCCAGTTGATATATTCAAGTACTCATCAATGTACATGAGGAGACATGTGTCCGGTTGAATTCCAATTATGTCGAAGATTCAAACTAAACAAGCAACGCTAATAAAGGAAACTATATTAAACCATCAAAATTATATAGAAAAAGCAACCACAGACCAAACAGAAAAAGCTAACTAATATTATTTCACAGGAATTACGAACGGAAACAAATGTATCATCCGTGGTCTTGGAAGAAATGTGTCTATATTAAGAACATCAAGTGGTGTGGCGTTGGTTTGCGGTCACGGTGATTTCGAATTTCTGCTTAATTTAAACAGTCTAATGGTTGGTGCCTCTTGCAGAAAAGCCTCTGGTCATTCAGGCTGGAGTTCTACGACGGACTGGTTCACCAATGAATGATTAATTATTTGTGTGATAATCTAGAGATCTGAATACTCTGAATACTATTGATAATTGTGGTCAAGGAGCTTAAGGAATGTTAGTGAATATAGCACTAATAACTGAGACGAAAAAGAAACTCTAGGAACGAAGGATTTAACACTATACACAATGATACTCATATAAATGACATGATGATTCGGTGACGATGCGACGTTACAAACTTTCAGGGATGATGGAGGAGTAATTTGAGGTAATGGTCCTTAGACAGGAAACGACCGAGTAGAAAATTATATGCGAAAATCGTTCTGATACCTCTGACAGTGGAATATAGTGTCTGTCAGAGACATACTACCCATGTTCCTGGAACATATGCCACTTGTTATTCGTCAATGACTGTGGTCCCTACATGATGGAACCCCGCCTCATTTAGAATTGAGAGTTTGTGAACACCTGTATCAGACCTTCTCTGAAAAGTTAATAGACAGATGAGGTCAATGGGTACGATAGGATATTGTGCGACGATACAGAGCCTGAACGGACGCAGGGGGACATCATTTTGAACAACATTTGTAAATGAAGCAGGTTGTGTGCAGGTAAAAGTTGTTACTGTACCATAGACTTAGGATTTTCAGTCTCTCTGACAGCTAGTTACTGGCACTGTTGCTAGACCATCAACTGCGGAAATTATCTGATATTATTGGGGAGTATTCAGCGGGAATTCTGTACATCATGATCATGGTTCAGAAATTGGAGTTTTTAGATTGAGCGCTGCGTGAGGCTAAGGAAAAACTTGAGTAGATTTTCGCTTTTAACTCTGTCGTTTCTAGACTAGGGATAGCCGGGGATTGAAATCCGCGTCCTCCCGAATACGGGGCCAGAGCATTACCACCCACCCACCACACTCGGTGGATTCCCTTACCATCAACACTAATTACGCTGTACAGTAGAGTCGAACAGCCTCAAATGAAAGTATTTGGAAGCATTCATAACATGGAAGAAATGGAAGAAAATCTGATCTACTACGACTATTTGAATGAAAGAACCATTAGAACTATTTTCAAGATAAGAAGAAGACTCTTAATCGTAATAGGATTATATGCTTCAGAAGAAGGTTGAAGGGAAGACAAAATCAGCTTCTATCAGACTTTACAGATAATTCGGAATCAGATCAATAAGACTGATTCTCTTTTAATCCTTCAAAGAGGTGAACGCTCGTGTTTGCTGTCAGATCACATCGAGAAACACACCAAATTTAATACGGTTATAAATCGAAATAACTCCAAGACAAAAAAATGCTTAAATAACAGGGTTCTAAACCAACAATCGTCAGAGAGAAACTGTTTTTTTTTCTGGATTACACCAAGGAGAGTGGGACCATTTGCCACTTGCCGAAACATGACCAGGCCTGTATAAGAAACAGTCAGCAAAACCAATAAGATTGGGACGAAACCATAAACAGAGGAGTTTTTGTCTATGTTGAGAGTTACGGAGAATCAAGATTTTGACTTCTGCGGAGGATGACGCCTCATGCAAGAGGGGTTGCGCGACTGGCACTAACCCTTTTCCACTCACGCAGCGGGAAACGTGATCGGCGTTTGCAATATGTCTGTTGACAATGTGGACGGTCGCCACCTCGCTCAAGTCAGCTGACAGCCGACTAAACGAAATTGTGAATGTAATTCGCATCTGCTGTCACTGGAATTGAACATTCAAAAATAAAACGAGCCCGCTTTGTTAAAGTTAATGAGAATCAGTAAAAATAATATTTCGGTAGACGACTAAAACAACAACATAAAATTTCATACGTGTGATTATGTCCATTGTAAATCATGTGACTGCAGGTTGATAACTTAAATCTAAATCAACACTGCAACAGAATACAAGAAAGTCATTCAAATAATCAAAATTAATTAATTAATGAAAGAAATTATAATACCATATCTTGTATACCAACCCAGGAATAGTAGCAACCTACATTCACAACACAAGATATATTCGGCTTGTTTTACTGTAAATTCTTTGACGACTGCAACACAGACGCCGACAGGCGGTGGCAGGTTGCAGCATGTGGCTGCGACATAATCTGTGCAGCCCCAGCGACAGTAAGATGTCGGACTCGAGACATCTGCGGGGTTACTCGGACCAGAGTTAATTAAGTCGACAAGTTAAACGCAGACACTGCGAGGACCGTGCTGTCTGCTGTACGAACGCCCTATGCGCCAGCTGGTTACGAAATGAGGCCAACAGATCGGAATAACTTGAACCACCGACTACGAAATTGCATGCAATACCGGTTGGTTTCACGGTTTAGAGTTTCCTTCTTTGATGTCTTCGTATGATCAGGATGTTGAAGTTCGAAAAGAAACATTATCCTTGTAACATTGATTATGAGAAGGACCACGTCAAGTGCTGTGTTAATAGTAACTTAATAGTGTGTTAATAGTTCCCAATATCAAAGGGAAATCAGTGTTAATCTGTAGTTCAGAAATTCAGTTCAATACTATTTCCGCTAGAAACCTATGAATAGTTTCTTGTACACGATGTAGATGATAAAAATTCTTCTATGGTGTTCTGCCGGATAATTTCTTCCACACACGACCTACCAATTCACCTGATCAAGACGGCGGAGGTAACTATCGAAACGTCGCGTATGGCAGAAACTATCCGGCAGTACACTCGAGAAGCTGTCCGCTTGGAAAAACTCAATTCTCACGATGTAGGTGGTCAAGAAGAACACCATGAAGTTATTTACAAAATTAGATTAACTTTGATGTATATCAATAAATTCAGAATAAATTACTATAAAGAGAATTAAACTTACAAAGTGAAGTTTCTTCTCCATTTGTGGATTATAGAAAGGAGAAAAGGAGGACAGGCGTTACTGATAACCTTGGTGCAATTTGAGTCCTCGCGGAACAGGTAAAACTACTGTAACTTGACTTTTAGAACATTTCAATAATATCCGCTGCTAGTTAAACATGTTCTGCTGAAAATACTGATATATACGAAACGCATCTCATCACTATCTCTAGCACCCAACATCTATTGACAACAGGACGCTTATTTCCAAATACTGATTTAGTTGAAATGTACTTGAAATTTCGAGTGTAAAAATTTACCCGCTAACAAGTTAAAAATACTATTAGGATGTCTAAAAAAATACATTATATCATTACGTGTTGTTCAGCGGTGACAGGAAGAAAGTTCTTTTATAGATAACGTTTGTTCTCAAAATGATGCTGGGTACCCAGCGAAACTTAATTAGGTTAGAAAGTAGTATTGGAGCATAGTACATTTGCTGACAACATATACACTTTGTTAAGTTTAATGTAATGATTAGTTGTCGCCCGCAACTTTATTTACCTGTTTTTTTAGATGATTATGACACGAAGTCAGGTCTTCTACAGAAGTTACTAGCACGGGCGATTTTACAGCGAAATATAGTCAAGAACGTCACGAATGTGTTGGAATCATGATTCTCAAAAATTCGTTACATGACTGACGATTATTTGCAGTCACAATAAAGAAAAGTATCATCTAGCTCCATATATTATCACGGGTAGAAAATTTTTGTAATTCAGTCTTTTTCTAACAGTATTTAACAACCCCTACTGTAATTAAACAGTGATTTTAACGACTTAGTGAGAGAGTTATTCACTGGTTTCTCAATTCTTATATGTTGTAGCCATCTAAACAAACACGGTTACCCTACCATTTGATGGAGACATACAGTTAAATGTTCAATCCGAATACATGGACAGCCAAAAAGATATATTGGAAAAAATAATTTCAGGTTCAAATGATATGTTGTAATTTACATACATCGCGGTAAAAAATTCGCCTGCGCTAACTAATCTTTAAGTGGATGGTATTTTTCAGTAAAATTTTGTCTTAATATTCGTCCTCAAATCGGTATAAAATACAATCACCGTAGGCTATAAATTATTTGCAGCCCCACGAAAACCCAACAAGTAGTTTTCACATGAATGCTATTAGTTCAAACAGATAGACTCATAGATACATTTATATTTAAAAAAAAAATGGTGATTCTTTCTGTTTAGCTTAGTAAAAGTGACACAAATGTATTTTCAAAAATATCTTCAGTGCATTGACAGGTATCTAAGGACCACTGAAAGCCAATTACCTGATTGCTCAAACAGCTTAGTGTAAATCATGCGTAGAACCAGATTTATTAGATCTCGAGGGGAAGAACTTTAGTGCTTCAATCTGTCGGCGAAACGTGTAACGTGCTACACTTTTTTGCACTTTTTCCACAAACAAATCTAGCCGCTCTTGTTTGCACGTCCTCTAACTCCTGTATTTGATACCCAATATTTGGGTCGCAAATTACACCACCATATTCAAACAATAATCTGACCAAAGCTGTTTAACTCGATTCCCTAACATGACTGATACATCTTCTCATCACCCTCTCCAGCAAATGTATGACTTTTTAACCTTTTCCTATCACCTGCCCAATGTGCTCTGCCCACATAGTAAACTCAACTGGACAGAATATATAGCGCAGGTGGGGGTAAAGATTACAAAATCCTTCATTTACTGGAGAGAGTGATGCGGGGATGTACCAGAGACGTTAAGCAATTGGGTTACAAAACGTTGATCAAACCATTGCTTGAGTGTGGTGGTGTAGTTTGGGGACTAACATTTTGGGTATCAAATACAGGAGTTGGAGGGCGTGCAAAGAAGAGCGGCTAGATTTGTTTGTGGAAATTATCATGGGAGCCAGTCAGTAATTGACATGATAAAGGATCTGGATTGGGAGTTACTGGAAGATAGGACGAGGGTGGGGAGAGTGCTGGGAGTGTACGTGTTGGCGATGGGGCTTGGGAGGATATTAGTCGAAAAGTTAGGAGTAGTGTATGGAAGGGAAAAGTTAAACATGACCTCAAGCTGGCACTCGAATACATGCATAAGGGAATTGTGGGCAGGGGGGGTCATGGATTGGAACAAATTATTATGTGAAATATTGAATAATTTACCAAAAACGTTGAAGGAACTTAGAATTAAAATTCGTAAATCGCAAAAATAGATGGAGAAGGAATCCAAAGCTTATATATATATAAGAGGTAATTAGATCACTAAGGGAATTGCCACCGGATCATGTGCTCTGTCGAAATTAAAAATTAATTAAATTAAAAAACTGTGTTCTGTATGTTGAGTGTAGTTTTTTGTTTGTGAAGTGTATAGTGTATGAGGCGGAGAATGGGTACAGTCCCAGCCGTCGCAAAGACGACTGCCTGAAACCACCTGAAACCACAGTCAGGAAGAATAGGCTTGAACATTGTCCTGTTGTACCTCCCAGATCCAGTGCGTCGACTCCTGAACGCGCACAACGTTACTAGCTGGTCGGCTGAAGTTTTATAACATATACTAACTTTATTGGTTCGACATAGTTATAGCGTTTGCATAATTATAATATGTATTCTGATTCAGGCACAAATGGAAGCTGTATTACAGATTATGCCGGTCGGGACAGCATCTTAACCTATACAACTGTTTTGCTGCTTAAATATTTTTGAAGAACGTTTATTCAGTTTTTGGTGTTAATAACTACTCTAGAAAAATTTGGATACATTTACAACATCATTTTTTAAATAAAGCTTCATATTTTATTTGTTCGAAATGACATGGGTTCTTTCTGAAATGTATCCATTCCATTAGCTCTGTGTGGCAATTTTGAAACTGACATCGGGCAGACAAAGCATTGCAGTCGATACCTTTTTATTTTCATTATCAGTCTGGGGGCGGCATTTTATTTAAATGATCGGAACAGCGGCCATGCTGGTGCCACACCCACTCGACAGTTTGCGCCAGCGATGAAGTTATAGCGAGCCAACAGCTGTCCGCAACGCGGGGGCACTCCGCTTTTAAATGACTGCCGCCAATAAATGCAGTCGCGCCCTTCGCACGTTTAGCCGACTGTCGCCGATCTGTGAAACAGCACCACGCCCTCTCGGTGTAATACGTTCTCTCAAACTGTATTGGAGAACACGATTTAAACGAGGCGTAAAGTCCGAACCGGTCGCCAAAATGGATAGCCTGAATGCTGTTGTCAGCACTCATTATATAACAGCAGGTGTTGAGTGGACATGCTGGCTAAGGTTTTAAAATACATACACACATTTTCGAACAACAACGTTAGTTCACTTGACATTTAATTCATGTTTATTAGTTGCTTATTTAAACTGATGACTAGTTTCCACATATTATGTCTACTGATGATACAAACAAAAGAATGCCATAAATAATACATTTTAGTATTTTGTTATTTTTATTTTTATGGAAAAATTATCTTGTACTTAAATTTAAAATTAAACTTTCCCTCGCGGTTAGGTTTAAAAATACACATTGCGATGAAACTTTTTATAAAGGCGCAATATACACTGATGAGCCAAAACATTATGACCAGCTGCTTAATAGCATTTTGGTGGACCTTTGGTACGGAATACTGAAGCGTTTTGGTGTGGAAAGGATTCGACAAGTCCTTGATAGGTTTACGGAGATATTTGGCACCACATGTCTACGCAAAGATGACGCAATTCCCTTACATTACGGGCCAGGAGTTTGTCGACACGGAGTAGGCACCCGATAGCGTCCGAGCTGTGTTTTTTAGGTTTGAGACCAGGTGAATTGGTGGCCAAGACATCACCGTTAGTTCACTAACATGCTCCTAGAACTGGCATTGTGATACGGACTGTTATCCAGCTGGAAGATGTAATTGCTGTAGTTGAAGACGTAAAGCACGAAGAAATCCAGTTGATGTCATGGTGTCTTCGATCACTGCCCCACGTCCCAGGGAAACCCAGGTGAATGTCCCCAATAGCATAATACTTCCCCCACCGGCTTGCGTCCTGGATGTGGTGCATGTTTTGGACAGCAGTTCGCCTCGAAGACGGCGTATCCAGACACGACCATCGACCTGGTGTATCAAGAAACGAGAATCATTCGATCAGATCACACGTTCCCATTGATCTAATGTCCAATTTCGATGATCTCGTCGCATGTTGCTGAATGGCAGAGAGGTCTGTAGTGTGAAATAAATAAGTCGATGTATTTTTATTTTTTTTTTCTGTTTAACGTCTCTCTAACAGCAAGGTCTTTAGAGACGGGAAAGGATGGGGGACAAGGAATGGGAAGGAATTCGGCCATGACCTTTTGAAGGAAGCCTGGAGTGATTTGGGAAACCATGGAAAACCCAAATCTGGATGCCCGGATGGGGATTCGAACCGCCGTCCTCCCGAATGCGAGGCCAGAACGCTAACCATTACACCACCACGCTCAGTAAGTCGATGTCGATGTGAAGAGTTTGGTACCTGGAACACATGGTACTGATAACTTTTTGGCCAGTTATGAGCCAGGAGAGTACTGCCCTCTTTTTAATTGCCATGATTGGTGCTGGTTGTTGTGCAGAGCCGGTTGCATAAATATGGTGATACCTTACTTTAACTGCTCTGTCTGTGACCACATCGCCGTGCTATAGGAAGCATATATGACATTCAGATGCTATCTTTTCTGGTAAAATCTAGCTCAATTTTCTCATAAGTGGGATAAGAAAGCAATCATATGAGGGGAGCAAACAGCCAGGAATTGGGGGCGCGCACGCCATTACGCAGAATCTGCTAATGAAATCAGCTATATTAGGTATAAATTAGGTATAAATTTCCACGGGTTAATATATAACATGAAAGACTCAACTAAACGCAAGTGTTGAGAATGTACTATCATGCCCCGTGTTTACACTTCTCATTTATGGTCCGGCAGTCTCGTGCCCACTGCAATCGTAATTCATGTCGTTGGGTCAGCACGGAAACTGGTAGGGGCCGTCAGCTGCGGAACCTCAACGACAACAATGTGCGCTGAGCGGTGTATTCCGAAACACTTGTGCCTGCATTGTGCAACATTGTACTCTGCTGTCAAATCTGCAACTGATCTCCCCCTATCCTGCTTTACAGAGCTGGCAAACCTCCGACCTCCACGTTCTGTGATGAGGCGTGGATGTCCTCGACATTGTCGCCTACTTGTGGTTTCACCGTTCTTTAACCACTTCCCGTAGATGCTCACTACAGTAGCACGCGAACAGCCGACCAGCCTCGCCGTTTCCGAGATGCTCGTTCCCAGGCACAAGGTAGTAATAATCTGCCCTTTGTCAATGTCACTTTGTCAGTGGATTTTCCAGTTTGCCACAAGCATCATGGCTAGAATGACTCTCCATGCGTCTCTTATCCACTTAAATAGTTTTCTTACCGCACGACTTACCAACAACGTCACCATACGGCATTCGGCCTGTCGATGGGCAGTGGTTATAATGTTCTGAGTAATAAGTGTGTATCTGTAACTTTTATCATTTCGTAATTATAATAAAGTTTTGAATCAGTTACCGTTGTTTGTAGGTCATAAGTATTTATTTTTAGCATCGTATTAAGTGTGATACTTCAAGTCACTAAAGTTACAAATCACAGGTAACGAAAAAGTAAGATGGTTCCATATCACCTACCTGTGATTAGTTGGTTACCATGGTGTGTCTTACCTCTCCATAGAAACTTTCTGTATCGATGTAACTGAATTTAATTACAGTTCCGTTTCCCCACGTTAAAGTGTTCCTAGGAATTACAGTGCCTGTAGATTTAATGTTATAGTATTCATGTTCGGTGTAGAGTGTTGTGGATGAGATAAGCAAGGAGGAGATAGATGAAGCCGAATGCCAGTGCATACAGGCGTTCTCTTCCAAAAGCTACCCCCGCCTCTCACCCGTGACTGCTGACGTCATCGTCCCCGTCCAACGGGAGAATCTTCATCAGCAGTGCCGTATGTCTGGAATTATATTATAACAGTGAAGTTTTCGATTTAATCCAGGATTCAGACACACAGACAGCTAATCAGAAACTGTGCATCACCACATTTCTTACTCTTGTGGCCAAGTCTAAAATGATAAAATCGTTATCGTTTCTCAGTGGGTAGGTCAAGATAAAGGGTAGTTAAATAGGATCAATTTTAACACATTTGCCTACTAAATGGGAAGAACCTACCATTGAAATCAAAAGCTTTAATGTTAGTTATCTTGTCTTTATTCAAAAATTTATTTTATTTAATATCTGAAAGAGGTTACTCCAGCGGGGCAAAACAAATTACTTTCGTTCAATGTTTACCCTGTACGCTAGCAGAGGAAGAACTAAAAAGATTCTCCTAGGTTAGATATAACGCGAAGGTCATGGCTGTCAACAGCACAAAAATAGCCACCAAAAAACTAAAAAATACACTTCTCGTGGTCCTTCACAGGAAACAATTGTAGTAAAAGATAGAGTTCGTATATAATTACGCTACCAAATATTTAAGTATTTTCACTATACAATTTCCTCATTGAACTGTGTTTAACTTTTAAGTGAAATTGAATTGGTTAATTGATTTAACAATAACAATAAAAAATACGGTTGCCATTTGAGTTGAATAAGTTTGGAACTGTATTAACAAGCTTTGTGCCAGAACAATGCTCCCGACACACCAGAAGTCCTAGTTGATACACGCATACTGCTGTGTATTCATGTTGTGACCACCAACAAACGTAAATTAGGGAGCGTGCATAAACCACGTAGCTCCATTTTAGCCTCCAGTGAACCCACCCTCCCTCCCATGTAGCCCTACGTGGCTTTTGCCTCAACCCCCCCTCCTCCACGTAGCACGTAGCTTTTTTTTCTTTTGACTCCAGAATTCATTTTTGTACTGTTTTATCCTGTCAGACTATTGTAAATTACATAAGGAGATAATTAATTGAGGTAGATAAATATTAACATGCTGTTGTGTGTTCTCTTCCTCATTTTAACTGTGAAAAATATTGTGAAAGGAAAGCTACGTGGTCTGCTCGGAACCCCCCCCTCCCCTCCCCCCGGCGTAGCCCGGCGTAGCCTTCCAGCCAACCCCTCCCCCCCCCTCCGGTCCGAGCCACGTAATTTGTGCACGCTCCCTTAAATGTGAAATTTATTTTCTTTGCCGATTAACCAGTCTGCAGTAGATCTCACAAATACAATAATATCTACCATCTGAGCCCCATGTACAGCACAGTATACACAGTTTTCAATTTACTTTATTAGAAAAATATTTCTTTAAGATAAAAATTTGAATAAATAGTGGATATGACAGAATATAACGTCATTAAACATACGAAAATACTCAAACATTCTATTTTCTTGAACTGCACGCGTTACCGACGATCAACAGCTTAATGATTCCTTTGACGGCATGAATCTGATAGCAAAACACTGGCTCTAATTTCGATGAAACAAGTAGGCTACTGTTTATCGAAGAACTGTTTTATAAAAGCTCCAGGAAGGATAAAATCATTTCAGCAAACATTAATTGAAATAATGACGTCTTCTCCTTAGAAAGAAGCCAAATTACCCTGTCAAATTGTTCAAACTTTCTAACATTTTCCATATTTATTTTGATCCATGGAACTTTGGTTATGTTGCGTGTAGAAGAGAAAATCTTCTGCAATGATTCATCTTACTAGCATATTAGAAAGAATTATTGTAATATCTAGTAACGTTTCACAATTATTGCATTAAGAGAAATATATCATACTCAGTTCTGCCTCGAAGTTTCTGAGAGTTTGCAGCCCTCTTTTCACTAATTTGAGATTACTCTGATGAATGATCCCACCAGGCTAGAGGATATGACCGCTGCCATTAGTTACGAGATAACGATCAACATAATCTGTGATGGGGCAGGCAGCCGGGTCATCGTGTACGTGGAATACTGGCGGACGTCCAAATGAGCGCGCCTGCAATTTGCCTTACAGATGGGTCCGCCGTGCCTGCCCCCTTCATTGTAACGCCTTTGATGAAGCGTCCTTCCGTCCGCTCCCGAGGACCTGGCTAAATCAACGAATACGGGCACATATTCAATGGTGTAGCGCGCATTCATCACAGATCATGTCACGCTCAACTTAACACTTTACGCATCATCGACATCGAGGACTTGAAATGAGGAAAGGTAGTGAATACTGCAATGGTCTTTTGAAGGAACCATCCCGGAATTTTGCTGGAGTGATTTCGAGAAACAATAGAAAATTGAAATATGGACTGCGTGCAGGGATCTGAACCAACGACCTACCGAAAGCCCATGTCACCAAGTAAACAGGTTGATTATAGGTTTTCACTAGAACTGAAATACTTTACAGGTACACAAAATTTAATTATATCACTGTTTAGTCAACAAATGTTTGAGATTAACTAGAGTTCCGATTAAAAAATTTTATCACTGAAAAGTAAATTTATATATTTAAAAAACAGGTAACTTAGAGGTGGTAATGTTGTAAAAATATAACACTATGAACATGGCATATTATTTGAAATACTAATCCTAGCCTTAGAAATATGTATTACCGAACGTAGGGGATGAGTGGTAACGTTCTGGCCTTGCATTCGGGGGACATGGGTTCGTATCCACGTCCACCCATCCAGATTTGTGTTTTCCATGGTTTCTCCAAAACACTCCAGGCGAATGCCGGGATGCTTACTTAAAAAAAAGGCCGTGGCCGAATTCCTTCCCGTTCCTTATTCCCAGTTTTTTTCCGTCTCTAATGACGTCGACGTCGACGAAGCGTAAAGCCGTAAGCAAATTCCTATTGATTGAAAACATATGTAATGAAAATATATGCAGTCAGGTGTCTCATCAAATTCCTAACATTTCGTAACGTAACATACAATTGTGATAACATCGGAAATGTGAGAATCGTGATAAAATATTTTCATCTAGTAAATAATTAAGTAAAAAAGGAGAAAAATTTCTTTGTGACATTCCATATGCAAGTGATCTGTTGACTCAATGGTTAAGGCTTCGCTGGTTCGGATTCCACGTTGAGCTGTAGGGCCCTTTTAACCGGTATGATTAACGGGTTAGGTTTACGTAGCCACGACAGTGGCGTATGCGCGGCAAATCGAAACACTGTTAATCGGCGGCCGAACCCTTCGGGGATATCTCGCTCAATACTGTCACACATATTATTATTATTATTATTATAAATTTCATATCACTTTCAGAAGGGTTAGATCTGACTTCACTGTAGTGAAATGAAATAGAAAATATCAACATTAACAGCGCTGACGCCATAACCTCATTATTCTCCAGTGACTATTTTAACAAACTCATTGCTCAACTACATTTCTTGAACAAACAGGAAGTAAAATGACATGCTCATTTCCTTCTCAAAACTCTGCCTATTTCCGAACTGACTGATCTACTTGATAAACACTTAGAAGCGCACATTTTTAAGAACATTGGAATCTAAAACAGAGCACGCTTATCACGCCAAGGCTATCAACTCACGGTTCTAGGTGGAAATTTAAAAATAATACTCAGAACTAATATTATTGCCATTTTTTAAACAAAAATTAAGAATTAAAATATCCTTTTAGCTATTTAAAACTTGCACATACATATTATAATCTCAAGACAGGAAAGACTGCTTCAGAGAATTTATATTACATAATTATACGATTCTAGCGCAGTTTCGTTTTAAAGTTTTGTTGCTATCGCCATGAAGTTACAGAGCTAATGATCTGAAGACTGCAATGCTTTCCGCATCGTAACACTTTTACAAGTGTTCCAAAATTATAAGATGTTGTGTTCATTGTTATGTTATTCACTATCTAATGTTCAAGTATGGAACCTTGCGTGGGCCCAAGAAATCTCTAAGCATTACTTCTCCTGTTGAGGTTATAATTGTGAATTTCTCCTAACTGAAGATTCTATATGTTTTTATTTCACACTCAAAAGACTTAATTTCCTATTATAATATAATTCCGAGTGGCCGTAATGAAGTGGTGACAGGGTTTCTATTGGCTGCGCATTCCGCCCCTGTCGTAGCCGTCTTAACCTAACCCAGCAGTCCTTTCAGGTACAGGGGACCTACAGTTTAACGTGGAATACGAACCACGAAAGCGTTTTGGCTTACTTCATATTACACAGCAAGTTGTGCACGACGGGAAGGTTGGATAACGGCCCTATAATAATCCCCGGAGACAGAAATTCGAATCGTGGACCTTTCGATCTATAGTCTGACACCTTAATCACTGAGCCATGTGACCGCTAATTCATTTTCAGTGATTGTCCTTTGAAAGTTCAACATGAAATGGGATTGTAGGGGTTGAAAAATGAAACCATATTTGTAATTATGAGCTTTGGTGTTTACCGTGCACAGAGTCATAGAACGCAAGACTGTTTAGCAAAATATGTCTAGTTCAACGATTAATTTGCATATGATTAGTTGTCTGTATAGGGTCTGTCCGGTATGTCAATGTCTATCGAAATGCTTGTGCAGAAATAAGTCCTGCTAACCGAAAGATGACCAAAATTAAAGTGCGGATATTTCTCAGCTACCAATATATCTCAGTCAACACATTTACGACCAGTCTTTAGTGAAATTTTCAAATTTCGTCAACAGAAACTTGAAAAGAAGTTTATAACTGAAGATAAATGATTTTCAGTGTCATCATATGAGAAATATTAACTGATTATTGAAATCCTGCTGGTTTTAACAATAGTTAACAAAATCAGAATGCCTAAATCCAAGTTTTTAATCCTATCATCTAAGTACGCATTTTCCGTTTTTCTTGTACACAGGCGGCAATTAATTTCTTTCTATTGACACACAATGACTATGAACTCTTTTTATAAAAGCATCTACAAGCCAATACTAGCACCAGACCAATTCAACAGAACCGTTGACCTTTTGGAGTAGTTCTACCATGCTTTCAGTCTCCCTTATTTATTTATTTTTCATATTTATTAGAGCAGAACAGAGAATTCGTAGCTGGAACAGCAAGAAAAGGAAAGTAATGATGTGTAGATTAGATCTGTTATTTACCTGGAATCGCTATAGTTAAACGACGCACCAATAATACATATTCTCCTGTTTTCTGCCAGCGGCCTAACGATTGCATTCCCTTCTTGCAAAAGATAATTCATAACATACTAGTTCCAGAATGGACTGTTATATTGCACACAGCATAGCACTGTGCAAATCATATCACAACTTACACTATAAAATACTCAGTTTCAGACACTGGAAACATTTTATTTTAATCAGGTTATATATGTTACGGGTATAGCAGTATCAATTCACCAAATTCATAGCAATATAATCTGTAATTCAAAATTGAGTGAGCTATTTTTATAAGTTTAGAAACATGATCACGAACTGAAGGTAAACAAATTTACTTTAGAAGATTGATATAACATGGCTAGCGTCAAAGTTACTGACTGGCCGCAATGTTGTGCAAGTCATTTTTTCGCCGTTGCTGAACCAAATAGCATTGTTACAAAATAATGCCCAATGCTATTACTCGTGTCTTACTCTGTACCTAAAAGTTTGTTGACATCTTGGTACAGTTTGAATTTCAACGTAACCACTAATTCCGCTAATATTGGCGGTAGAAAATCAAAGCTTCAGTCACATGGGAATTAATACAGGGTGTCCAGAAAAGGACTCCCTGATTTCAAAATTAAAACAAAGATCGATAGAGGAATGCAGTAAACGGTATATTTATCGTGACAGCTGTAAGAAGTGTATACAGCAGTTTGAAATAATAGTTACAAAAGCTCCTAACAGATGGCGCTGTAATCGCCATACGTAATGTCTAAATAGTGATCCGAAGCTCAGGGCGATCAGTTCCACCATTGAAACGTGCCAATGGTGAACATTTTGAAAACATTGTGATGTGATTGTTTGCAAAGATTGTTTTCATACGATTATTTCACTTATGTATGCTGATATGAGCGTACAGCGCCATCTGTTAGCAGCTTTTGTAACTATTATTTCACACTGCTGTATACACTTCTTACAGCTGTCATAATAAACATACCGTTTACTGCATTCCTCAATCAATCTTTGTTTTCGAGATATTTAATTTTGAAATCAGGGAGTCCTTTTCTGGACACCCTGTACATTCACTGTATAGCATGATAGTGACATGCATCGCGATATAAATTTGACCCAAAATCTTCACGACTTCTTAAATCTTTCGTTTTCGTGATTCAGATCCATACTACAACGTTTGAATGGCTGACACAGTTACATGCGGCTGAAATAATGACAGTAATATGGCGTCAGTGAAGACTAAGGAAATTAAATAAATCTTAACGTCTTATGTTATGTCACGTATTATTAGTTTTAATAGTGGTCTAGTACTCATAGATCGCTACCATTGTGGATGTTTTCAATAGCATAACGTTCACGAAAACAAGTTATAAAAAAAAAAAAAATACTGATGCCCTCTGCTGTATCTCCAAATTCCTGGCTTCATTCTAACCCAGGATAAATTTCAATCTAATCAAAACTTCCGCTAACAATGCTACTCGAAAAATGAAACAGTTTATCTTACATATCTCTGGGCAAATGTTTTAACGATAATTTCTGCATTGAACGTATGTAAATAATTAAAACGTAACTATTAATTGATATGTTAATTCAAACTATACTTTCAGTGTTTTGGCAATTTATTTTTTCGCAGAGGTTTAGCTAAATAGAAATGTTATTAAATAACAGTCATAAACTCTGCTGCATTTTTTTTTCTTACTTGTGGCTTTACGCCTCGTCGACGGCTAAGGTCATTAGAGGTG
Organism: Vandiemenella viatica; assembly: GCA_031002005.1. NCBI lineage: Eukaryota > Metazoa > Arthropoda > Insecta > Orthoptera > Morabidae > Vandiemenella > Vandiemenella viatica. The sequence continues at coordinate 46,942,447 of JARYHS010008075.1, forward strand.
GGATGGGACTGGGGACAAGGAACCGGAAGGAATTCGACCATGGCCCTTTTGAAGGAAGCATCCCGGTATTCGCCTGGAGTGATTTGGAGAAAACATGAAAAACCCAAATCTGGATGCCCGGACGGGGATTCGAACCCGCGTCCTGCCGAATTCGAGGCCAGAACGTTAACCCTTCACCCACCACGTTAGTGAAGTCTCTGACCGTTTTTAATCTCCTAACGATGGTTGCTCGTTTGAAGTCGGCGATACCGACGTGGCTTCGCAATGACCAAGCTAACACTTTATTAGTATTAGTACAGTTACTTCCTAAATACCCTATCTTTATATATAAAGATGAATGTATGTTTGTTTGTTTGTTTGTTTGTTTGTTGGTTTGTTGGTTTGTTTGTTGGTTTGTTTGTTCTTCATACAAATCCACAGTTTTCATCCGATCTCAATGAAACTTTGCACACTTATCCTCTGAAACAAGGAGAAAAATACTGTCTACATTTGGTTGTAAAATTATCTGTATAAATAACACATTTGTCTCATAACTTCGAAATACGGCGGTAGACAGAGACGTTGGATGTGGACGACTCCGTACCGAGTTTCCCCGTAGAGGCCTGGCAGCTGAGTGGCTAAAGCGCTGACTTACGAACGTCGTGGTCTTCGGTTCAAATCTCCGTAGGGGATAAGATTTTTAAAAATTGTTTTTCATCGTAAGAGTCAGGCCTGGGCCGTGGTTATTCGGATTGGATGTTAAACCGTAGATATTAGAAAGTTAGGGGTGCAATGCGAGGCAAATCGTAGGTATTCTTGCAATGTTGTAGGTGTATACTTTTTTACGTTATAATGATCCCTCAGGTTTTGTTCGCAGTCAGTGTGTAAGTGTAAACCACAGTAATCTTTATATATAAAGATGAATGTATGTTTGTTTGTTTGGTTTTTTTCTTTTGTTGGTTTGTTTGGTCTTCATACAAATCCACAGTTTTTATCCGTTCTCGATGAAACTTTGCACACTTATCCTTTGAAACAAGGAGAAAAATACTGTCTACATTTGGTTGAAAAATTGTCTGTATAAATAACACATTTGTCTCATAACTTCGAAATATGGCGGTAGACAGACACTTAGGATGTGGACGACTCCGTACCGAGTTTCCGCGTAGTTGCCTGGCAGCTGAGTGGATAAAGCGCTGGCTTACGAACGTCGTGGTCTCCGGTTCGAATCTCCGTCGGGGATAAGATTTTTAAAAATTGTTTTTCATCGTAAGAGTCAGGCCTGGGCCGTAGGTTATTCGGATTGAATGTTAAACCGTAGATATTAGAAAGTTAGGGGTGCAATGCGAGGCAAATCGTAGGTATTCTTGCAATGTTGTAGGTGTATAGTCTTTTACGTTATAATAATCCCTCAGGTTTTGTTCGCAGTCAGTGTGTAAGTGTGAACCACAGTAATCTTTATATATAAAGATGAATGTATGTTTGTTTGTTTGGTTTTTTTCTTTTGTTGGTTTGTTTGGTCTTCATACAAATCCACAGTTTTTATCCGTTCTCGATGAAACTTTGCACACTTATCCTTTGAAACAAGGAGAAAAATACTGTATACATTTGGTTGAAAACTTATCTGTATAAATAACACATTTGTCCCATAACTTCGAAATACGGTGGTAGACAGACATTTTGGATGTGGACGACTGTGTACCGTAATTCGGCGTAGTAGCCTGTCAGCTAAGTGGCTAAACCGCTGGCTTACGAACGTCGTGGTCTCCGGTTCGAATCTTCGTCGGGGGTAAGATTTTTAAAAATTGTTTTTCATCGTAAGAGTCAGGCCTGGGCCGTAGGTTATTCGGATTGATTGTTAAACCGTAGATATTAGAAAGTTAGGGGTGCAATGCGAGGCAAATCGTAGGTATTCTTGCAATGTTGTAGGTCTATACTTTTTTACGTTATAATGATCCCTCAGGTTTTGTTCGCAGTCAGTGTGTAAGTGTGAACCACAGTAATCTTTATATATAAAGATGAATGTATGTATGTTTGTTTGTTTGTTGGTTTGTTTGGTCTTCATACAAATCCACAGTTTTTATCCGTTCTCGATGAAACTTTGCACACTTATCCTTTGAAACAAGGAGAAAAATACTGTCTACATTTGGTTGAAAAATTGTCTGTATAAATAACACATTTGTCTCATAACTTCGAAATATGGCGGTAGACAGACACTTAGGATGTGGACGACTCCGTACCGAGTTTCCGCGTAGTGGCCTGGCAGCTGAGTGGATAAAGCGCTGGCGTACGAACGTCATGGTCTCCGGTTCGAATCTCCGTCGGGGATAAGATTTTTAAAAATTGTTTTTCATCGTAAGAGTCAGGCCTGGGCCGTAGGTTATTAGGATTGAATGTTAAACCGTAGATATTAGAAAGTTAGGGGTGCAATGCGATGCAAATCGTAGGTATTCTTGCAATGTTGTAGGTGTATACTCTTTTACGTTATAATAATCCCTCAGGTTTTGTTCGCAGTCAGTGTGTAAGTGTGAACCACAGTAATCTTTATATATAAAGATGAATGTATGTTTGTTTGTTTGGTTTTTTTCTTTTGTTGGTTTGTTTGGTCTTCATACAAATCCACAGTTTTTATCCGTTCTCGATGAAACTTTGCACACTTATCCTTTGAAACAAGGAGAAAAACACTGTCTACATTTGGTTGAAAAATTGTCTGTATAAATAACACATTTGTCTTATAACTTCGAAATATGGCAGTAGACAGACACTTTGGATGTGGACGACTCCGTACCGAGTTTCCGAGTAGTGGCCTGGCAGCTGAGTTGATAAATCGCTGGCTTCCGAACGTCATGGTCTCCGGTTCGAATCTCCGTCGGGGATAAGATTTTTTAAAATTGTTTTTCATCGTAAGAGTCAGGCCTGGGCCGTAGGTTATTCGGATTGAATGTTAAACCGTAGATATTAGAAAGTTAGGGGTGCAATGCGAGGCAAATCGTAGGTATTCTTGCAATGTTGTAGGTGTATACTCTTTTACGTTATAATGATCCCTCAGGTTTTGTTCGCAGTCAGTGTGTAAGTGTGAACCACAGTAATATTATTATAATTAGGGATGTAAGTCTCTGTCTTTTTGATACGTTATGACTCCCAATTGGCTATATCGTTGTGATGGAATTTAATAAGGAAATCTGTATGAAGGGCACAGGATATTGTTTGCAGTGTGATTAACAGTTGTAGTCACGAAATTTTGAGACCTTATCGAATGGTGACAGAAATATGTTGGCAATTGATTCTCATAACTTGGAAATACGGCGATAGACAGACACGTTGGATATGCACGTCTTCAGACCGTGTTTCCGTGTAGTGAGCTGGAAGCTCAGTGGCTAAAGAGCTTGCTTACGAACGTCGTGGTCTCTGGTTGAAATCTCCGTAGGGGATCAGATTTTTAAAAATTGTTTTTCATCGTAAGAGTCAGGCTTGGGTCGTAGGTTTTTCGGATTGAATGTTAAACAGTAGATATTAGAAAGTTAGGGGCGCAATGCGAGGCAAATCGTAGGTAGTCTTGCAATGTTGTAGGTGTACACTTTTTTACGTTATAATGATCCCTCAGGTGTTGTTCACAGTCAGTGTGTGAGTGTGAACCACAGTAATATTATTATAAATGCGGAAGTAAGTCTCTGTCTTTTGTTACGTTTTGACGACTAAATGGCTATATCGTTGTGATGTAATTTTGTAAAGAAATGTGTATGAAGGGCAAAGGTTATTTTTTCCAGTATGATTAACAGTTGTAGTCACGAAATTTTGAGATCTTATCGAATAGTGACAGAAATATGTTGGAAATTAATTCTCTTCAAGAGGCAGGTTCGACGGTAGAATGATATAGCGATAGCTTTCCTGTCATATTATGCCGACTTGATATTGTTTGGGACTAACCCTTCGTTACCAACAACCTATATTTAATTCTGGCAAAAAAACTCTTAATCCACGCGTACGAAGTCGCGGGTACGAGGCTAGTGTATAAAATAAATATGTAAACATATCAAAAGCCCATCACTCTGAATTGAACTCGAGCCATAAAAAACCGGAACTAATCCCTTTCTCTGACCCAATGGAGAATAAAAGGCTTTCCTTGTGTATTTTCCAATAATATTTCTTGCCTCTATTTGGAGCCGTCGAGCAGGTAGAACAAGTTATTGCGCGAGCCCGCCAGAGGCTTCAGACTAACGACTGTGCGCCATACCAGCCACGAGTTACGGCGGGCCTCGGACTGCTCTCGCTGTTTACGACTCGCTACGGCGCGCAAATCGCACAAGGAAATACGTGACAATTTACGTCATCGCTGTTATGGCGCGCAGTTAGCGATAGATCGGAAAAATATATCACACTTTGTAACAGCCCTCAAACCCAGCCTTTTATGAATTTTAATATTAAGAGTTGAGTAGACGGAGATAAAAGGTGATTAAACATGCATTTGTATATTTTTTCATGTGAATGAGTATTACCTGTATGATAATATACTCTGCAAATGATGTGTAATACGATCAGAAGAAGTTCAATCATTATAATACAGCAGACCTTAAGAATCTTAGTGATTGGTCCAAGAGACTTGGATTAAAAATAAATCCCTTTAAATCTCAGGCTGTTGTTATTGCTAGTCCAAAACTGATAGGCAGCAACTTCACATCAAATCTCCCAAAAATAAAACTTCAGGGAACAGAGTTAAACTATAGCGACTCTGTAAAGGATCTTGGAGTCCTAGTAGATAGTAATTTAAACTGGTCTGAAAATACTGTTTCAGTATGTCGCAAAGCCTTCTCTTCTCTTCATGCTCTGTGTAAATGTAAGAAATTATTCCCCACTCATTTGAAAAAGCAATTGGTGCAGACTCTGGTGCTACCCCATCTCGATTACTGTGACGTTGTTCAGCATAATTTGAGTTCGGCATACAGAAGGAAACTTGAACTTGTCATGAACTCCTGTGTAAGATTCATCTGTGACCTACGACTGTACGACAAAGTCTCATCTTCATACGACCGCTTGCAGTGACTACGCGTTTGGTATCGACGACGATTCCACACTCTATGTATCCTTCACCGCCTCGTACATCTGAAAACTCCCGCCTACCTTTGTTCCAATATCTCTGACCAAGGACTTTTCCATAATATTAACACCAGATCCCTGAACTCAAACAGCTCGGAAACCCTAGCCAATTCCTTCTTCATTTCAGCGGCTAGACTGTGGAATAATCTTCCCCTGAAAATTAGAAGTACCAAAAAAATCGGCCCTTTTGAGAAAGCATTACTTATTGGAGCACTAGCTAAAAGATCTCTCCGTCCATGTATAACTTAATTTTTAGATTTGAATAATATTGATAGATACAGTATCTACCTCTTTATTCTGCCTTCCCTATTATTAGTTTGCGTCTTGTTTCTTCATCCTACTAGTATTAAGTTTGTACCGTTTACTTCTTTAACTTCCACTAGCATTAGTTTATGCCATTAACTAGTTAAACACGAATACTATTAAGATTTTAGTTAGTATTTTACTCATAAATATTATTAAGTTTTTTGTTAGTTTTACTCTTGTACTTGATTTAGGCCAAATGTTATATAAGTGTTGTATTCTGTTAGTTTGTGTAAGGTGTATATTATTTATTGTAAACGCCTGGTATGATGTAAGAGAGGGCTTGACAGTCCCAATCTTCGCAGGCTAAATAAATCTTTAAATAAATAAATAAAAATAAATAATGTATGAAAAATTAATTGAATGCTTGTAATTATAAATGATGTATAAACTACGGCGTTTAGAGGACGATTTTTAGCTTCTTGGAGAATTTTACGTTGCCCATTTTATGTTTAAATGTCTGTAAATAGCTTTAATTTCCATTTTAAAGTGTTTACTAATGATCGTAAGTGACTCTGTACTAGTTCTAATAGTTTTCGTATGATTTTAGATTTTAAGTGGGATTGTTAGCTTCAGAAACGTCTGTCGACACTGTTTGTTGTGTTCAGGATGTTTCTATAGCACTTATTTTAGCTGCCGGCAAGGGAGAACAGAAACAGTCGTTGTCAGTATTTCTTAACAGTTTTGTAGTTGTTTGTGAGTTGTTAAACAGGAATGTTCGCTGAAGTTTAATCGCTGGAATTGTTTTGTAATGTGCTTTAGTATCTCTGGATGAAGTTTGATACTTATTCGCGTAGTTTATCTTGTGAGGATTTCGACAGAATAAAAAGTGAAATGAAAAATGTAGCAGTTACCTTGCTATTTAATTGAACTCCTTAGTCAATTCAAAAGTTGTGTTGATTATAATACTTTTGTGAAAGATAAAATCACCGGACGGTAAAAACCTGTTAACTGGAGGACTAATTAACTATCTAAAAGCAATCATCAGAAGAACCATCCAGCGAGTTCCATGACATGGCTTCCGTGACAAGACTGAACAGTAAGAAACAGCAAACACCGAGAGCCGTGATATGATTCTCGGGACAGAACGAATTAATTTAATTTACCACGACGGCGCAGCGAGATCCTTAACAATGTATGTTATATACAATCAAAATAATTTTGTGAATTATTTGTTCGTAAAATGGCTACCAACTAAATGAACTAACATATTACATTCCGAATAAACAGGTGTTTTTTATGTTCCTCGTTCCTTAGCGATAAAAATGTGATTTTAGTGCAAAATCGTATGGAGAGTATAAATCAGATCACTTAATCGATTTTAGTACATCTGTAGGATTATTCTTATTTGGTGTATTAGTGAATTTTTCCTTTTAGGCTAAGGTTTTAAACCACCTAAATTATGATATGAAAGATCTGAACTCTGCATTTGCCTTGATCAATATAATGCACAAAAAACTTAAAAAATAACTGATAAAATAACAGAACGTAGAGATAAACTCAAGAGAAGTACGACCTTCACAAGATTGTGTTCACATACAAATTGGTAGCAAGGTTGGTGACAATAGACTCCCTTCTACTCTTTAAATATATGATTCAATTGTGTCAGTACAATTTAACACGACGTGGAACGGATTTCGGTAAACTAATAAGTAATATCAAATTTTCAGAAACTATGGTGATTATCGCTCTGTAAATATAAATGCACTAGTCTAAGGCAAGGAATTTTTCATATTTTATTCTACTTGTGTATATGCTAGCCAGTAACCAGGTACAGTCATTTTCAATCCAAGATGTTTAGTACTTCGACTAAGCTTCAGTTTCATGTTTATAGAATGTTTCAGAGATACAACCTCATACCTTTGGAATAACTGGGAGCACAATATTAAATATTGACCATTTGGAACTACAAGGTCACAAACGCCATCTCTACGTGTTACTGTTCGGAGAAGAGGAGGGAAGAGGCAAGTACGCTTTCGGAACGAAACGATTTTCATTGCAAACAAGGTATTTGTGTAATGCATTAATTGATACAGTCTAATCCCGTTTAAAACGATGGAAAAGAATTATTTTTCTCGATTTTTGTTTGTTTGTATTAAGTTATGTAACTGTGTATAAACAGTACACAGTTTTATTCAGAAAGATATTCTGAGTTAGATGACAAAAGAGATCTTTTTTTTCCGTTCGACCAAGATGGCGTGATAGAAAGTTTTAAAGCATATAGTAGTATTAAACCCGCCAATGTGCTACGCGAGATGTGGCGCCACCATACCGGACCGGTGAAATGCAACGAGCACGAGTGAAGTCCTGGTCCCCGCGTACCGGCCGTCCTGATTGCGTCGACGTCAGTGTCTCCCAAGCTGTGGTCTGCAGACTCGCGAGGGTCTGCGGGCAAAATACAACTAATAACTAACAACACATAAATGGAGGCGTGAGAACACGCGAACTCCCGTCACAATGTGTGAGATGCGAGCCGAGATATCAAATGGCAGTTCTAAAAATAGCCAGTTTTCAATTATTATTATTATTAAGGGGTCTATGGCTAATCTCTAAGGGATCAGCCATTGAAAGGATGCTCGAGGTGACTTTTGGGACTGTCACCAATCACTGCCTCATAAACCACACATTTCACAAGCAAAAACACAGTTATGATACAGAACATAAAGTTACCCGTTTCGCAGACAATCTTCCTACATTCTGATTCGGGTAGATATAGGTCCTCCCTCCCCTTCACCACCTTTGTAAACAGGAGATAGATGTCACGTGGTCTTATCACGACAAAAAAGTTAATAGCCCCCGCTAATATACAAATTACAAAAGTTACTTAACAAAATGAGGATATCTGAATTATTATGCATTTTTTTCAATTCATTATTGTCATAAAATGGTAAAATATAGAATCTAATCAATTTTATCGCTAGTTTCCGGAAGATAACAGAAAAAAAACTCGTCACTTTTATCATTGATTTCAAGAATTCATTTTGTCGCTACCCCGCGCCGCAGGAATAAATCTCGTTTCGAGATAATGATGTTTAAAGTGTATGAAGGTGTTTGCAGTTTCTTCATTAAATCACGATGAAAGCCCGAAAGTTTTTAAAGGCACGCTACAGTGGCCCCCGTTTAACGACATCTCCCGAATGAATAAAAATAAAAACCAGCGTATACCTAGGGCGAAACGGCCAATTGTTTAATGCGGTTCATTGAACGCACTTTTTCAAGCACGCTCCGAGACGAATTTGATCGGGCGATTTTTTTTTTTACATATGTGACAGTCCAGTATATCTAAACAAAAAAAATGTTCCTTTTTTTCTTAAACACGAGACTCACTTCTTATGTTTTCCACTGTTTGAGGTTAATTGTTCAGCATATCCCTCGAAAAAATTTATTCCATTCTTCGACTTACAAAACCACAAACGATTTTTTTTTTTTGTCATTCCCTTATGCCTGGCCTGATACCAATATTATATTGCTGAAAAACAATATCTAACACCCATCATTCGAATGAGATTAGGATATGGTTCTTTTCCCAGCCATTTATACAGGATGAACGTGGGGGACTCGCCACTGTGTGAAGTAGACAAAGAAGAGATGTCTGGCTTAAATCACATTTTCTTCAAATGCAGTAAATGTTCTACCTGCCACAATTCCTTTCTAACCAAGCTGTCATCAATTCAAGGACCTCTTCCAACGTCAATTCCAACCCTGCTTGCTATTAGTAATCAGAACATATATCAGGGTCTGGTAAACATTTTACGCGATAGGCAAAGAAAATAAGAAAAAAACCTGGCGATTATATATAAAATGCTTTAAGTAAAGTGTTATTTGTGAAATTTTATACGTAAAATGTAATATGTAAAATGGCCTGTCGACCGAAAATCAACAATAGTAAAAAAAAAATTTAAAAAATTAAATAAATAAATAAAAAAAACCACTCCATTATGACGGTCACACATTGTTTTCTACGGTGATTTCCGCATGCAAATGTAGCAGGCGTGGTCTGGACCCTGTCCAAATCCTATATTTGATTCTCATTAATGCGGGTTCCATAGCGTACCACCAAATTCCAGAGCCAGTCTGATCGCGGTATTTGTTTCACGTCATTGGTAGATCTTTCTTTTAAACCTTTCATTACCATTTAAACAATGTGTTCAGCAGTGGTATTCCAAGATGTTTTCGCTTTATGCTTTGAGCCTTTCCACTAATCAGTGTGGACAATTGGCTGTCGAGAATCACCAAGTCAGCTCCCAAAGACTTACGTAGACTAATAACATTTTTCATACTATAGGGAAGTACAACATTTTATGGACAAGGAGGCCCACCCCATCGCGAACACATTCATGTTGCTCATCAGTTTATTTAAAAAGTCGTTACAAAATTATGATGGGAAATGTTGTTACTATCGAATTGGAAATCACGATTCCGAAAGAAAGATTCACTCAATCTGTTTAACACTGTTACTCAAAATCAACATTTAATACTACCATAGCAGCAATTCTTAACATGGTACGCCGACAAATCACATTTGCATTACAGTCTGCAAGCAGCGCAGCTCAGACACGCGCCCGTGTGTTACGATCACACTCTCTGCCTCTTAGCTCTTACCGGTGATCACGCCTAACATTCTTACAAGCCGACCCCGGCAGCGTAGGGGTAGCGTGCTTGCTTCGCGTTGCAGGGGTTGCCGGTTCGAGTGAAAAAAAAAAAAACAGATTGAGCTGGCTGAATGGCTAACATGGCCGAATGCCATTTTTAATAATAATAATAAAAAATATTCTTACAATACTTACTGCCACATCAAAGACTACAAAACATGTGGATATCGGAACCCTACAATACAAATTAATTTACGAAAATTAATACAGTTATTTATAAATTCATATAATCAATTAGAGCAAAAATCTTCTGCATAATTTCGTAAGCTCACTCACTCACCTTGATAGCTGTTGGAAGGAGAACGATGACACCACACGCTGGTCTTCGCACCCAAATTAACAGCTACCGGATATATTAGAAATTCAAGGTTAGGTACAAAATTTAATACCGAAGCAACTGCTATGAAGTTCACGGGCAGAATACATTCACAAAGATTGATTATCGAGGCATTTCATTTTCTGAAATAAAATATAGGGATTCTTTGCCGATTAAAAAAATGTGTAACACGTCGTTATAAAAGCAACATAAAATACTTTTAAAAAATTAAATTGCTCATGGTCTCTCCGTAACAATTGTCACTCCGTCCGACGCTAAACTTCTATTTAATTATAACTTCCAGTAATATTTCTGCTTGACCATAGTTTATTTGCATTTCGCGTGTTTTACTGACCACTTCCGTTCGTGTTTACTGTACGTGAGTTATTAGGTTATTTAAAGCGGTCATCAGACTTCAGGTATATAGCCTAAACGAGTATTCTGGCAATTGATTTCTTCGGAGTTGCATAACTGCCAGTGTTTAGTAATCTGCATTAAGTTTTTTGTCCGCTACGGAAATGTTGACTGAAGATTACATTATGAATGTTTGGCCAGTCTCAATCGAGAATAACGTGAAGCTTTCGAAGCAATTACGCACTCCGTTTAAACCCAACCGAAATTCTTAAAGCTTTTCAGACTGAACCTTTAGGGTCAAATACAAGTCAAGTTCGAAGCTAGCAACCACGAACTTCAAAACACTGATACGATAGCTCGATTGTCTCTGACCGTATTTAACACGTAAATTAATATTTTGAAGTTCTCAAGAGATTTTACCCATATTTTCTACAGCGAACCATTTAGGACCAGCTCAATCTATCATAACCTTTGCTCATAAAACCGGGAACTATTCTAAACCCATGACCGTACCCAAAAACCGGTCACAGGTTTACGATAGTATTAATATAAAAATGATTGGTGGGGTGATATATTGTTACAAATTGCAACAAACATTTCCTTCTCCACCTAATAATCGTGAAAACTTTATTTTTTGGTCTGTGTACTATTCTGTGTACTGTGTACTGTGATTTGTTTCAGATGTCTCTACAGCTGTTTTCTCTGGATTTAATGTCATCTGCTGAAACTGACATCTGACTGTAAAACACCAATCAAATCAGTAACTATAGTAATGAACGTAGTGATCCCAGTGCATTAACCTGTGACGTCCTCTGCTCTATTTCATTTGTTTTGATAGTGCATTTCCTACAATAACTCTTTGCTTCATAGTTTTCAACACCTACTTCTGTCACGTTGTCAACCTTGGATCACTTCAGTGCTTTTGACGTTATGAAACAACGTTTTTCTGTTCAAAAACGCGACCGTGAACAATTAAAGGCGCTTTATGTCATCCGATCATTGAATCACACACATTGCGGAAAATACGTTCCTGTTGGACACCTTCTGAACAACTTGAAGCAAGAGCAAGGGACTGTAAAAGGTCCTTATCAGCGGACCGCAACTATGATTTTCTTGAAAGAAACTCGAACAACATCCTTGCTGAATAATGCACGTTTGCACCCATTCATTGGTATTTGATTTCTATGGTTCTTCGTGAAGCCTACTTCTCACATTTCTGAAATAACCAGTGCATTAATTCTCACGGTGATAAACGTAATCATTTTAACAACATATCAGAAAATAACATAATATTAAAGAAGTAGCTGTTGAAACCCAACTTATAGGGGAAATTTAAAGATTCTTGTTGGATACTTCTGGTTATGCGCGATACAACAGAGAGTGTTCAGTAATTGGGTAAAGTTTAGAGATGCAATATGTATTCTCGTAGTAGGGTTCATTCATTAATTGAAAGAAAGTTTTCGTCTGCGATGGAAACAGTGTGATGGTATTGTTGCTCTTTCGACTCGAAAATTACGGGTATGAGGAAGATGTGCGACGTGACGAAACATTCGACCAGTGAGCAAATTGACCGAGCGGGGCGGTGTAACGGTTAGCGTTCTCGCCTCGCATTCGGGAGGACGGCGGTTCGAATCCCCGTCCGGGCATCCAGATTTGGGTTTTCCATGGTTTCCCCAAATCACTCCAGGCAAATGCCGGGATGCTTCCTTCAAAAGGCCATGGCCGAATTCTTTCCCATTTCTTGCCCCCCATCCTTGCCCACCATCCTTTCCCGTCTCTAAAGACCTCGACGTTAAAAAGAGACGTAAAGCAGTTACCAAAAAAAAAAAAAAAAAAAGTGAGCAAATTAATATTCCCCCTCTCTGAAGTTTCGCTCTTCGCAATGCACTCCTTTACAGAATAGAGTTCGAAAGCTTCAGATACGGTACGTTTGATCGTCTTGTAAAACTTCTTACTTGATCGTTTAATAAATTAATTAGTTGTTCCTATGTAAATAGCCTGGAGTTACTGGATAAAATGAAACACGATTTAGTAGGATTTCTGTTGTTCTTGAGTGTGTAATAGCAGGAAAAACAAACAAAAAAAAACCGTTGGCAGTGATTGGGGACTGCCAACAGAAGTGAAAACTTAAACTTATGAGTTTATACGCGCTACACGTCATGCTTATAGCTAGAGATATACTAAATAACTGGACGACCCGTGCGAAAATTTCGAGAATAAAATACGATGAATAGTGAGGCTGAATGCTTGTAATATAATGAAAAGTAAAACCACACTTTTGTAGAAAATATATATTTGTTTAGTGTAATAGGTATGCATAAAAATACTTACAATATATTACGAAACAGTTAGGAAAATTTAAAACACACTGTACATACGACAAACTGTCACTGACATTAACAGAATACAACAAACCTGAACAAAATGCACACAGCATATAAACATCTCTGTGATAAGTGTTGCTGTGCGAATAAAATGTTTACATTGGAATTGTGCAGTAAAACAAAAATGTTTCCGTAACAGAAAAAAATATCCGAAAAGCTACTTATTGTATAAAAAACAGTTTATTGACATCTCCGTGATATCTGCTGCTGCAATCTAGGGACTTGGTTCTGAACTGTCTCTTACGCGCGTCCACTTTAAGGATCAAATTCCGAAAATTCTTTCTTAATCTTCGATTTCACCTAATTGGAGATATGAATCTTTAAAACGATATGTCATTTATCGATTTCGGCTTGGTATCGAAGGAGATAAATGGCTCTTAATGATAGTAAAAAAATACGTTGTAGAAATATTATTGATACTTTTGTAGGTCAAATTCAAAAAAATTCCTTTTATAAAATATGGTGTGACCAAAGCGGACCCATTGGTCTTTAAAACGATAGCTCATTTATCGATTTCGGTTAGGTATCAAGGGAGATAAATGACTGGTGACAGAAAAATGCGTTGTAGAAATATTAATACTTTTGCAATATTAGGGTCAAATTTTGAAAAATTCCTTTCTTAAAATATGGTGTAACGAAACCGAGGACCTTACAATGACCTCAGTCTTTAAAATGATAACTCGTTTATCAATTTTATTTAATTATCAAGCGAGATAATTGACTCGAGACACAAAAAACGCATTTTAGAAATATTGATATTTTTTGGTTTTAAGGGTTTAATTCAGAAAAAATCAATTCTTAAAATATGATGTGACCACAGAGGAGACCTTGATCTTTAGAATGATACCTCATTTATCTATTTCTGTTAGATATTAATGGGCATACATGGCCCGTGACACAAAAATGTGTTGAGGAACCATTGATAATGTTTCCCTTTAAGGGTTGAATTGCAAAATATTTCTTTCTTAATATTTGAAGTCACAAAAGCGGAGACATTACTCTTCATAATCCTACTTCATTTATCGATTTCGGTTAGGTATCCAGGGAGATAAATAGCTCGAGACAGCAAACAACGCTTTTTAGAAATACTGATATTTTTGCCCTTTAATGGTTCAATTCAGAAAAATTTGTTTCTTAAAATATGATCTGACCACAGCGGAGACCTTGATATTTAGAATGATACCTCATTTATCTATTTCGGTTAGATATTAATGAAGACAAATGGCTCGTGACACAAAAATGCGTTGCAGAAATATTGAGACTATTTTCCTTTAAAGGTTGACTTCCAAAAAACTGCTTTCTTAATATATAATGTCACCAAAGCTGAGACTTTACGCTTCATAATCCTACTTCATTTATCGATTTCGGTTAGATATCCAGGGAGATAAATGGCTCGAGACACAGAAGCGCATTTTAGAAATATTGACATTTTTGCCCTTTAAGTACATAATTACCAAAAATTTCTTTCTTAAAATATAATGAGACAACGGCGGAGTCCTTAATCTTTAATATGATACCTCATTTATCTATATCGGTTAGATATAAAGGGAGATAAATAGCTCGTGACACAAAAACGCGTTGCAAAAATATTGATACTTTTGCCCTTTAAGGGTCGAATTCCGAAAAATTCCTTTTTTAAAAATATGATTTAACCAAAGTGGAAATCATAAGCTTTAAAATGACACCTCATTCATTGATTTCTGTTAGGTATGAAACGAGATAATGGCTTATGACAAAGAACCTTACAGAAATAATATATATGATAATAATTCCATGTGGTGGTAACGAACTTGTTACGGTGTTTCTATTGGATGCTCATTCTGCCCCTGTCTTAGCAACCTTAACCGCCGGCCTCGGTAGCGTAGGGGCTAGAGTGTTAGCTCCACGTGCCGAAGGTCGCCGGTTCGAGTCCGGCCGAGGGCATGGGTGTTTAGTGTATGTGTTGTCTGTATGTCATGTCCATCGTGTTGTGTCTAGAACCACTTGAAAAAGTAATACACTGTGAAGCAATTAAATACACTGGATGATTCAAAATACACTTGAGTTAGCTGTATGGCCTCGAAGCCAAAAGCCATTAAAAAAAAAAAAAAAAAAAGCAACCTTAACCTAACCCAATAGTTCTACCAGGTACAGTAGACGTACAGATTAACGTAAAACCCAATTCTCGGAAGCGATCTGTGTACTTCACATAATACAGCAAGCCCTGCGAGAGGGGAAGGTTGAGTAAATGCTATATGAAAATCCTCGCCGAGACAGGGATTTCCCAGTCAGACACCTTAACCACTGAGCCGCTACAAATTTACTGTTAACACTAGGATGACGGTGACGCGACCTCATAAGATTTTACCCTTCCAAAAATTTCCCAACGTACTTAAAGCAGTTTTCACTTCAAAGACTAAAAATCTAACTTAATTCACAACCTAAAGGTTGTCGAATCATCAATGAGATGCACCAAACTATTGTGTCAGGGGCAGGAAGACCATTCCTTTCCTCAAAGGCCAACAGTTTAACGTGAAATCAGAACAACGGAACGTCCCTGCGTACCTCATATAATCAAATATAACTCCTAAAATTTCCTGCTCGCCACGGGATTTGAACCTACGCCCGGAGAGAGAAACTTTCGGATGTAAGCGCTCAGCTACCAGATTACCTTGTTTTGAAGTATACGTGAGTTAAGAACTTTCAAAATCAGATTAAAAACAATTAATTGGTAAGAACAACGTTGACAGAAATTAAGGTGAGGGGGAAAGGGAGAAATGAAACGTAAATAGTATTTTCCTATTTGTTTTAAAGTATACGTATGCAAAATTTCATAAAAACCGGATAAAAAGCGTCAAAAGCACATGTCACAAGCGCAACACGTTATAGTAAGTCGGTGACTGGAACACAAAGGTTTACCCCCAGCCTACAGACGCCTATAGAAGTTTTCACTTTAAAAAACCTCCGAGAATGGCAGAAGAAGGGACTACGGTCAAAAACAGACAGTTTCGTCGATTCTACCGTCGAGACGGTGGCTGATCCATTCGTTCACATGAATTGACACCGATTTTTGTTTTGTTATTGCTCCACGTGTGACGTATCGAGTCGACCGCGAAGTCGCCTTAAGCCATGCGTCGAGTCGACCTCTGTCAGGCAGCGTGCCGTGTCGATTGTTTTGTTCACATGAATAACGTGTCAACTCGAACGCCGCGGCCGTCTCGAAATTCAATTCGACAAAAACTGCTACGTCTTTTTCTGCTTGCTGTTTTAGCTTCTTCTCAAAACTTCTTTGACAGGTGAGCTACGATTTATTCTGGATTGTTCTACCAGAAACAATTTAGTTAGAAGTTCCTGAATTGTAGCTATTCATTCTAATTATTGTATTTATATATTTTATCACCATTCCCTAAGCGAAGTAGTAAACACATTTTTATGTGTAATCGTAGGCTTCCGCGGCCAGAGTCAGTTGATTCTTGGCTGTCCGGGTGGCGCCGCGTCATGTTCATCGTAGCTACGATGAACATGACGCGGCGCCACCCGGACAGCCAAGAATCACATTTTTATCTGCATTATTGTTTGAAGTGGAATTTATAAACAACCTTCATGTGATGCAAGTAGTGTGTTTCTCGCAAACAATCATCGGAAAAGCAGTTGTCGACGTAACTTTTCACAAGAACTGATGAATTTCCAGTTGTGGTATGTTACATTGTTTACAATTACCAACTGCTGGCCGAAATACTTCATCGCATTGAGGGCGCGATGTTTTCACATCCCTGATAGAATACAGTGAGTATGTCTGGCACAATATACGGTTAAATATTCTGTATACAGCTCAGTCTCCGTTGTGCTGCTAAATCCTTGTACTTGGTGGTTTTCAGTGATTGTAGGTATTATTATTTTCACTTTTACTGTATGTGTTTATTGATGCTAGTTTCTGGCAATATGGATGAAATTCGGGTGCCGTTAAAAAAAAAAAGAAATACTTTCCTAAGAGGATGTGAGAGATCGAGTGTTTGAACTTACCAATAATGGCGCCGAATTTTATTCAGTAGACTAAATTGCCGAATTCTATTCAATAGACTAAATTATTGTTTATTTTGTTGCTCTGCATGGGCAATGAAGCACTCTGCACCATGTGTTTCTATGGTGCTCCCATTGGATTTCATCAACCACTTCTGAGAGGATTCAACCAAGGTGGGGATTAACGAGAACGACAATAGTGACATCTTCAGTTGGTGAACTTCGTCATCTCTGGTGATAGTACTTCAGCTATGCGAGTAAGCGATTGAGTTCTGCTTGATATGATTTTGAGCCGTAACTGGTGTCCGATATTTTTCGTCCGGAATTATGGCTGAGCTCCGTCAAGTCTACACTTTGCCGCCGAGGTAAGCTATCCAACTCTATTATTTAGTATCGTACAAAGCCGCCCTTGATTCGGCTGTTTTCCATCTACGCAGTTTGTAGCATTACATGTGTCAGTCACCGTAGACGCTGTGCCAGGTTACCTCTTGAACTGGTAATATTCGTCGAAACAGCAGCAAAGTTTTCTCTCCACAAGTAGGCGACCTTGTTTGATGTTAACAAATGTTTACTAATTTTCATGTGTTTTAAACAACCACCACTATCAGACACTCTTCCTAACAGATTCAATGTATTTATTTTTCACTTTAATTAATTAAACCAGCAGTAATATCTTTCTAAAAAATACTGATAGCAATAACTTGTATGAAAAGTAATGGTCTGCAATTAATATAAATATTGGTGACGTTTTACTACCTGTTTATATCATTGTCAATCATTTTAAAGGAATTTTTCATAAGCGGCCAACATTGATGCGTGTAAATAACAGCTCCATTTCAGTTAGAACAGGGGCACCTGTTATCACGTCTATAATTTTCATGTCTGAAAGATTCAATCCGTCGACTTCTAATTGTGAAAACGCACTTAAGTATTTTCATAAAAATCAATAAGCAATCAGTTGTTCCAAATTATATAACATTCTAAGACCCTTTCATGTTCTACTTATGTGTTTACATTCTACTGAATCAGGATTGGTTTCGTTGTTGTGTTGGTATAAAAGCAAATTAAACAAAACCAAGCACTGTTTGATAGTCTTCCTTAAGAGAAATCGCCAAATTTTCCTGACGTTAATTCAGATTTCTGACGATAATATCATCGTTCTCCTGTGAATACTGCTAAATTATTCCAGGGAATTATATTGGGATATTTAATAAATTAAATGTAAATAGTGCCTATCTGTGTAGCGGTTCTGAGGGAAACAGTTTTTTATATCCTGACGGTTTGAGTTAATGGTTAAAGTAAAGCAGTCTAAGACTTAGTACAAAGCATTGTGGTATAACCAAGCTTAGATAAGTAAAAATTTAGTGATGAACCTAGTGATAATACACAAATTAAAAACATTGCACACGGCATGTAACTTGAAAAATATCTCGACCCAAGCAAACGAGCCTTTTCGGCAAAATAGCACAGACGTTTTGAGCTCAGAAACTGTGTGAACACGCACTTCCAGTCCAGCGCAGACTTGATTGAAGAGCTATAAAAGAGTTACTCTACTCTGGACATTTCAAGCTGGAAGAGTGACAATGGCGGCTTCTGACTCACAAAGCAGAAACGGAAACACCAAATATAAGTTGAAAATAAAACTCATTATAGCCGAGAAATGGTTTTATATATTCCGCAATAAACGAAAAGAACGCTTGACTCAGACCTTGGATAACGCTCTGAAAGAATGGCCACCCAAGACTGTTTTAAAAATAAACTTGCATTGAAAGTTTTTTCCGTTACCACGGCCTGTCATACGATTCCTTCTTTGGTCGCACAAATCACTTCTACGAGGACTACCAAAAATATGTGGCGGCGTTGAGGCATCAGGCAACGAGGGGGTCATCTGATGCTCATCTAGGTACGCTGCAGGCTGATTTCATTTCCGTTACACACCGAGCGTGGCGGTGTAACGGATAGCGTTCTCGCCTCGCATTCGGGAGGACGGCGGTTCGATCCCCGTCCGGGCATCCAGATTTGGGTTTTCCATGGTTTCCCAAATCACTCCAGGGAAATGCCGGGATGCTTCCTTCAAAAGGCCATGGCCGAATTCCTTCCCATTCCTTGCCCCCCATCCTTTCCCGTCTCTAAAGACCTAGATGTTGAGAGACGTAAATCCAATTAAAAAAAAAAAAAAAAATTCCGTTACACGGAGAAAGAGCAGCTGACTGGCGCTGGCACCGGTTACTGCCTTCGGCACAAGCAGGAACGTTGTGCGCCAAAAGCGATGACAATTAGTACTTCCTGGAACTAGAAAAATCCCGTTCACCAGTTCAATTGACATAATACATCAACCAGTTGGTAATATTATTCGTCAATTAAAACTATGTTCACTATAAACAACAGGTTCATCACACGCCATTTGATTGGCATTAATGCCAGAAGTAACTACCCTTGCACCACAGATATTTCAATCCATGACTACCCAGGATTTAAATATTGTTGTTTAATGTCAGTAAACGGATAAGTGAAGCCCTGAGCTATTGTTTGCGAATTATATAAAATGACGTCTCTCCTTGTTTTTTACCCAGATCACTATCTACTTTGATATTATTAATGTGTATAGAACATTTAGAAATAATTCTTTGATCAGTATTAAAATAGTTGCAACGCACCCTCTGCCACCCACTTTTAGTGAATTGTGGAGTTATAATAGTAATATAATATTAATAATAGTGCCGTGTGTTCGTAATGACCTGGTGACAGGGTTTCTATTGGCTGCGCATTCCGCCCCTGTCGTAGCAGCTTGAAACTAACCCGGTAGTCCTACTGGGTGCAAGGGACCTACCACTTAACGTGGATCCGAAACACGGAATCATTTTGGCGTACTTCACATTACACGGCATGCTGTGCCAGAGGTGAATGTCGGGTTAAGGGCCTTTGGAAATCCCCGCCGAGACATGCACTCAAACCGGTGACCTTTCGATTTCCTATCAGAGACCTTACACACTGAGCCACCAATCGCCATATTACAATGATAATAATAGTAAATACAAGCATACAATTAAAAATCCCCACAGTTTCGGCACCTAGAACTATGTTATGTGTGGGATCATAGACTGGTTGTGTAAACTGTGCAGAGGCCTGGCCCATGCTGCCAGGTGACCGGAGCGGCATCGGAAAGTCATTCAGCAGCGAACCAATCAGGCGCGGCGAACCGCATACAGGACCGACCAATCAGCTGTAACGGCGCTGCCAGCACTCTAGCACTGCTCATATATTTCCCGTCGTGTGTGCTTGTGTGCAAAGTGTTCGTTTACAAACCTGTCCTTGTGCTACTGTTAGTTATATCTTAATACAACGCTTTTAGTTTGCACGTTCCTTTGCAGCCAGGTATCGGGTCACTTCTGTCACGCGTCATGGTGAGCTTAACGTGTTATCACTGATATGGAAAGTGTGAGTTATTAAATTGTGTATCGAAATTTAATTCTGGAAGGTAAACTCTGATTTCGGCTCTTTTATAATTATTTAAAAATAACGGGGAAACCTAGTTTGAAATCATACGATTTTTATTACTTTAAACTATCGGAAGTTGTGTACGATACTCGAGATTACCGGTCAGGAGTATACGCCAAAAATAAATAAATAAATAAATATTTTTTTTTAGATATTAGCTGACAGTCAATTACAAAATGTGATGAAATGTAGGAGAACGCTAGTCATACGGTGAAAAATGTGCTCAGAATGCTACTATCATTATAATGTTGAACTCCGTGTTTGGTGTCCACTTACACAACTGACTGGTGCAAAAAAATTGAGTTTCCTGGAAAGTGGAATTCGGAAACCTAGTAAAAGACACCCAGGACAACTTTTTTTTTTCTGCATCGCTCACAGTATCATTTCTCCATATTGGTTTACTCCTCGTCAGCAGTGATAGCACAAATGTGGTAATCTGAATGGCAATCAGTGACTACATTTGTAGATATTGTGAAGTGCTGGAGATAATGCACTTTTACAATAATCTATGTACTATTATGTATTTACCTAAGATCTACGTAATTTTTCGAATTATCTATTCCTGGTGCTAATGATTAATTTATATAATTTCAAGGAACTCAATCCGTTTGAAATCCTCCCTTCTGCTATTTACGAATCATCTTCTAAGATGCTTCGGCTTCGCGGAAGTTACGATTAAAACAAGGCAGGTGTATTGGCAAACCCACAAGCAACTATATCCTGCATTCAGGTATCGTGTGTACACTTTCTAAGTTACTAACGATGAAATGAAGCAGTTACGACTAAATATTTTTTTTAAAAATTTAAAATCTAATATAGGAATTGGCCTGAGGTTTTTTTTGCTCAAATTATCATAATTTTAATATCATCAATTATAAACATTTTGTTACCATTACATTGTAGGTCAACACAACACTAGATTAAAATCTCCCATACCTTGAACCAGACTCGAACCGACGACTCTCGGCTCGCTAGTACTCTACCCACAACGCTACCGGGGTTGGCAGTACTGTTATGTGGGTAAATAGGGGACGTTCTTTATTTACGTGAGCTCAAAATAGTGGGATGAGGGGTCCGGAAAAATCTCACCTAATCCCATCTAAAGGGGGGGGGAGGAGGTCATAATTTTTCTCCTCTTATTTCATAGCGAAAATGTAGAACATAGAATATATCAGTAGTAGCGCTTAAGTATTTAGTGGCATTAAGCAAAATTCATGAACATATCAAATAAAATTAATTATTTAAAAATTAAAATTACAAGGTAGGGAGGCAGGAATCCCACTACATCCTACCAAATTTCACCAAGGGGGAGGGGGTTCAAATTTAAGAAAGAAAATCCCACGCAATTAATGGACGTCCTTATACCATGGACTCAATGCGGAAATAGAAAACTGTGGTTATTAAAGTTCTTTGTTAATCCTTATCACAAAGACTATATGCACGGAGAAAATGGAAAGGCTGTATAAAGAACAAAAATGGCTGTTAATAAACCCTGCATCTGCCTTCTCTAATCTTCAAGACGGTAAACTATTTATTTGATGCCTGCGAATGCATCCAATTGCGCTTGACTTTTCATGACTTAATGACTGAAACGATCATAGATAGTTGTTACTCACATAATATATGTAGCTCTGGGTTAGTATTACAATTATCCAGTCTTATAGACTGTAAAAGGTTTGCTCGATTCACCTAAAAAATCTTTTATTATTGCATTGCTATATTTTCTGCAATTCATTTGATTCTGTAATCAACAAATTTTCGTAGATCATTTCTGAATGCTAGGCAGTTTTAATATACATTACCATACAAACAAATAGAAATATGTGCTCATTTCTCCGCTTCTGACGCACACATTCCACCCACGACGATTAATGATATATAAAAGAGATCTAACGCTTCCATCCACAACAGCATTCGTACTTTCCTTTTTATATTCTCTTAAGCGAACCGTCATCTGCAATAAAACACGGATACATCGTGAATTAATCAACCTATGCAGAAATGGTAAGGAATGACTTTTAAGATCAGTAGATTTTATATTTACTTTTGCACGTGATGGGCTACCATTTGTCTCGAAACTCTCGACGATGTTCTCGGTAGTTTCTGCTTTCCGCCTTGGACACACATGCAGCAATTACAAATGTAATTGCAGAACGCGTTTAGAAACTTATTTTATTTGTAGAAAGTGATGATAAATTTTAGCGAAATCCTATGTTTAACTGCTTGGCGATATCTCCAACTTTTTTCAACATACTGTTACTAAATTTCACTGACGGAAAGTGCAGTCTCCATTTTAATTATTTTGGAACTGTTCTGCCGATTTCTCTGGTGTAGGTACAGTTTTATTTCGTATCCTTATTAGATTTGACCTCAAAAAACAACGGAGATTTATTCCTCCTCTCTATGTGATACGTAATACAAATAACCAGCTAAACACCATTAGTTAGTATACGATTCATAAAGCAGGTAATTTAAACACGGTCGTTTTATAAACCGAGAATTTTATGTCCTATGCAAATACCAGGACGTTCGAAAGCCATTTAGCGCATATGCTGGATGCAGAGTTAGTACTTATGCAGCTGATGGTATAAATTCAACACTTGTGGTATTTAACCAAGATAAATACAGGCAATAAGCACCACTATGCAAAGCTTCAGCACCGGTAGGCATCACGAACAGAACATATACATGAATCTGGCATTGCGTTAGACCTAGGATACACGACGCGAAAGTAGTGACTAATTGTTAATGTCTTCGTGAAAGGCAGCAAGCTCACTAATATCCTGTAAAAAATGTCACTTTAGATGTAACTTTCAAATAGTATACACATTTTATTTAGTTACTGATGTTAATTGTGAAACTTTTTTCTGCCCAAAATGTTTTGCAGGTCTAGTGACCTTGCATTGATTTAAGTTCTGTACTCTGTTAAACATGTCATATGCATAAGGATTTAGTTTCGTTTAACTACGAAATTTTTAAAAAATTCGCCACGATAGATATGGTCTATTTCTAAATATAGTAAAGCAGTAACAATTACAATTATTTTTTGAACTATCTGCTTGCGTACCATCAAGCAAATCTTCGCGTACTATTGTTCGAGAATCTCCGACCTCGAGCTATGGTTATAACGACCGTAGTTACAAAGGCCCCTCCTCATTCAAACTGCTTAGAAAGAACCTGATCGCATAATTCTTTTTACATGTATATTTTTTAATTTAAGTTCCAATGAATTTCGCTCCACGCGCCCGTTATGAAACATGATTTATTTCTGTGCACTGACATTTTCGTGTGTTTCAGTTTTACATGGTTAATGTTATTTCAGGTTCAAAATAAACGCTATGATTTAGTTATAAACATCTTCCATTAAAGCACTATCACAATTATTCTGAAGATTTAACTATTTCACCACTTCATTTAGCTGCTCATTCGACTTAATATACATCCGTACGCCAAAATCTTAGCGCAATTCCAATGATTATTTGAAATTAAAAGATATTTTCTTAATCAACATTTCGATGTTTCTGAGTTTTCCGGTATCACTCCAGACGAATACCGTGATGGTTTCTTCAAAGGCTATGGACGAACTTCTTCCCATTTTCTGCGTCCAGAGGTCTCTCGAATATAATGACAAATGACCTTTATATCAAGTAGCACAAGGTTCAAAGAAAAAAAATAATATTAGAAACTCAAAGGGTAAACAATTCATTTTTAGATTTTCAGATATTTAATGTATCAATTAAAAACACAATTCCAACTGATGTTTCACGAAAGTAAACTAAATTTTAAGATAATAATGAACTTGTTATAAAAGGTAACTATAATTATAATTTTTTAATTACTTGGTCACCACATGCAGGATAATCAATTGAAGTAACTGTACCTCTGCATCTTTAATTTCATTAGAAGCTGTATTGTATTATTTTCGAACTGATTTGTTTTCTTAGTTGCTCTGTGACAAGATATATAAACATTATTGAGAACCATCGCTCATTTTAATCTTATGATAAATCATTAGATGGCCTGCAAAAATTGTTACATATGAATGTAAAACAGCAGTACGTAGATTTATTCTTCGGAATAATAAACAGCAACCATCCAAATAGATGTTTTAATAATTTTCATTTCTTCTGATGCTGCGTTTCGTAAAAACACTCTTTGATTCGTTTCTGTTAATAATACCGCCACCAAAAGATTCACATTCTGATCCACCTAAGAGCATTTTAATGTTTTTCACAATAGTTCTTTGCTATACTGTTGACTTGGCCTCCATCTCTTCTTTTCTGAATTCTCTTGCACACAGCCCACTTATTGAGGTTCGCATAAATAACGTCTCCTTAAGCTGGGTATCCACTACGCGCGGCAAACCCTCGAACACTGGCTCGCGCTTGGTGGCAGGTATCGCCGCGCGAGCCAACGCAACCCAGCCAGAGTCGCGCGGCAAGCAATGCAGGCATAGTCAGATTTCGCGACCATTTTTACTGAGACTTCCGCAAGTAGGAATATGAGTGGTGCTACATTCTGTCCTGCAGGCTCCCATATGGCATATATTGTAGACATACATAGCACAAATCGATAAATTACACCGTGGGGATCATTATAAGTGTTAAATAATAAATACTTTCCAGAACCAGTAATAAGACTTAGCTATTCTTGATCTTTCTCTTCTGTATGATGCCAGAAGCGTAGTCATCTTCTTCTTTAAGTCGGAAAAGCGTAAGGGGGCATCCATAAATTCATAAATTACGTGAGGTGAAATAGGGGGGGGTCCAGCGAAATCTCACCAAATCTCACCAAGGGGGAGGGAGGATCAACGGAAATCTCACGTGAGATGTTTTAAAATTGGGTAGGACTGTAGAGCTAAAAAAAAGGTCTACAAATGGCGCGAAAGTCGACTTTAGGGGGGGGGGGGGATTTCGTAGAAAAGTGTCGGTGAGAGCTAAAAAAAAGTCTCAAAAAGCTGCGAAGACGATCTGTGGGGCGGGGTCTAACGGGACCAACCAGATCTCACCAGAAAAGGGGGGGGGGTCCGAAAATCCGGAAAAACCCCTCACGTAATTTATGGATGTCCCCTAAGCCCATTGCTGAACTTACCTCCTTCAATGCATCGTCCCTCAGCGTTTTGTTGTGGTAATCTGCACATTTACTATTCCACAAAAATTCTTTCGCACCATACAGCTGTATTATTAGAAATCGACACTTTTCGTTGTTCATGGCAGTAAACTGTCGCTGTGTCGCGCGAGCCAACTCAAAGAAAGACACCACCGTCCCAACTGCGCGCGAGCCAATTAGTGGGGGTCCTTTGCCGCGCGCCTAGAGACCGACAGAGAATGGCTCGCAGCGCGGCATGTTCGACCGCGCCAATGTTCGAGCTGGCTCGCGTGTCAACAGCGTATCCACTATGCGCGGCTGCCGCGCGAGCGAATGTTCGAGGGTTTGCCGCGCGTAGTGGATACGCAGCTTAATTCTATAGTGTTTATTCACAAACCATTTTGTTTCCTTACAGATATTCCTACTACCTACTATTACCATTACTCCGCGATTCACTAAAAGTGTGTGGCAGAGGGTGCATTGCACCTATCCAGTTTGGAAGGGATATACGGGATATGGCAGGAGGCACCCATGGGCTATTGTGAGGAACCATCCCAGCATTTCGCGTGGAGTAATCCGGGAAAACCATGGAAAACCCAGATCAGGATGGCCGGAAAGCTTTATCGAAAGCTACTCCTGTCGGATTTTAAGTTTACTCTCACGGTAAATCCTTTCTATTCCATTCCCTAATAGCTCGTGGAAAAAAAGAATACAGAAAATAATCGGTTCTGGCCCTGATTTCTCTTATATTATTTTCACGGTCATTCCGAGATACGAATGTTGCTGGTAGCAATATTTGTTTGCTGTCATTCTGAAATACGTCAGTCGTGAATTTTTCAATTAACTTCCGTCGACAGCTTGTTTAAGAATGTCAAGCTTACCATCAAAATAACTTCCATTGAGCTCAAACTAATTGGTATGTAATTTAAAATCCTGTTTTTCTCCCGTCCTTTACAGATCAATGCAACAGTGCTACATTTCCTGTCTTTTAGTTTGCGGGAACTATAAAGGCCTAGTCTAAATAAAGTATCTTCAGTGATACAATGTGGTACACATCTTTCTTTAATACATCAACGGTAAAATTATGCTTACCAATTCCTAAATATTTTTTGACACACGCAGTTGCTTCACAAGTTCTTCAGGACCTAATTATAATTTCCTCGCCTGATCAGTTCTGACGATGTAGAAAAGCATCTGCTTTGATATTTCAGCTCCTATTTCTGCATGTATAGTCCATTCAACCAGAAACTATAGATTTACGGTAAAACGTTAAATAAATAAATACCAAAAACGAGCAAATTTGCATTCCACTATGCTGCAACAACAGGTCGAATTTGATGGTTGTTGTTGTTTTTTTTGGGGAGGTTTAGGGAGCTTAGATAACGAGGTTATTAGTGCACTAGCAAAGTACTGTCACGACAACGTGCAAAATGAAAACCAAATTCCTGAATTTTAAATATCACGCCTATAACGTTAGGCAACTGAGGCGCACGCTTTCGTGAAGAATGTTTCCATATATAAAGAGGAATTCTAACAGTAAGAAACGAAGCTATCTGATACATGAACTTTTCTTCTGCATTAAATTAGTGAACTCATCTTGTGTTCTTATTACACTTATTTCTTCATTACATGTTAATCACTACACAAGTATAAACCATCCATAAGAACAAAAACTTGGTTTATACATAAACTCTGCTCTTCATTAAATTAGTAGACTCGTCTGGTGATCTTATTACATTTATTTCTTCATTACATGAAATTCACTACAGACGCATAAACCACCCATAAGAGCAAAAAATTAGATTATCTGTCATAGAAACAGCTGAACCAGTTTCTTTATCGAACCCGACCGTAAAGTTTTATCGAGATGAGTTTCACTTTTCAAGAAATATTTTGAATTATGTATAAGTTTTCCACGTATCTCCGTGTTGGAGTGGCCAGTAGAATTAAACATTCAGCATATTTCCTGCAGCGTTGCGTATCTGTACATATATCAGAGCTTCAGATATCGCTTTCGGATTTCTCGCTCTGGTAGCTGACCTGCAGCGACGAAAATGTGGAAAATATTCGTATTACATGTCTTAGAATCAAAAGGTCATTTGAACTGAATGTTTGGAGTAAATACAACAATCTCGACGAGTCCTCCCACCAGTTGCAGCTCACTTTGTTTAAGTCGCCTGTGGGAAAGTGGCGACAGATCTATTTTGTTTTAATACAGTGTTAGTTATGTTATTCATGTGGTACATTGAGAGTATTTATGTTTTCTTAAGACTGTTACGCCTGTATCATTACGCACTGAATTAAGATTAATAACGTTTGTATACATGTCACAGTTGACTAAATAAATTCCTAGGAATTAAATATAACTAAATCGACAGCGATACATTTTCTTTAAAATGTGATTTAAGAAGTTAATTCGTCACTTTGATATACCGCATCTGACAGCCTATCTTCTGTGTTGGCCAGTTTAGAAAACTCTTCAGATCTTATTATTACGATCTTAATAAAAAAAATAGTGCTTGTCTTTCTCCATAGACTTCATCATGTTGATGTCAATTAAACAAGAATTTTATTATTAAGTGTTTAAATACAACAGTCAGCCGGGATTACCATACAAATGAATATTCCTACAAAATCTGAAACTGGGTTTAATCCTTTACTCGCGATAACTTTCGCAGAATGAGAAGTAGGGGAAGGCCGGGCATAGTGGCCAGGCTAAGATTTGACGATGTGCTAAGTTACTTACAGTACGCCTAAAGGTATCAAAATCAGGTGTTACAAAGTTCAACTACCCTAGTATATAGCAGAAGTTTTTAGTTACCTTTGCATTAAGTTTAGTACCTAAAAGAACCATTTTTTCAAAAAGTACTTAACTAGCCAAATGGTCGGACAAAGTGGACACTTAG
>JARYHS010008075.1:46972016-47189054 GCA_031002005.1 Vandiemenella viatica
AAACGGCCAGCAACGAGATGAATTTTACGATGCAAAGTAAACGATGCGGCAGCTCTATGATAATCGTAGCTCTGCAATTCGATAACGAATTCTTAACTTCTTAATTCGACGAGACGAATGGAAAGTAAAGAATTAAACTTTTTTATCTTGTTTAGTCATCGAGATATCGAATGTAAAAATTAGTTGTATGTATAGTTCCTTGTACTATATCTTTGGCAATGTTTTTCTTCAGGTCTAGGCAGTAATTCAACCTAACCACAACAAAACAAGACACCCATTGTGATTGTCCAGCGAGTAGTTCCTTGTGGTTTTGGCGATTTTTTTCTGGCCCAACGCATTTCGACGCAGCACCCTCACTTTTGAGATATGATACCTCGAGAACTAAGTGAGATATGGAAAAATTTTATTCTTCACTTTCGATTTGTGTAGTCGGTTACATAAGAATCAATCGTGAAATCGTGGCACCTCGGTTATAGTAAGGTCTGGTAAGGTGAGCAGATTCTGTTAGTGTTAGGGCTGTTCTACTGCGTGCACTGGATCGAGCGTACTCGCGGTGTGTGTTCCTGTCCACTGCAGTCAGTCAGCCGATGTTGTGCATCCCGCGGGTCGGGCGCTACTCCGTCTCCCGAGAGAGGGCGCCCGTCGCACCTCGCAAGATTGCTCCGCTTACTGCGTGGCGGCGGCGCATAAAATATTCATGTGGCAGTCGAGACAAGCGGCAGGCGGCTTCCCCACGACCCCGCGCACAGTTGTCGCCAGGTCCCCGCGGTCGCATCTGGAGGCGAGGCGCGCCCTCGTAATATGCTGCTCCAGTATTCTTCGGCGCCGCAGACCGTGTCGTTTAGGGCTGCTGCCGCCAAAACGACCTGCGAAGACGACTTGGCACCTTGCGAGAATCCGCAGTAGCTGCGGCAGTGCTGGAGAGCTTTGTAGACATTGCACACTGCAGTCTTTAGAGGTCAGTGCTCTGATTTCTCCGCAACGTGAATCCTACTACACCTTACCTGTGTTCTGCGAACGAGCATATTACAAGATACCGTCTAAGTTTCATTAGCTGCATTAAGACATTGAGGCACAAGGGTTTATCTTCATCAGAATGACGAATTGAGTTCAATATTATAGCTACCTATACCAACTGGTTACAATCGTGAGAAACCAGATTTCAACATTCTTCAGTCATCGTTGTCTCCAGTTATCATTACATGTCTGGTCTGATAGTTCTGTTATTTAATGAGCGTAAGTAATGAACAGACGGTCCGCGGTTCGAATCTAGGTCTCAGCTAAAAAAATTTATAGGAATTAAAACTGACCTTCCCATCAGGAAAATCTTAGCATGGTTAATATGAAGATGTTAAGACCTTTCATGTTTCTAATACTACATTAAACTATAGTTCCCGCTTGATTAGTAGAGTTACCATGTTGGGTTAGATGGCTACGATAGAGGTGTATTGCGCAGTCGGAAAGAGACTATGTCGGCAGGACTTTGAGAGCACACGAAATTTTTAGAGTATCACCACATTATTCTAATATCTAATTATTGTTCCATCTAATTATAATTATCTCTGCATCAACAGTTACGCTACCTATACCGAATAGATGTAATACACATGGATTTTCACCTCTCAGTAAATCATTCGATTTCCAAGCTCAATCCCATAAGACCGTTTTAATTGGCTCAGAATTCGTTTGGTCGCTAAATGATACATTTATATATCAAATGTTTTCTTATTGATTTATGCCTAGTAATCCATACTAAACCTTACTCCTCAGTGAATGGTTTTAGTCACATCGACCCATATAAGGGTCAACGCGGTCATACATACAATTGCTACTTGAGAAATTCCTATTGCTACCAGAACTATGTAAGCTGTCATGACAATCGTTTGGTAGCTGAGACGTTCCACTGGATCCTAAACAGTCATCGAATAAATTAACTTATACTCACACTTTTCTTGAAACAGCCGCAGATGTCGGATCACCCTGCTTATATACAGAAGCAGAATTCTGTTCGGCGAAGGGAAAAAATGAACTCACATGTACTATGAAATGTCTCTGTGAACCAAGCTCATCACGACAGAGCGTAGTGGGTGAGTGGTAACGCCCTGGCCTCGCAGTCTGGAGGACGCGGTTTTGAATTACCGACCGGCAAAACAAACCATGCCAGGCGAACACAGGGATAGTTTGTCCAAAACTCCTCCCCATTCCTTGCCCCCAGTCCTTTCCCGTCTCGATTGACATCGACGTCGACGAGGCCTAAAGCTTGAAGTTCATTAAGCTATGGATTGACTTGACTTTTGTGGCTACATAGCTGAGTCACTTGACAGACTGATGGCGATGAGAAAAATCTATATTCAACCCCCGATGAAGGCAAGGATCTTTCTGAAGCCTGTGTACTTCAGAAATTACCCTCAGTAACCCAGCCTTACCTCAAGGCCAGGTCAGATAGTTGTCCAGGAATTGGAACTCCTAGTGTCACTTCCACATTTAGAGTCAAGGGATCGTTAGCCGTATCTCCAAATCAATATCTCCAAGCCCCGCGAGGCACCATAAGTGGAAACACTGTTCTGTTTAATTTTACGATGTAAGCAGGTGCTTTTAGTGTAAACACCAAAACTTAAGAGCTTTGGCAGAACAAATTGTTACTATAAAAATTACTGCGACAGTGCGGTGCTCCAGCTTATTAGGAATACAGCAGTGCGTTAGAGATGGTGGGCTGTATGCAAGATATTTCGGATGATTTGGACAAGGGAGATCAAGTTGATAGTGTAGCACTAAATCTTTCTAAACCGTTTAACAGAAAATGGTATTAAATAATTTGAAAATTATCGAAGTGGGTGAAAAGAGTGTTTCTCATAAGAGGAATTGTTAAAAGGAAAAAGGCAAGGCGTTAGAGTATGAAATGCAGTATCAAAAGAGATGGAAATAAATATCGGAGTGCCACAGGGTAGTGCATTGGGACCACTGCTATTCATCATTCTAAGTAATGAATGATTTTGTCGATGATTTACTGTCAGAATTTAGGTCGTTTGAAGATAACGTAACGGTATATAGTAGGTTCAAAACTGGAGAAGAGTGTGAACAGCTACAGGGTGATATGGATAGAATGTTTAACTTGATAGGTTAATATCACTTTTGTTGATAATTAATTCCAATCCCCTACACCCTCACCAACAAAGGAAAATATTCTTATTCCATTATGCATTAAATCGAGTGTTACATTGCACCCATGGTCATCTCTTCATTACATACACTACTCCTAATTGTTCGACCAATGTCCCTCCAAGTCCCATCACCAACTCACGCGTTGTACACTCCGAGCACTCTCTTCACCCTCTTCCTGTCTTTCAGTTTCTCACAACCCAGCTCCTTTCTCATATCAGTTACTAAGTAATTCATGCGGTAATTTCCAACATCAAATCTATTTGCTCTCCTTTAAACACCCTCCAACTTCTGTATTTGATACCCAAAATGTGAGTCCCAAACTACACCCCAATATTCAAGCAATGGTCTGACCAAAGTTTTCTAACCTCATTCCTTAACTTCTCTTGTAAGTGCTCCAATCACTCTCTCGAATACATGAATGATTTTTGTAATCTTTTCCTACCACCTGTCAAGTTTCATTCCCAGTTGAGTTTATTATCAAATGTTATGTCAAGGTATTTACTCTTCAATTCTTCAAAAAGCAATTTTGTCCCCACCCTATAGTCATAAACAACCTTTAGTTCTTTTTCTGTATATCTAATAACCTGTCACTTTTTGGCATTTATTTATTAAAATTCGTGAATCTCAAAAGTAGACTAGGAAGGAATTTAAAACTGAAAATATGCAAGATAATAATAGTAATAAAAATTACTAAGAAAAGTGTAATCATATGACTAGGAAAGTTCAATCGCAATTAAATTCAGTTAGATTATGAAATAAGATTTAGTGCACGGTTCACAACTATTAAACATCCCTGGTTTGAACATATAAGGGGTTAGTTATAGGTGAAGTACGTGTATGAGTTTTATGCCACTGGTAAACGTAAGGGTTCCGTCAGTGTGGCTCAGTGGATTGGGGAGGTACAACGGGCGAGACACTAGGCTACCGCGTACCGTCCTTCCTGTCTGCGGTTTTTATGAAGTTTCCGGCAGCCATTAAATCGAATGTCAGGGCGTTCCCCTATCTCCGCCTCATAAATCACACACTTCACAACCATAAAATACACTTGTCACACGCTGAACAAAGTTACACGCTTTACAGACAGATGGCAACACTTCAGTTCCCCCATTAACACTTAGTACTACCTGGCAGTAGGTGTAAAATGCTTGGCTTCAACAAGGATATTCGGCCGTAAATCCATAGCTCCAAATGTGACAATCCCAACGGTGAGCAAAACTCGTCGAAGGAAGCCGATCTCAAAATGCTTGGTATAGGTACTGAAGAAGAAAGTGATGCGAGGGGCGATTTTTCATTTTTAGTAGTATCGTTTCAAGGTGTAGTTTGTAATGTACATATGAAAGCGTCTGGTGTGGAAAAACAGCCTTAATCGAATGCACGTAGCCATATACGATGGGTGATATGATTAAAAAATTCTTACAATAGGAATCAAGTATATACAACTACTTCCTATGAACGTAGCCGTCAACCCCAAACAACAAATCCACCTGTTTAGGCTGAGCTCATTACCTCAGTAACATAGTCAAACTATATATTACATCAATGCTTTTAGTGAGACCACGAAAGAACAATAAACAAGTCATCTTGGTAGTAGAGAGTTCCATGTTATTGATTCGTGTATCAAAATGCTCTCACTGTCCAGGTTCATGGTTATTAGCAGTACTTTGATCGAAATTATTAATAAAATAAAAACATTATGGACGAAAACGCTTCTTTTCAAGGAACACAAACTGTTCTGGAAGATAAACCATCCGCCAACATTGTAGAGACGGGCTTGTCAACTGAAACATTCCGCCTCTGCGATTGCAAATACGTCAGCTGCTGTCCAATATTTACCTGCGCCCGATCCCACACAGCCCGCTAGCAATGCCTTCACACAACAGAGCTCGGCCGCGGACACCCAACGCATTCACAGCTCATGTCGAAACTCTAGCACACTGTTCAGCAGATAAGCCGATAAGAAGATCGGAATACGCACTGCCACATGAATAGACCTCCATGTTACTACAGGCGACCAACTGGATTAAATATATCGAAACCTTAGACAACAGCATTTTTCAATGAGCGTGGCGAAACCCAGGTGATACATCTTGCTCAACATGCCATAGGATAGTCAGAAACGTTAGAAATAAAGCCTGTTTTTTATTATTTTTTTATCGAATTAAGTCAGGGCAGCCAAGAAAAGAGGCGCATGTTCGGTGAATAGAAAAGTCTGTCACTTGGTTGCCGAGCCCTTCAGGGATATCTCTACCAACAAAGCCACACTCATTTACTTAAGCGAACGAGACTAATATTAATTTTAATTACTACAATAGATTTTTTCATGAGAAAAAGGACTCTCTGGATTGCATATCCATTTCTGTGACCATTGACTATGAACATACCGTAACTACCTTCCAAACAATTCATTACTTCGCAGCTGCTTGACTAAATAGAATTGTCGTTAAATGATGCTTATAATATCAATCTTGTAATAATGTAATGCTATACGTACTTGAACTGCACATCGGCTCCATCTTTCCATTGTACAGGCATCTTCATAATTAACATATAGATTTAAGTGAAATATTTTTCTTATATATGTTTGGTTTTGATATTTTAATTCATAGAGAAAAAAAAATTGAACCACTACAAAAAATGGGTAACTCAAATTATTAGCTTCCTGTAGTAGCCACTTCTACGGACAGAGAATATGCTCAAAACGAAAGCATCTATTTCGGTAGAATATAAATAAACACAAAAATATAGTGGATGAGCAGTAACACTCTGGCATCGCATTCGAAAGGTCGCGGGTTCAAATACCGGCCATCCAGATTTCAGTCTTCCTTGGATTCCCGAAATAACTTCAGTAAAATGTCGGTATGGTCTTTCTAATGCTAATGATCGAATTCTTGAATTCCTTCCAAATCCTTGCTGCCAGTTCTTCTCGCCTCTAAAGGTACGTTTCCACAGAGGCAACTTCTGGGCAACATGTGGCATGCGGCACTGACGCATGCGACAAGGAACATTTCAAACGAAGCAACACGCTGCGACATGTAGCAAGCAACAACGACGCATGCGACATGTTGGGCCGTGTTGCCAGTCGAATGCACCACTGTGCGACAAAAATATAGCGTGTCACACGATGTTGCCTGTATCCAACTGGCATGGTGGTGGATAAATGCGACAAAAAAACAGGCTACATGGAGTGGAAAACACAGGATTCAACCTTATTATTGAAGACTACCTACTCCACGGGAGATGTGGAACAACAGAAGTGTTCAATATAAAAACAGAAATGTGAAAATCAACAAATTGCTTGCTAACAAGTACGAAATTAAAAAAAAAAATCAATAATTTGAGGTCTGATTTTTAACGGGAACATAAAAGGACGACTACACCGATGAGCAGCTCATCTCCTAAAGAGAAATGATTTGCTTATAATCTCCTAACAATTTTGTTATATATATGTATATATTGTAATAACAACTTTACAAAAGGATTTACGTATTATTAATATAGGCTATATTTATTGCTTGTATACAAAAAAAATTCTTAATTTACATTCTAGAAAGTATAAAATAAATTTTTCTTGAGGTGACAAGTAGCAAGTGACAACCGGCAACAAATTCTTGGGCGACATTCGACAAGCGACAAAGTATGAAGACGCACGGCAACATGTAGCAACAAAATAAAGCGTGCAGCATGCTACATGTAGCTCGTTGTTACCCCAGTGGAAACGCGCATTAATGATGTTGTTGAGGCATAAGCCGTATGCAAAAAGAAGAAAAAAAACTTTTGATTAATATATGAATTATTGAATTAATCGATCAATCATTACAAAACCATAAATAGGTAAGCCAAATTCTTGGTTTGCTACAGTAATGACATCTATGTATACAGAATGAAAACATCTATGGCCATAGTTAACTATCTTAGTGCGTTAAGTTACAGCGTTAAAGATACCATCACACGATGACCAAACTGATCTTATATTACTACAGACAGAAATCGCTATGAGCTAATATCTCTTTCCCGTCCTGTCTTATGCGCCTGGTTGCTGCGTTGCGTTCATCAGTCAAGCAGGTAGCGGTGACGCCGGTGGGGCGGGGCCGTCCTCTTGTGATCGCTCATCCGGAGTTGGCAGCGCGGGGCGACGTCACTCGCACAAAGGCCTTTACTGCAGCCGCCTCTCCACGCCGCCGTAGCCGATCCTTGACTCCATTCGATATCGCCAAACTCCCTCCACGGTCGCAAAATTACGCCACCCCAAATAACTGACAACAGTAT
Source organism: Vandiemenella viatica (assembly GCA_031002005.1). Lineage (NCBI taxonomy): Eukaryota > Metazoa > Arthropoda > Insecta > Orthoptera > Morabidae > Vandiemenella > Vandiemenella viatica. Next base: position 46,979,445 of record JARYHS010008075.1, read on the forward strand.
CAGTTATTGTGAAATGTGAACTTACTTGTCTTCACTGTGAATTATCGAAACATGTCTAATATGGTGGAAACCCTTTCAGTTACTTATAGAAAAGGACAAATTTTAGAAGAAAAAAAACCCAAAAACTACTGAAAACCGTTCAGTATACTAGACTGAGAACTATATCATCATTACAAATCATTTAAAGCTTTTAATTCGATGCTAATATTTCTACATTATTTACACAAAGGATTTTAAATTCTAAACAGTATTAAGTTTGATCAGTACGTAACAATAAGAAAAGTAGTGGTGGTTTTTAAGAAGCTTATAAAGCAGCCATTTACGTCTCCCTCGAAGACTGATCGTCTTAGGGTTGAGGCTGCCGGCTTCAGAGAGACTTTTGCGTAATTGTAGATCCCTTGTTTGGTTCAAATTTAAAGTAACATACATTCATTTCACTTGTATATTTGCGATGGGTATTCCAAAATGAGTTCCTTCGAAATATGGTTACTCCTAAATTACACATCTCTGCTATTCAAATCATGTACGTCTATTCACCAATTTAAATCTCGTCCCATACCTCTTCACAAAATTTTCGTCTAAAACGCTGCCGAAAACATAACGCTTAAGCGATGAACAGAAAGGCGGGTGACAGATGTCATATGCATTGGTTCGAATTCCGGTTTCAGCTGGAAAGTTACGGACTTTAGAATTGACATTCACCACTGGCAAAGTTTTGGTTTGTTCATGTGAAACCTTCTGTGGCGCTCCGTGGTTCGGATTCTACATAAAATTGTATGTCCCTTTACCCCTGTAGGATTACTGGGTGCTAACGTAGGGCTGATCAAAATTCTGTCACTTGGCGATCGGACTACTATTTGAGGTCTCCCGGCCAATAGTAGCATATTCATTTCCCTTTTTCTCTAAGCTATAATAGAGAGTCATTAAAAAACGGAAGATAATAGTAGAGATCAGTTTCCGGTGTCTAGAACTTTGAATAGTGATGTCAGAAAAGGCGACATAGTCGAATATGAGTCTTTACTTTTTTAATATTTTACATAAATTTTTAAATGCTCCAATTTTTTGTGCATAGACTTAAAGATTTTTCGTTAATTTGTAAGTGCTGATTTCTCCCCATCTCTGAGAGGCAATGGTGAAAACCATAATTCTAATGTAACTTTTATCTTCTTCTGTATACCTTAGCACTTCTGATCATAATATTTTCAGGCGGCACCATGTTTTGTCTATAAAGTTGTATTAATGTTTCTGTTTACATTGGGACCACAAACATAATTAATGAATTAATTAATTTTTAAAATCAATACAGTATTTAGAAATAAAAAGAAAAATCATCAATATTGGGGAAATTTGAAAGATAATTTTAGTAGATATCGGATTACATAATAATTATTCTTTTATATAGTAAATATTTTCAGACCGTTAAAAGCATCAATTTTTAAAGAAAAAGTTATGAGACTTGAAGTAGTATTTAAATTTTACTCATTCTTAAATCTGGTAGTGAATGATTGATTACGGATTTTCTAGGTTTTTTTTTTGGTCAGGATTGTGCTAGTATTTTAGTTTTTGAGTGTAAATACTGGTGGTTATAATTTCTTTTCGTAAGAACAACACAAATAACTGCAACTCATTTACGGAGTTGGACCTGTTTCTCTTTTCATTTTAGCAAATTTTTTCCAAATATTTAAAAATAGTGTGTGATTAGTGCTGTCTTCATTTATTTTTTGCTGCTTTAGGGTGCGTCGACATCGAGGTCATTAGCGCCCTGCTGTCTTCATCAGGTGTCGGATAACATCAGGTGTTGCAAGCTGGATGTCACCACCTAGACTGGCCTAGCAGAAGCCGTTATTTTGACCAATAGCTGCTATTGGTGAAAATAACAACTGAGAAGGTTATATTTAAAAATAGTATCTCTCCTTCAAGTAAATAAGAAATAAAACATATATACTGTCTAATTCACGAAGGAACTGAAAGAAAGGAGAGGATCACAGGCCCAACATTTGACGTCTGCCTCTACATAAGTCAGCTGGCAATTCGGCTAGTACCAGGCACATGGCGTTGCGATCTGCTGACTGCTAAATGAGTTTTTAGTAATGATGTAGCTGATTATTGGGATGGTCCACAATTTGTATGCCTCATATACATGGTACCCATAAAGAGATAAAGTGTGTAGCACTTCAAATTGTAGCACAAACCTTACTGAGTTAGAAGAAAATTAGGGTCTTATCCCAAATTATCTTCGGATACCACACAAAAAGAAAAACATTGTGGTTACTGATAGAAAGATGTTAGTTTCCTGCAGAAGTGTTAAACTCTTCATTTTTAAATTAGGATTTAATTATTTGTTTACATCATTTGAGGAGCAAGAGGACTATAGTCTGTCAAGTCATCGAAGGCTTCTCGAAGGAATCTTCCCGGTACTTACATGGCGCTATTCTGGGACGTCATGGAAAACCGAAATCCGGATGGATAGAACCTGCGTTGTCCAGAATGCTCAACTTGAAGTTGACCACCAGAGTCGATTATTAAATGTAATTTCTTAGAATATCAAACACATGCAGTGAACTAAATCAGTAAAACCAAAATGAGATAAAGATGTAAAGTGATCAGCTAAGTCTATTTTTGAAGCTAAATGTTGCTTAACTGTTATTATAAGTTTTTTGTGAAATAGAAAGAAGCTAGCTTACTTCAGTAATGTCTAATGAATTATTTGTTATGGTATTTTAAAACTTTGGGACAGTATCTTGAAATCACGAAAACAATATTAACAGCTACTCAGAGTAGGCAAAGTCTACAACTGTTAAAGCAATTGGGAAACTTGATTTCTTCTGCAGAAATGATATATGGATCAGTGTCCATTGAAGAAATATACAAAACCACGTTTACAATACAATTAAAACTAATAATTTCTATAACAGATGAGTAAAAGTGTCTAAAATATAGAAATTTCATTCATTAACAAATATAATAAATTTTTTATAGTGAAAGAGTATTTTACTGATTGTGGAATCCGTCACTATCTTAGTCGTCTAACCTAATCTGGTAATCCTATGCTACCAGTGTAGGAAACCTATAGTTTAGCGTGGCACCCAAACCACAAAGCGTTCTAGCATGTTATCTTTAATAAAGCAAAGCGTTGCTGGAGGTGACGGTCAGCTCTAAGTTCCGTTAACAATGGTAGCAGGTACCTTCCACACCGTAGTCAGGAGCCGTAACCAACTTAGTCACCAAACCACAAGCTAGGTAGTGACGTAGTGTACCCGTCGTGAAGGAATGTTGCCCTCTGTTATTATTATTCTCATTTTTTAAAAAATTTTCATGTCATTTCCTATCTAGAATATTGGCTGGGAGCCATGGAAGAGGTACTTACAAAATTTAACTTAAGTAATCCAACATTAAAATACAATTATTCTCATGGGAATTATAATCGTCAAAAGAGATAACTTTACTTTCAAGGCAATGCAACTAACATTTATTATTATAAATAAAATCAAAAGGATGTTATGTGGATTATTCCTAAACAAATACACATAAACTACATCTACATACAAAACACAGATTAAAGGAAAATGATATTGCAGACCATTTACAATAAACAAAATTGCGGCTAGCTCAATTGACAGTCAGAGAGCGCGGGTTGTGGCTCTGTGACGAAAGACACGGATATCGTATACGGGTTCATAAAATGCACCACATTCAGAGTTAGTTTGTCCTTGGTATAAAAGATTCTTTATATTTACCATATGATTACAGTCGTCACTGTGAATTGTAGCCTCGACCTAGGAGCTTCTCTTGTAGTATCTGTACCTCACTCTTACAATTTTGTATTCGACACACTGTGTCAAACAAATTGGATCAACACTTGTTATGCTCAAACACTTAATTCACTTGGTCTCACCCGGCAGGATGAGGGATTTTTTAATTGCTGGTTTGGAGGTCAGCCGGTGATATCAGACTCCGTGGCTTAGCCCCAACTCGTTGCAATCTTAGTTTTCTACCACGAAAGCTCCGCTCGTTCTCCACAAACCAGATCCACCAATATAATATAATTGCTTACGGGATTAATGCTACTTCGAAACACTCCTGCTTCTTCTTCCCGACGTTTCGACCAGGGCTTAGGTCTTCATCAGGGGCCGTCTGTCGAATCTGCTGGAGACTGGCGTTGCTGGTTGTTTACGAATTTGTACTGTCGATTGTTTAACAACATCGATTATCCAGCGATTTGCTTTTTACGATTTAATATCTGTGAGTACAGAGTTAATTATTTATCTAAAACACATTTCCAAACCTGGCTAAGACCATAACCACCATCCTTGTTGAGGTAGTTAGGCTGGTTGAATATTTCAATAGCCTCTCTCACTTTTCTTTGGAAAAAAAACCTTCGTTTTTAGCTGGCACTCTTATATGTTTACACAGTATTTCATGTTTTTCTTCCATCTGGTGTTCAGCAATAGCTGATTTCGTGAGATGCCTCAGACGGGTGTGACTCATATGTTTACGTATCCTCACGGCTTCAACTCGTTCGGTTTCGCCTATATATACCTTTCCGCAATTACAGGGTACTTCATAAATTCCACTGCTTTGTAAAGGAGACCTTCGATCTTTGACAGTTCGCAGTTTTTCTTTCACTTTGTTTCCACTTCTAAATATGGGTAGAATATTAGATTTCATTAAAATTCTTCCAATTTTTTCGGAGACACCAATACCAGCGCAAGAGGGCGGGTTTATCCAGATTTACACATGAAAATATAAACACCCACGTGTTTTAGTTCGTAACGAATAAAAAATGCGTTTTCATTCACTCTTACAACACAGACTCGCGCACATCATATCACTGTGTCTCCTCTCGTGGCGTCCTTGCCGCACCCCTCTCAGCTACTACTCTCTCGAGCGGATAACCCACTCGCTGAAGGAATGTGCGGTTCCATTATCTCTTTCCCCATCTGCAAACACCTGCACTTCCCTACAAAGAGTGCCGCGATGGTTGCACTTCGAAAGGGCTCTGTCACTCACACCGACCAACCAAACAAAGCACTGTTCCACGCATGTTCGCAATAGTCTTGCTAATAAATCATGAAGCGTCCGCGAATCTACCGCTTACACGTTATCACGTATGCTATATTCAAAAAATTTTGACATTCAGCAATTTTTATTTCACATACGTAAGTATACTTTTTAAATATCTTTCCGCTTTGGAAATGATGACGATAACAAACAAACATGACATTCAGTTATTATTGCCCATTTATAGAATTAATGAGGTGATTAAATTTGATTTTTTCTCTTCACTACAATGTTAGATTTTGTGTAGGGTCACCCAGAATCTTGCATCGTGGAGGAAACTTTGTAGTGCTCCAGGTATCAAATTTTAGAACTAACAGTATGCTCACCGACTTTAGCAGCATGTTACACAAGATCATAGATGCATGGTTCCGCGGTAGCACAAACTGACTGATTCGGTCTGGGTAGGTCGGTCCTTTGTTGTATTTGCTGCCTGGACTACAAAGGGCCGTGTCGGTCGCAGAATGTTGCAGTTGGGAGAGGACGTTAGGAGCGGCCGACACGTCTGTTTCTGTTTGCCTGCATCGACAATTAATCGCCGGCGTCCAGCGCAGTTGAGCGTCACATAGCAAACAAAGAGCCGTGAGGGGGCGGCGCCGCGCCGCGCCGTGCTCTACTTGTCGCTCTCTGTTAGCAGACACGGGGACCGGCTGTGTGTCCCAGCTGCCTCTGGACTGGCGCCGATTAAAAAAAGAGTCGCCTGCGAGGCGGTCGCATTCGCTTTACCTTTGCTGCCAGAGCTCTGTCAACGGTGATGACACTTCCTGTTAAAAGCAGCCGACCAACAGTAAGATAAAAAGGCAGAATTAACTTTAAAATATTAACAAGAATTATTGGGTTAAAGTTGGTAGCAGTAGAAAGGAAATAAATATATGACTCCATTCTTTCAATAAACTTACATAGCTTTAGGAATTAACTGAATTGATCAAAAGTAAACTAGCATATATGCTAAAACAAAACTGATACAACAAGAACGCAACCTCATACAAAGAAAAGATTAGACATTATGCAATAGTTATCAAGACAGCGCCAATGTTCTGCTCACAATGCAATGTATAAGTAAAGGGAGATTAAGGAGTTAGAGAAAAAAAACGTAGTAAAATTCTTGTACCAGTAAAGAGTTAAGATGGTACCCGGTGGAAGAGGAAAATTACAGACACAATGCATAAGAGAAGGATGAAACTTTGTGAACACCTGATAAGGATAAATGAAACTAGGTTGACAAAAAAATCAATGACATTACTAAATTAAAGGTGACAAGAAACTGGCTTAAATAGACGAGAGAACATAAGGAAAATTTTTATCCATCCAGATAACACAAAAAAATTGAAGAGTGTTTCAAACAAAAACTGATGAAATCAGGGGTTCCAGGAAAAATTTACAAAGTCCAAGACCACCTGGTTTAAAGAAGAAGAAAAAAAAAAAGAACCCCAGTGAAAGAATGAACAAAAATCTGGGAAAAGAGAAAAAGCGAACCAGTAAAACAATTGTTTCAGGCGGCCAAAGATAGGACAAAATCAGAAGCGGATGAAGAATTGTAATAATACAAAGGAAAAATGCTTTTAGGAAATGAATATAAAATAGGAAAGAGAAAGCAGAACCAAAACTATCTTAAGGTAAATACAGTACTGCCGCAGCGAACATGAAAAGAAGACGAACACGTATGCTCTGAGCTGCAATGTGTACAAACCTTCCTCACCAAATAGCTCATTTCTATTATTATGAAAAACTTTTTAAAAATGTGTTCGTCTTTATTTTCGTGTTTGCCGTTGCAGTCCTACTTCCAACAATGGTGAGTGTTTCTTCTACTTTTCACTTCATTTGTTATATACATATTGCACAAAAATATTTTAATGTTAAGTATCTGTTAGGAGAATATCATTCGAGCTTTTCCTCAGGAGTCTTTATGAACATAATCAACGTAAACCCATACGATTTTATAATTCATAAAAACTTTTTTAGCTTCTAGCCACATCTGGAAACTCGAGAAGTTTTTATCAAAAGACATTTTAATGCAATGATACAGAGGCCATTTAGTTGCTATCATTATTAAACAAATTAACCAATAAAACTGGACTGCAATATGGTTGCCTGACACTTGCAATTGCTCAAAACTATTGAGTCATAAATGACTACTCGAGTTGCTAGGTACGCCAGTTCATAACTTGACGGCCCTGTAGCAGTTTTTTTATATTTCCCATAGTTGTACATCTTGATTGAATCCTTGAAGAAAAATGTTTCGTGTTAAATACAAATAGTACAGTAGACGATGAAATCCTGCTTTACACTGGAATGTTTACGCGTCATTGCCGTTAAAGACGGAAAAGGACTGGAAGCAAGGCATGGAAGAAATTAGACCATGGATTTTTGGTCGAACCATCCCGGATCGAACCTGAAGTAATTTTTTCTGGATGCCATGAAAACCAAAATATATGGATGGCTATACGGGGACTCGAACCATCGTCCTTCCGAATGCGATACAAAGCGTTACCGATCACCTCTTGTGCATTCTGCAGCTGACTACTGCTAATCTGTCTGGATGAATAGCATCCACAACAAAAAGTTTGACATAGTTTTGAAGCAGACAATGCGGATAATTTGAATGTACACTGAAGATCCAAAGAAACTGGTACAGGCATGTGTATGAAAACACAGTGATATGGAAACACTCAGAGTACGGCACTGCGGTCGGCAACGCCTATAACGCGTTAGATCGATTCCTGCTGCTACAATGCCAGGTTATCACGATTTAAGTGACTTTGAACGTGGTGATATAGTCGGTGCACGAGAGATGGGACACAGCATCTCCGAGATAGCGATGAGGTGGGGATTTTCCCGTACTGCCATTTCACGAGTGCACCGTGAATATCGGGAATCCGGTAAAACATCAAATCTCCGACATCACGGCAGCCGGAAAAAGATCCTGCAAGAAGGGGCCATCGACGACTGAAGAGAATCTTTCAACGTGACAGGAGTGCAACCCTTCCGCAAATTGCTATGGAATTCAATGCTGGCCCATCAATAAGTGTCAGCGTGCGAACCATTCAACGAAACATCATCGATATGGGCTTTCGGAGCCGAAGGCCCACTCGTGTATTCTTGCTGAGTGCACGAAAGATAGCTTTACGCCTCGCCTGAGCCCGTCAGCACCGACATTGGACTGTTGATGATTGGAAACATGTTGCCTGCTCGGAAGTGTCTCGTTTCCAATTGTATCGAAAGAATGGACGTGTACGTGTATGGAGGCAACCTCGTGAATTCATGGATTGTGGATGTCAGTAGTGGACTGTTCAAACTGGTGGAAACTCTGAAATGGTATGGGGCGTGTGCAGTTGGAGTGACATTGGACCCCTGATACGTCTAGATACGCCTCTGACAGGTCACACGTACGTACGCATCCTGGCTAATCACCTGCATCCATTCATGACCATTGTGCATTCCTACGGACTTGGGCCATTCCAGTAGGATAATGCGACACCCCATACGTCCAGAATTGCTACAGAGTGGCTCCAGGAACAATCTTCTGAGTTTAAACACCTCCGCTGGCCACCAAACTCCCCGGACATGAAAATTATTGATTATCTGGGATGCCTTGCAACGTGCCGTTCAGAAGAGATCTCAGACCCCTCGTACTCTTACGGATTTATGGACAGCCCTGCAGGATGCCTGGTATCAATTCGTTTCAGCACTACTTCAGACATTAGTCGAATCCATGCCACGTCATGTTGCGGCACTTCTGCGTGCTCGCGGGGGGACTACACGATATTAAGCAGTTTCTTTGGCCATTCCATTGTACCGAGCGTGGTGGGTGAACGGTTAACGTTCTGGCCTCGCATTCGGGAGGACGCAGGTTCGAGTCCCCTTCCGGGCATCCAGATTTGGGTTTTCCATGGTTTCTCCAAATCACTCCTTCAATAATGCCATGGCCGAATTCCTTCCCGTTCCTTGTACCCATTCCTATCTCGCCTGTAATGACCTTAGCCATCGACGAAACGTAAAGCCGTAAAAAAAAATCCATTCCATTGTACTGGCTGCTCGTATTGAGTAACATCTTACCACCTACGATAAGACGACGCATTGCCTAATTATCCAATATAATAAGATGTTTCGTAGTTTGAACCTCCCCATCCACGACGACATGGAATCCCATTATAAATCCAGAAGACCAAGCATATAAACTACAAAACAACCTATATCTAACAATTTTAACGGGAGTGAAGTGTGGAGATCGGAGTGAATAACTTCAGCCCACCAGAATAGCACTTCTTGTTTGACAATCAACAGACACTAAAGGGACTCGACCTCCCACATACGACCTGGGCAGCTCTCAACAGAGTTAGGTCCTGCCAAGGCAGATCTGCTTTATCACTTTGCATATGGGGGATGAGAGAGTGACCATAATTGCGACTGTGGCGAGGTAGAACAAACCATCCGTCACGTGACCTTTGATTGCCTACTTCGAGCCTTCAAGGGATCAACGAATGACTTCATAGACATTGAGTTACATTGACTGCGTTCTGTCGATTTTGAATTTTAACTATAATTTAATGTAAAATTTTACTAATGTGAAACAATTTTATATAATTATATTATAAATTATGTGCTATGGCCATAAGATAAATAAATAGATAAATAAAGAAATAAACCGCTCATCCACCTCCCTCGATAAGAATAATGAAAAAGATGGGAACAATTTGTTGAGGCAAGAATGACAAGACATAATCCTACACACAAAACTCAAATATCATGGGAAGCAAGTTGAAGGGGAGGGGGGGGGCGTCTATTAATTACGTGAAGTGAAATATGGGGGGAAGAATCCGGCGAAATCTCACCAAGAGGAGGGAGGGGAGGGTGATGATTGACAGAAATCTCACGTCTTCTATTTAATTCCTTAACGAATAGAAGAGCTAAGAAAAAAACACCTCACGCATTTAATGGACCCCTCCAAGACTCATGAAATAATTGGAGAATCTTCAAAACTAAGCAGTATAATAGTGATTTAATTAATCCTATAGAATTTGTTTTTTTAGATAACCACGAATTGTTCGTAGCATGTGCGTAACGCAAACACCTCATGGAATGACATTTGCTTGATTATAAACGCTTCAGTTGCTGGTACGCTAATTTGTGGACAGCGACATTGTTTTGTTGCGTTACTCGAATAACTCTTGGAACTGATGAACTCCGCGAATGTACAGGCATTACAACACGCTGACGAGGTATGTGACAAAACAGTTCGCCCCTCTGATAGATTTTATTAGAATCACAGAACTGATTTGCACTGCAACGCGTTATGCATCCCGCGAAAAATGAAAACCATTTCCACACAACTACGAATTTTAAAAATGCGTTTCCTCATTTTTGTAAAACTTCTTTTAAATTTTAAATATTAAATGACGAGAAAATGTTGAGAAATTTGTTTCGTCAAACTACTAAACAATTGTTTTTCCCTATGTGAAGTTTTTATTTATTTTTCTGCAGTACAAGTCGTATGTTTTTGCTATCCAACGGGAATCTTTAAAATCATTAAACCTAGAATTTACATTATGTATTTAATTGAAACGATTTCGTCAATTTTAGTCGCTGAAACTTTAACTCACTGTTTTAATCAAAGTCCCTCAGTTTTAAACATTTTTGCCAAGTTTTAGTCATTTTACTTTATCAAACAATGTTTTTATCACGTTGCTATTTATTCGTGACAGGGCAGCAAAAACAAATAGAGCAATGAATTAGAATAACGCACATGCAGGGAAGGACTGAAACCAGTGTTCTACGTAAAACTGGCTTTACAGTCTACCTTTCCGTTGTGGCCCTTGCTCAGGAGATAGGCAGAAAAGTAGTTCCTTTGCTGATACACTTTGTAATGTCCCTCGGTGACGGTAAATTTATGTGTGTGAAATCCACGTTTCTTTGGCATCGGCGAGACCCAGGTGACTCATACCTGCGCTGAAAGACCAAACGATTTATGGCAGGCCATAAAGTTAAAAGCTTTACGCATTCAATGAAATTCAAAGGACGTATAGGGACTATGCCGAAATGAGGATTTCCTGGTACAGTAGAAAGTTGAAAATAGAGAAACGATGCTTCGGAGAAAAAAGTCAGGTTGCGGAACACCTCTGTTGGAAACCAGCGAATCAAACTGTGTTACGAACTTTTAGAAACCATAAGATTTTTATGTTGCATGAGGAGCGCCAATGGAGATGGTGGACCACCCGCCAAACGCTGCGACTCGCTGAAATTTCCCGCGTCTGCTAAAACTGGGGAGCCTGCAAGTTTTCAACGGAGCGAACACGAGGGAGAGACGACATTCTGTTTCTGGCCAGCAAACAATCCGCACCGGCGCACCCCGGGAGATCGCCGGACAAGTCACTACCTGCGGGGAGCCAACTCGCCAAGTGGACGTTACCAAGTGACCTTGCGCCCAGCTGATCAACTCATCTGCTACGGTAAAGAACGCCGACGATGTATAGACACTCTTGCGTCATTCAACCCTAGGCAACGCTCTGAGATGAGAATCATGCTCTAAATTGTTAAAAAGAAACTTTTAATATTCAGTTCTGTTCAATAAACCAATCAATTTTATATTCAAAGAAAATAATAGGTATTGTAAACCCTGCTTTCAATAACTTCCTTTCCAATGTACCAGTATATCATTTGATTAGATGAAGATATATGTTTTTATTGGTAATTTTAGTAACAATTATTCTTTCAATCATTTCAGCGGACAGAGTGCCACTTTTAAACACCAGCTCGTTTGGACTCAAGAAACACCTAGATGAGATAAATTCTCCTATCAGTTTATTTTACTATCTATTACTGCCCGTAATTGCTCTCTCAGCCACAGTTAATATTTCTGTTCGTTTGCAGGGCGTTTTTTGTTTCGGGTAAATGAGATAATACTATTTTCAGAGCCACAGACTTGAAACAATTTCGGTAACGACGATGTAAATGAGCTGCATCTCCAAACGGTTTTAATATATGTAAAGTAATGAAACATTTCGAAGTCTTTATTTTTGAAATAACTCAGCAGCTTGTATCTTAAAATTAATTTGCGAAAGGAAGAAAATATTTGTTCGATACGTCATAAAACTTTTAATCAGTGACTTAAAGCTCGTTGACGATGTCTTCATCAGACGCTGCAAAGGATCGTTAACAAAGAACTTTTATGATCGAACAATGTACCGACATTTGTGTAGAGTGATCTTGAGTAAACAGAGAAACCCAAATCTAGATGATTTGTCAGAGGATCGAACCCGCATAGTCCTGAATAACAGGCCAGAAAATTAGCCACCCAAGAACCAAGCTCGGACAGTGCAAAGATAATACACATTCTTGTTGCCATTTATGCCCACTCAGTGTAACCCTGGAGTTGAAATGGCTAACTACTCTATTCCAGTGAATTCATTTTGTGACGCATCTTAAAATATCTGCAGTAAAATACAACAGAAGCAGCTTTCATTAATGATGTCACCATTTCTAATGAACAAACTCGGCGGAAATGAGCTGATGAAATGGTTTATAGGAAGATATAATGATAGATACAATGAATTCGTTAATTTCTTAATGAAGAGTAAACTGAAGGAAAAGTAATGTAAAAGTGACAAAAGTTAGATTAATTGAGTGAGAAGTAATTTTTTGATATTAAGATAATACTACCACAAATTATAAAAGAGAAATCTTTAAACTAGTCGAGAGACTGGAACCACCAATCCGTTTGATCTCTCCAGTGATATTCAAATCAAGGGCCACTGTCTCTAAACCTTTCATTGCGTAAACATTCATTACAATAAAAAAAACAATGCATTTAATTAGATTTTTGCTTACTTTTCTGCATAACTATTCCAGAAACACATCTTTTTCTTCTTGGAGAGTGATAATTCCAATGAGGAAATAATCCTCCTTGCTGGTTAAGCCAAATGTAATTTTCCTGAAGTGCACATATGGGGTATTACAACTACATCGCGAGAAGAAATAAACGATACGAGTTCACAACTCCCGCCAAGATTCTAACAGTTGGAACACTTCTGCCACAGTGGTACAGAATGAGAGGCAACAGGTAGCGATGGAGTCACTCAGTCCTCTCCCCAAAATATAATATTTTCTGCACTATTTTCTAGATTTTCCAAAACTACTCTTCACTCACCGTCAACGTTATCCTTACCGATTCTTCCCACGTCCTCAGAATAATGTCGAGTCCTGGGCGTAAGTTTCCGACAAGGAGGAAACCGGTTCGGTCTGACTACTGTCTGACTGCCTTCAGCCAAGCGACGCTAAACTGTTTGTGAAACTGCTGTCGGCTCCTTAGCCACGATGTCTTGTGGGATGGATTCAGCCATGTGTAAAACAAGCATATTGATAGTAAAATAACCGATCCTTCTCACAGTGTAATGTCTGTACAGACGATTTTACTGACACGAGTGCAGCTCTCATACGAACCATTTGTTTATTGCATAAATTAATTCTTGAATGTGGACTGTAATCTTTAGATTGTACAGTTAATAAAGACCTCCAAAGGGTATGATGACTGAGAAGCCAGTCTATGGCAGCTTCACTGGTTTTACATTACAACCAGTACCTAACATCACACATAGAACATGTTTCCATGAAGCTTTTCTAATGTCCGTAAAAGTCGGTAAAAAAAGGTCATTTAGTGTCCTGTAAGTCAGGACTTTTTTAGACTTTCAGTGAAAACGTTTTACTACACTGTACCGCCGACAAGACTGTTACATTAACACTGTGGCACACGATGTTGGTGAGAACAATAAAATGGTGTACTGTACTTGTGTATCCCAGAACACAATAGTTTAGTTACTCGTCTCTAGGAAGAATTCGGACACTGGAAATTTCTGCCACTCAACCAGTTTCCAGTAAAATCCGAGCAATACTTGAGAGTCTCAAAGGTATCCAGAATCTTTCGCTGATTAGATGGCAAATAAAGGGTCGGGATTCGACTTTAAACTCCTGTGGCAGGTATGTTGGACGTTGGGTGAGTAGTAATGTTCTGCACTCGCATTCGGGAGGACGCAGATTCGAATCCAGACTTCGGTTTTTCGTCGTTTACCGAAATCACCCCAGTTTTCTTCCGCTTTTAATGACCGTGGTGTCGACGGGGCTGAGAAGCCATAAGGAAGGGCGGCTCTGTATCGGCTGATGGGAGAGAGAGTCGGCCAGACCAGAAGAAATGAGGTCACTGTGGAAAATGTTACCTTGGCGCGAGACATACAATGAGAGAAATATACACGTTCATGTGATTTATCTGAAACTGTGATTAGGTAACATGTTCACTCAACAAAATTATGACCCACAAACGGTCTATCTGCTAGGACCCTCAGGTGAAATACGAAGAACCCTATCCTTTTCAAGGTACCATATTCGACCAGGCTTCTGCTTCTTCAGATATAATACTTGTCTTCTTCCGACAGTTCCGGATAAAGTTGTAAACGGTTTAAAATTGTAAATTTTGTATAGGTGCAAATTTATCTGGCAACAACTGCGAAAATAATCCATGTTCTGTATTTAAGAGATCTTTTATTTTGTGGTAAGCATAATACACGGTTCCAGTCGCAGAGGACATTACAGGTTAGTAAAATCTCTCACACAATCATCAATCTCTCAAACAACAGACATGTAACCTTGCCATCTTGCTGCCTCCCAAACAAGCTGACTTCACTCTCTCACTTGTTAATTTATTTCTTTATGGATAGAGATGAGTTGACTGTGAGACCGTTGGACCATATTTGGATCATATTTGGAGACAGACCATCATTCTTTAATCACCATCAGTGTTCTACCCCAAGGCAGGCTTTCACATTGCTTCTCTTCATGTCCATGTAGTTGCTGTCTTCTTTGATGTTATCTGTAGTATGCCTCCTCCTTTTTCGTCTCGCCTTCCTCCCATAAACTAGTCCTTCCAAGGCGTCTTTTAGCAAGCAATCCCCTCTCAGCAAGTGTCCCATCCAGTTCTTCTTTCTTTCTTTTATGACTTGGAGTAGTTTTCTACTTTCATCAACCCTTTCCAGCACTTCGATATTACTCACTTTATCTATCCAGATTATCCTCTTAACTCTCCTCCACATCCACATTTCAAACGGTTTTACCCGTTTTTCATCTTCTAGCCTCGTTGTACACGTCTCTGCCCCATGAAGAGCGACACTCCATACAAAACATTTACTTTTTCCTGAGCGCTTTGTCTACTTTTCCAGTTAATAGTCGGCTCTTCCTACTAAACGCTTCGTTCGCTACGGTAGTGCGAGTTTTTACCGCTTCCACTTTTTTAAAACTACGAAAAAATCAATTTTGCATCCCGGCAATTTACATTATTGTCTATACAAAATCCCGCAAATTACGAATAGATCGGTGACAGCCTTCAATACACAAGATCCTGCCCATAGACCAGTCTCACTTCCTGGCGCTAGCCCTATTGTAGTTGAATGAGTGCTCTAACAAAGATGGAGGGGCCGTCTAGATTAGAGGTTCCTAAAGCGGTTCCTACGAACGCCTCGGCTGCTTGTGTTCACTGAGGGGATCTGTTTCAAATTAAAATTTATTGGGAGATTCGTATTTAATGTCGGGGGATCCACAAAATGTTTAATAGGAAAAATTTATCATCCCTTTCAGTACTATTAAAATAAAAATAAATTGCAATAAATAAATTGGTAGCGATTTTTAAGGGACAACCGCGGCTGTGTATCGATAAATCTACGCTGGTTTAAACAGGAATGGAATCTCACCGCTACCTGCTAGGGTTGTAGTCTTTCCAGATGCGAATGCAGATGTAGAGGTTCGTGTAAATGACCTACGTGTAATTGAGATAAAGTATCCAACAACTGCAGACAACTTTACTTCCCTGCAATAAAATCCAGCAACAGTCGACACTACACCACTGTGACAATCGTAAAAAATACTTTTCTTCACACAAAGTATAAGCTAAGCTTCAGCTCGAATGTAATTTCGTGTATTTAAGAGAGTAGAATACAAATGTCTGTTTGTAGCTTATCTGGACACGGGGGCTGACCTGTCTCAGCCGCGGAGGCAACCACGTCACGTTCCGGCAGTAAACTCCGCCACCGTAAAACAAGGAGACAGCCGGGTGCAGCCAAGTGCAGCCAGCCACTACGGCGTCCAGCCAGGGCGATGTAAATACCGAGCACACCCAAACAAAAGCTTTATCACCGTCCGCAGTAACTCATGACAAATCTAGTTGCACACAGTGCTACCACACGTTTCTTCATTTGATCCTTGTGAAGTTATTGGAGAATTGAATGTTAAGAGAATACGAAGATGGAAACATAAACTGATCGCGAAGTACTTTATTCTGTCGCCAGAGTATTCCCTTAATCTCTGAAATTACTTTGATGAGAGTGGTTACAACTTCACTACAAATAACAACTCGAATTGAACCGAATCGGATATTAATCGCGATAAAATGCAAGCTCCAGTGTGGATTTCCCTAGTTATCTAACTAATTGTTTTAGTACTTCTTATTATTATCTTATACACTTATAGTGTTACATTTCTTCCCCGTCTACTTTCGCGATTTACGACTTTAATTTAAATTCCTTCAGCGTTTTTTCGTCACTTATCTTGGTAACTTATTCCAATTCCTGACACCATTAGCCACAAAAGAAAAATTTTCCCACACCCTTATGCATAAAATCAATTGCCAGCTTATGCCTATGGTCATCTTTTCCTTTTCGTACACTACTCCTAATTCTTCGACCAATATCCTTTCAAGCTCCTTAACAAAAATACGCCTTGTAAACTCCCAGCACTCTCTTCTGTCTTCTAATCAGTTCCAATCCAGCACCTTTACGATGTCTGTTACTCAGTTACTGAGTAGGTCCTGCGGTAAAGACCACAAACAAATCTTGATGCTCTCCTTTGCACAGCTTCCAACTCCTGTTTTTGATATCCAGAATGTGGGTCCCAAACTTCGCCACCATATTTAAGCAATGGTCTGACCAAATTTTTCCATAAACGTCTCTGGTACATCCTCTCATCACTCGCTCCTGTAAATTAAGAATTTTACAACCTTCTCCTACCACCTTTCCTTATGTGCCCTGCCAATTTGAGTTTATAATCAAATGTTATTCCAAGATACTTACTCTTCAAGCCTTCAAAAATCAATTCTGCCACCACTCTACAATCATAAGTAACCTTCAGTTTTTTAACCCAGTTAAATATTCTACTCAGGTCACCCTGCAGCTGTTCACAGTCTTCTCCCTCCTTGATACCATTGTATAACAATATGTTACATACAAACAACCTAAATTATGTTTTTAAACTATTAACACAATCATTCATTAGAATGATGAACAGCAGTGATCCAATTACACTACCATATGGCACTCCCATCACTTGCACCATTTTTGATACATCATTTCCTGTTCTAACGCTTTGCTTTCTGTCTTTTAAGAATTCCATTCCAGACTCACTCTGTCAAATGCTTTAGAATGATCTAGTGCTACGGTATCATCTTGGTCTGCCTCGTCCATTTCATCAGAATTATCTTGTATATAGCCCACTAGTAAGCTCGATGAATACATAAAACTTTTCACTTATTATGTAAACCAAATCTCAGTCTACATCGAACTCAAAGCTACACTAACATCAAACTGAAATTTTAAATTTAATAAAAAAGTTTACAAATAGCATCGCTGTTTCGCGATTTCATTTTAAACTGAGAGCTTTAGTGTATGCTTATTAAGGTATACTGAAAATGAGCCCGGCAAACTGAAATTTCTGAACACCATGGATAGCCTTCCAGAATCGGAGTAACCACCTCACGAACGTTTCGCGCTGGAACAACGAAATCGTCGATAACAGATGAAGGCCAGGTAAAAAATATACATTGTTGATTTACTTAACGACAATCTGTGCATATTAATTAAAACCGTAATAAAAGCATTTCGAAAGTTACAAGAAATTATTTAACAGACTTTATTAACCTTTTGAATCAAATAAACAGATAATACGAGTTCAACATAAAATGAAATATATGTTACGCTTGAATTATTATTTAAATATGATTAAATGTAATCCAAAAAGTAGTTATTATCTCATACTCTTTCACTTGTCAATGCAATGAAATCACATTTTCATGAAAGTTTTTCATTAGTTACGTCCAAGCATAATAACTAAAACATGAAACTAAAGTGATCTCCCTCCTCCCCCCCAAAAAAATAAATGTTTTTCAGAAATAGAATCAAAATATGTCAGATACACATTATTTGATTGTACTTCCCACTATTCATTTTTAGATAATTGCAAACATAAGTGAACCAAACATTTTTGTTAAAAAATAAATAAAAATCTTCCATTGAGAATTCTAGTTGTGAGTAAGAAGTCACTGGAGAATCTATGCAAAGACCTTCAGGGCATTACAGTTTATTTTCTGACCGAAAATGACGAAGATGCTCCTGTGGCTGGATCCTGTCTGTTCTCCATATGTAACATATTTTGTTTATAATTCTGTACGCATACGCCTTCTTTTATTTCGAAAAGAAAAATTTTAAACGTATTACTCTCTGTTGACACACAAAAAAAAAAAAGAAAAAAAAAATAGCTGTAAGCTGCTGTAGGTAAAGAGACCACTAGTAGCATAGGCATCGAAAACCTGGGTTCACACAAAATCATTTGATTGCGAACAAACATATCTGAGAATTTATTAAATTAATCGGTTATAGAAATATTCAAATTAAAATTGAGCTTCATAGTATTTGACCTATAAAAATTCTAACTGTGAGAAGTTTCTGCAGATTCCATAAAGTTTCTCATTGCATGCCATTTTTATGAGTAATCTATTCAGTAAACTTACAGACACAATGCCAACATACTTATACCCTTACTGTAATACAGAGTGAAAGCGCATTACAATATATCTTGATGCTACTTGGTAGTGGTGTCTGAAACATGTAGCAGCCGCATATTCATTATTATAACGCGTTACGTTTAACAAAACTGACAGCGAAGTTACTTCATTTTGTCAACTGAATGAAAATGAAACCCCTGTAAGAGCTACTGTTGTATGAATCACACCAAAACAAGAAATTATCAGCCATTGAAGCCAGATATCTCCTTTAATAAATGATACAAATCGCTGTATTCATCAGTAATACAGTTTCGCTTTAAATATGACGAAAACGTTGCAACAAAACAATTGTAGAAAAAAAACCCCGAAAAGCAAGGTTTGTTCTTATTTCTGGAATTAAAGCTTGTTTTCTTATCAGAGACGTATACAGCCTTTCCATATTTCTCTGGATCTTCTCCTCATCTGTTTATTCTTAGCTTGTTGATCCTAATTGTCGTGTATTTTCTTCCGTTCGATCAAAATGCCACCATTGCTCTAATATTCAGCATACTATTGAATCCGCTATGTTATCTATTGACCAAATTTGTTTAATATCCTGTTTTGTTCCCTGTCTCTAACAATACCCTATTTGTGTACTTATTATCAGCACAAATGAAGTTGAATCTACAGCAACTATTTCTCATTTTTATTTTATTATTCTTATACTACTGGGTACAGAACAATAATGAATCTTTTAGACAACTCACTGTCCTATTCACTTTTGTAGCGTAATTTATTTTCATAGAAGTCGGTTATTATTCAATAACATGATTAATGGGTTTTCGCATTATGTTAATCATAGCGGATTAACAGAGGTCGTCATTTACTTCGTTTTCCCAACTGATAACGTACAGTATTAATTGACTGTTATGAGACGTTCTTTATAGTAATATAACGTTAACTATGCTGCAGAAAGTACCAAGAAATGTGGGAATGTAGCAGGTAGCAGCAGCAAAACACAACGTCCAGCCTTCTCCTCAGGCAGTTTTATACCAGAATTTTCCTACCTTGTAAAGGACTACAAGCAGGAGGAGATCCAATTCCAATAATCCTGCCTGAAAGTTATTGTGTAAACAGTACTAGTCTGTTGCTACAGGTAGGCCAGAAGTGGTAATAAGCGCAAAAGCCAGGGATGAGAAAAGTTTGTAATAGACTGTCTTCCCAGCTACTTCAAGACTAAACCCAGTAACTTCTCTACACGCATCGCTATTTTGCATCGGAATTTTTCTGATATATGTTTAAATTATAATCTGGCATAAGAACGTGAATTCTTGATTGATTGGTAAAATGGTAACTCTAATGGTAAGAACCGCAGTTAAATGAATTTTCGTATTACCTGCCACTCCGAAATGAAAAGGCTATGCTCCATAAAAATTAATGATTTTTAGAGTTTCGTACCTATCCACTGAAGGACTTAACCATTGTGGAATCACTCATTTTTCCGTCTATCAGTACGTTAATCGCAGCATGATTACGTATGAGCCTTTAACTTAGGAACTTGAGATTGGGATTTTTTTTTTTTTTTTTCTGCAAACGTGATTATAATGTAAATTTTGGAGAAATGTTGCAGGAGAAATTAATGGTAGATGACTTCTCGCCAACTCCGAAAATGTTTTGATTTTGTAAGTTCACAATTTATACGATCATTTCACTAAAAACTATTAAAAATGATATTTCGACGACTAGCTCCGTCGTCTTCAACAGGTGCTGAGACGTCTGCACATGTCGGCTGACCGTCGGATACTGAGGAATACCCGTGAAGGTTAATTTTTGTTAATATGTCAAGAAAATATAGATGAACTATAAGCTAAATTTTTATTACTGACTTTGTAAAAACTATGAGTTTCCTGAAAATTGAGAAGACATATTTATGTGTGGAGAAACTGCTGAATCGTAGCTCACATAGTTGCTTCGTGACACCGATAACTCACCAATAATGATGCAAATTCCTGGATAGCTTATATTTGTTATTCTAGTATCTAGCTTCTGCTGAGTCTAATTATTTGTTTTAATCCAGTCTTTTTAGAATAATTAGTTTTAATTTATATGTAAGTGTAATTTAAAAATCTTTGATGGAACTTCCTTTTCATAATAACAGGACGAATGTTCCTCGATGCACTATGATAAATTAATACCTGACCAGGGTAACCCTGCTCGTCGTCTGACGTCTGAACGACACCGTCATGGTGTAAGGGGCTAAACATGGTATTTCCTACTTCGAGCCTCAATGCAGGGTAAATTTCACCACTCCGCACTCAGACAGAAGTATAACAGAACTGGTGCTACGTACACAATTGTAACCAAGCGTGGTGGTGAGCGATAACGCTCTGACCTCGCATTCGAAAGGACGCATGTTCCAATCCCCATCCAGTCCCATCCCAACAGAGTTCGCTTTTCGATGGTTCCTCCAAACTCCCGGGATTGCTTCATCAAACCTCCACGGCTAAATTCCTTCCGCTTCCTTGCCCCCTACTCATTCCACGCCTCTAATGAACTTGACGTCGACGAGGTGTAAATCCAAAAAGGGGAATACAAAAAATATACAATTCCTATTCGTCATATTGACTATCAAAACACACAGTGTAAACTGCAGTCCTGTCCGCAGCGGGTGTAGCTTGAGGGTATACGATAATGTTGATGGTGGTAAGTCAGTTGCCTGGGGACATCAGTATTAAAGGTCTCCTTGGAACAGAAGGCCTGGATATGTAGACACTAATTTGCCCTCTTCTTTCTTTCATCTGCATACATAAAACACAAAAGAACTAACGACTCTCGGTAAGGGAACTAACCACCATATCTGTGAATCCAAGTAAAGGTCGTCTCCTTCTGAAAGATCCAACCACCCTTCTTCTTGTGGTTCTCAAATGACATGACAAGAGGAACGTACATAATCATTATCGAAACACAGAAAATTAACAAAGAACATGAGAGCATGTTAAAACTCATAGCGGTGGTATAATATCATAGAGCTTACAACCACGAACATTGTACAACTTGTAGATTCAATTGAAGCTTTAGTTACGCTAACGGTGTTTTTATAAGTGTATGTATAATGCGTTTTGTATTATTGGTCGGGATATCCCCGAATCAGGGAAGCTTCCTCCAAAAAGGCCGTTGCCGAATTCCTTCCAGTTTCTTGCCCTCATCCTTTCTTGCCACTAATGAACTCGACATCGACGAGTCCTAAGCCATAGCAAAAAAAAAAAAAAAAAACACAGATAAAATGAAAAAAGTGGTTTCATTGTTATGACGTACGCAAGCATCTTCTTTGTTCCTGGATACATTACCGACCAAATCATGAAAGTCCCCACAATACTCAGAATGAATACATCCTTATCATAAAATTGTCTTCTAAATTTATATTCGTGAGTTTCAAACTAAATCAAAAACTTGGTCCGCTCTGATGCCAGTTTTGAATTACGTCTTTGATTTGTGTAATGTACTTGTAATATTGAACTGAAAATATTCGACAACTATACGTTAACGTTGCAGATTGGCTGTGTGCTTCCACTATTGAAGTGTATGCTCTTACAATCTAATCTTAATAGAACACTTGGTAGGTAATCATAGAAAACTTACAGAAAATAACATGGCACTGAAAGAAAGAAAAGTTTTCATTTTAGTAACATTGTAAAAGTAAATTATTATTGAAAAAACACGCACTATAATGTGTAAATGCAAGGGTAATATGCTTTGCGAGAGAAATGGCTGCTCATTTCATATCATCAATCTAAAAGAGAGCAGAACGTAGCCACAATATGTAAATATTTTATAAATAAGAGCAAAAATCAAAACTGTAAATAAAATGTACGAAAAATTATATACAGCTTCAAGGCATATTAAACCTCGACGAGAAGCGTGAAACAAAATCAAAAGAGTTATATTTGTGTTTATTTAACTTAAAATTTAATTTGGCAAACAACTGCGGAAAAATACCCCGAAACCATACAGCACTGTATGAACAGCGAAATAATTTTTTCCGACGATCACGTAATAAACATATGAATCTTCCGCCTGTACACTTTTAACGACTAGTACTCAAAAAGTACACAACGGAGGTCAACAGGGTGGATGGCGTTCCCAGATATAGTATGAGAGGAACAAGAATAAAAGCCAACGTTTCTCCCGACGCCCTACGACGTTTCAAAGGAACGTGACTGATCAGTGGAGCTCGGATCTTCATAACCAAAAAAATATAAAAATATGCATTCAAATATGACCTTATAAAAGATAAATATGATCTAAAAATAACAAAATATTAACAATAATTTAGATTTCATATACTTCAAAACATGCTCAATATATATAATTTATTTTATATAGTAGTTTCGCTTTCACGTAGACAGCGTAATTTGCTTCCGGGCACTCACTGCAGCATTAGGAAATTAAATTTTAACCATTTTTTTGAAGTCAGTTTAGTTTTACATAATTTACAGAAAATAAATCTTTCACCTGTACTGAAATACTCCACTCCAAATTCCTATACGTAACTCCGTACTTAGTACTTTCAGAAAATTTTGCTTTTGGCATGGAAGTATTCGCTGATCCATTGGAGATTTAATACTGACTGACGATTATTTTCATAAGTATTGGCGACATTGATTGATGCGGCTCGACACAGGCTGTTGTTGCATTGTCGAGATGAAAATACGGGCTAAACATTAACGTTTGCAGAGTGACTATAATGTATATCTTTAATTCTTAACTGGTAAATGCTAACCAATTCGCTGACAATTAGTTTCGTTTTCCTCCATTATGTGATAGGAGTACAGTTCCCCGAATAATTGTCTTCATTTCTTCTCATCTATAAGTTAGTGAATTCCAGATACTATTAAAAAAATTATCGGATTTTCTTAAAATTTTGACGATATGGCCATAAATATTCTCGTAATATGACCAAAACTAGGAAAATGGTCCGAATATGCATTTATATGTTGTATAAAATACATTTAAATACAATCAGAAACGTTCAGTTGGTATTGAATTCAACATTACTGCTGAAAAATAATGCAGGAAAAAAATATGAGTTGTCATAAAGATACGAACCGTACTGATCAGGTTACTAAACGACGAATTACGCTCCAAGTGGCCGTAGAAAACATATCCAGCTTGTTTTTCGTGTGACTTGAGCCGTAGAAATATTGTTTTATATGAAACACACTACAATTTAGGACCGTATCCACATCGTTAAAAGCATAAAAAAAACTCTATTAGGTACTATGAAAGTGAAAATGTTGATAAACATGGTACGAAAGTGGAAGTAAACCCATTGGAACGCAGGTATTATTAAAGCAAAACCTTTGAAAACGTGGAAAGGGTCATCTCTGAAGATTGGGCAAGAAAGCTGACTGAGAGAAATGCATACGAGGCCACGGCCCCGGTGGGAGTTACGGCGATAGAGCTATCTCCAACAGACATGAGAAACACAGTCGATCAACTTGACCATATTTACTTCTGTAAACCTTCACTGAAACACGTGTTGTGACAGTTAAGTACTGAACAATAGTTTCAAATGCGTACGTAAATAAAATGTTCAACAGTAGATTCTCTCGTGCAATCAAACAAAATGTTAAGTTATAAACAATACTTGTAAATTTCATCGGTTATTTGGTCAAAGAAAGACGTATTCACGTTACCGCTACCAACTACTACGCACTTCCAATTTCCATTATGGCTTCAGTTATTAGAGACGGGTAAGAGTTGGAGACAATGCACGCCTAGACGTGAAGGAATTCCGCTAGGCCATGCCCTTTCGAAGGAACACTTCCAGCATTTTCCGAAAGTGACTTCAGAAAACCAAAACATGTATCCATTGATGGCGATTCAAACAGCTTCCTCCGGCATTACTTCTCAAGTACAAGTATCAATAATTTCAATAGAAAACGTATGTTTCATGTAAGCACTTCAGAAACAAATTTGTTTAAATTCATGTCATTCAATGAAAAGATATATGTCAACAAAGATGTAAACGTATCGTCCACACAAAAGTATTTAATTACACCCTTTACGCTTTGTAAATACGCTTTGTTGGTTTAATTGTTTAACGTATTCATGTTGTTTTTCAATGTATTAAACTTGTAAGTTTATTTCTTGAAAGTCTGTTTTTTATCGCTAGAAGTAATCTCATAGTTACAAAATATACAGCGAACATTACCTATGGTGTGGTCCGTAAACGAGGAGAAGATATTTTTCATAGTAATTCTATATCTTTTTTACCGCCACTGGAAAACATTATAACACTTTACACCAAAGGAAAATAAAAATAGAATTAGTCAAACATACTGGGATAACATTTGTGAAAGGAGTAAATACCATCTTACTATGATTTGGTAGAATACAGCAATGTGTATTCAGATGTATAATTTACTCGAAGGAAATATGGACTTAACATTTGTATTCTTTTCTTTTAGTGATTAGTACCAGTAAAAACTGAAGGATAGTTGCATTTTTCAATTACAACAATCTGGAACTTGGAACTACATGGAGATAGGAACTTGTATTGTATTAATCTGTGCTTAGTTCGCAGAGCAACAAACGGCATACAAGAGGACAGGGGTTATATCCGTTTCCCTTTAAAACCAAGATTTTGTTTTTAAAACTTACTGTACGGAATAGGCAGCAGATAAACAAAGATCTTTCTTAACACCGAAAGACCTGTAACGTGAATATGGAACTGTGCTTCTGACATTTTCATCTTGTATGCTTCGAGGCATGCAGAGGGAAGATCGTATTTTGAGACTTTTGTGGAACTAACAGCATCTATTTGGTAGCATTCGAAAAACCACGTTATAACAACTTAAATTCCAATGTAGAGATTTCCTTTGCATACACAATTCAAAAATTTTAAGTGAGATACAAATTAATACTCTTCAAGGACATGGTGATTGATTCCTTGTTGCGAATAACTTATTTAAAAACTAGTGCTTTATGCATACGTTGTTAAAACTTGACGACAAGTGTACAAAAATCAAAAAACGTGGTGATAATTTTTTCCACAATTACGATGGCATCGCGGTCCTTGAAAGTCGAGTATTCTATAAAGCGACTGCAGCACTCCTCAGGTGGCCTCGTCTTGTATTTCTATCAGCGCGGCGCCGTGGAAGCCCCACAGCTGTATCAGCGGGACCAGCCGGCTGAGCGGAAAGCTGCTTAGCGGAGTCGAGCACATCTCCTTCATTGTATTATCGTCTCAGCGGCGACAGGTGGCTATGAGCCAAACCCCCGCCAGCTCCGCAACCCGCATCTCACTCGCTGGCAATCCCTCAAACAAGTCGGCGAACTGTCTTCTTTCTGAATCGATGCAAGAGCTTTGTGCGTTGTACATAGTGTTATATACATGAGGCTCGGCTTCCTATCACTACAGACATTTCGTTACATATTGATGGGCTTCATAAATACAGAAGGCGTTTCTTAGACGATAACTCTTCTGTCATTTCTCAGCGAAGTTATTGCTACAAGCCATAAAAACAGACAGACAGGAGTATGAAAAAGATCTAAAAAGCAATAATTAAAATGGAATTATTACATGTCGTTGCTACTTGTCAGAACTTTTACTGTGGATTATTCGATAATGTTTTCTAATTCACGTATCACTGACATCGAAAGATACGAAAATCATTACCTACAGATACTGGTTTATACTGGAACTAATGACAATGAATCTCGAATTGTTAAGAGAATGTGGCTATAAATGGCTACCGCAAAATAAGAAGATTATCTTTTCTCATTGACGTCGTTGTCATAAGATCCAAGGAGGACTATGGGCATGGAACAAGATGGAATCTTGCCTTAGCCTTTTGAAGGAACCAAATCGGTATTCGCTTAGAGTAATTTCGGTAATCAATGGAAAACCGAAATGTGGATTGCCGTACTGGTGATTGAATCCGTTAAAGCTTCTTCCACACATAACCTCCAATGCCAGACCTGAGTTTTAACAACTCACACGTAGGGCTAATTCAGTGTTTACTGATACGGGTGCAGAAAAGGCTTGACACGTTGCCTACTTCTTCCACTTCTGCTTCAGACAGTACAACTTCCTAAACTCACATTGTGTGTAACTTCATCGGCAATAGGCTATCCATTTTGTGTCACATGACGTTGACTTAAAGATCTCATACTTGCAAACAGTGAACTTTTATATCGAAAGGATGAAACTGTGCAAGGTATAGGGACAGAATTTGAATACAGTAGTTAATAAATTGGAACATGGGTCTGATATTTACTGAATTATATTGTTTTTTAAACATGTATATGTCAGTTCTACCTCAGAGAAACGTAAGGTTCCAGTGGTAATTATTACCTCTTTTTTGATTGAAGAGAAATATTCAAGAGAGATACATGAAATATCATGATATCTTTATGTATTATGTAGTTATAAGTATCAAGATCCCTGTTTGCGTAAGATTTGTAGCAGAAAGCAAAAACGGAAAACTAACAATTTTATTCTAGTTTTTACTATCTCTGGATTCTTAATGATGGTGAATTCGCTCCAGAGATATATTACAGATTATGTATTACAAGTGCCTATGAATCACAGTAACATTTAGTCAATGCCTGACAGTGTTAAAAGTCACGCGAAAAGTTCATACCAAGGAAAACAGTTGACCTACCAGCCTGTCTCTTCTTTCTGTAAGCTTCTTCCACTAACTTCTTTTCTCACCCATCATTTCCAAAACTCGTTCATTTCTTACTTTGTCTGTCCACTTAATTTTCAGCATTCTTCTGTAGCACCACATTTCAAATGCTTCAATTTTATTTATTTCCGGTATTCCTAAAGTCCATGTTTCGCTACCATAAAGTGCTGTGCTCCACACAAAGAATTTAAAAAAGTTCTTTCTAATTCCTAGATCAATATTTGATTCGTAGATTTCTCTTTTTCATGAAGGCTCTTTTTGCTAGTGCTATTCTGCTTTTAACATCATTCCTGCTTCGGCCATCGGTTGTAATTTTGCTTCCCAAGTAACCGAATTCACTTACTTCTTCTATTGCATTCGATCCTATTTTTATATTTAATGTACTAATATTGGTATCATTTCTGCTACATTTCATTACATTAGATACTGATAAAGAAATTTTATAAATCTAATAAACTATAAAACTATAATTCCTTAATGATTTATTAAATACTTTTACTACCCGCCAGTATTGCTCAAGGTGCTGAGGAGCCGCACACAGGATTGTGGGGGTACTGTACAACGGGACCGGGAGAGAGGCAAGTCCCGAGTACCGCCCGCGCCGCCCTGATTGCGGTTTGAGCCGGTGTCCCGAAATCATCTAGGCTACTGCTGGGACGGTCGCCAATGTCCACCCTATCAAGTACACAATTCACTAAGAGAAAATGCACTTATTATACAGCACATATAAAATTACACGCTTCACAGACATATGGAAAAACAAGACTTATCTCCAAAATATAATGTACCCCGGGCCCGACAGGCCCGCTTTGACTTCGGGCAGGTAATCAGTTCCTCTCGTCTCCTCTCATGATTACCACTGGCCACCACACATTTCCACGTGGCCCTTCGTAGCCAAATCTGAAAAAAAGTTGCACTTTTAGATCGAGCTTGGTGGATGAGCGGTAACGCTTGTGGTGTCCACTTTTAGATAGTAATTTTTTGATCATACAGTTCTTACAATTTAAAAAGAAATTATCAAGTTCGAATATTAAGAATGATTATGAATCTTTAGCTAGTCACATGACATATTATTGGAATTAATAGGATGACTGAAAAACTGGTGCATGGTGAAATTACGCACAAGTTTATTTTTTTAATATTTGAACAATTACACACTGTCGAACGTCTTTGTTTTAAACAGGTAGACCAATTTCTCAGGGTCGTTAACTGGGTAGAACAGATTGCATAAGCTTCCGTGGTGAACGAAGGTTTACCGTTTCACCGCTATTGAGGTCAGGTCCCCACGCATGAATAGCCAGAATAGCGCCGCGGGGGTTTCTGTTGTCCACCGGCGGTGACCTGGCCTGCCGAGATGCCGAGCTGCCTTGCGCCGCCCCGACGGAGTGGTGAAGATTACTTGCTGCTTTATCAGATGACGATCCGAACCAGAGTGTTCCTTCATCCGTTCCTCTGCTCCGAGGAGAACTCAGTTCCCTTTGCACTGCGATGTGTCGTATGACACTCGGCGAACCACAGCGCTGCCCGCCAAGATGACCGCCTCTGGTAGGCTCAACAGATAAACAAAAAACACCAAAACGTTGACAATATTGTTGATGGGGTTCTTTAGTAGCTGTATCGTCTCCCACCACTCTCCAAGCTCGCCTTTTTACCTACAAACGGCACTAAGGTCTATTTTCGGTCGTCGTCACTTGCTAACGGCATTTGGCGGGTCTTTTCCGAAACGTACCCAAATGGAAACCGGGCCTTAGTTATTTATGATGGGCAATAAATCCACTGACTGTCCAAGACAGATAGAAAGTTTAGTCAACCACGGGACGTGTAAATCTGGACGCTTTGTTGAGTCACGTATAACTGCCTGTTTGACAAGCCGCACTGCCAAAATCTGACACATACTGTGCGAACACTCAGCGCCTAATAACATTGTACTTATTAAATCATTACACGCTTTGGCTTCGCATTCGGGCGGATGTGGGTTCGATAGCCGTCTGGTGATTCATCTATGGATTTTCTACGTTTCCCCCAAACCACTCTGGGCGAAACCCGGAATGCCGGGATTGATCATTTAAAAAAAACAATGGCCGAATTCCATCCCCTTCATTAATTCTAATGTTCTTGACGAACATGAGGCAAAAAAAACCTAAAAAACTTCTTTTAGATCCAGAAGTCATAAGTATTATTTGTTTAGCAATTGTAGTTATCAGAGTAAAGTTTACATTATCTCAGTAAAAAAGTTAACTCGTGTGATTGTAATGACCTGTTGACAGGATTTCTTATTGGCTGCTATGTCCGCCCCTCTCGTAGATGCTTAGCTAACCCGGTAGTACTACTGACCTACAGTTTAACGTGAAATCCAATGCACGGGAGCATTCAGCTGTAGTTCACATTACACAGAAAGCTGTGGTAGAGTTGAAGGTAGGGTTAAGGGATTATGAAAATCCTCGTTGAGACAGGGATTCGAGCCGGGGACCATTCGATATGCAGTCGGACTTCTTAACCACTGTGCCACCAGACCGCTCAGCATCTCAGTAACATATATGAATGAATTAATTGTTTATAGGTGAGAAATATTACGAAATACTCTAGTTCTTAAAGGAATGCATAGCTCCATTCATTAAACAGTTCTTCAAACTAGCACAACAGCATACAAACGTCACGCGTTAGTTGGGAGTTTGCAGTAACATACCGTCGAAAGAAACCAAAGTAATAATGAAACAGTTGGAAACTGAAAACGCCATGTCCTTTGAAGCGCGGCAGTGTGAAATGGTGGCTAACAAAAATTAAACTCTAAACAAGCTGGCGCTATCCGGACGGGGCGGTGAGGTCAGAAGGTGACGCACAGTGGAATAGCGCGTGCGGTGCGCGCGTGTGTTTTGGGCTTAGAGCGGCTCATCGCGACCGCAGAACAGCCGTGGCGCGGCGAGCGTGTTTGCGGCCGCGGCCGCGTCACGCGGTGCAAAGTGTTAATTATTGTCGGAGTGGCGAAACGGAATCGTCGATGTTGGCACTACACCGTGGTGGTAGCTGTGCAAACACGGCTACCAAGCGCGGTTGGCGTTTTAAATAAGTTGCAACGAATCTCGTAATTCGTCCTTTAAAACTAACAGAGGGTACGAAACTGTTTATGTTAGATTCTTTAGACGGCTTCCACATAGTTAGACTAACGATTTATTCTAGACCTTCTTGTTAAACTACAGTATTGGATATCTACATTTGTTGAAACAATTGTAGATGGTATGTTTTGAAATATTAGATGGTAATCTATACGTTTGTACTACTATTTCCCATTCATTCTCAAGCCATAAGATACAACATTATATATAACCTGCAAGCCAGCTTGCTTAAAGTTTAAGTTGCTCTCACTCGGAGCTGGGAACAGTAGTCCCTGCTCCGGCTCTGTTCTTAGTATATCTATTCGACCAATTAAAGTGAAACCATGCCATATGTATATGCCACAGTGGCCAACCAAAGCAATGTTTTCCCCAAACCAGGCCACGGAGCGCACTTCAAGTTGGTCACTGAGGACTGTCAGTTTGATCCAAGAGAAGATTTAACAGCTCATTTCTAAAGGATTGTTAGATACGGGATAGTTGATTCCTACATGTGCTTAGAAAAGGGTCTCCAAGTTAGTCAGACATCATTAGTATTTCTCGGACTATTTT
The DNA here is from genome assembly GCA_031002005.1 of Vandiemenella viatica. Taxonomy (NCBI): domain Eukaryota; kingdom Metazoa; phylum Arthropoda; class Insecta; order Orthoptera; family Morabidae; genus Vandiemenella; species Vandiemenella viatica. The sequence continues at coordinate 47,010,647 of JARYHS010008075.1, forward strand.
TATAAATAATTTTCCCTGTAAATTGTATTCACTGAATATATGAGTTGTGATGTGGAGTGTTCAATAGTTATTAAAAACCAATTTAACATTTACTTCGTGAATTCATTTCTGGTCTGTATCTCAAAAACACAAAAAGAAAAGAAATTTGAAAATTTACCGATTTTTTTAAATTATCGCGATGGATATGAGAAAATTAAACAAGTGTTTCACGAAAGCGTGGAGCATAGAATTCCAAAGATAATGACACCAAAAACGTCTGGCTCGAACGTAAAATCAGCGCTGCAATTTAACCGCGTTACAACTCTGGGTCAAGTATGGATGCGGATTTCGTTCTTTATTATTATAATTATTTAATTGCTTCCTTTAGTTTAACTTCAGTTTACTGTAAGGGATTGAGGTCTTCACGAAAATAACAGCGGAAATGTCCGCAACTATAAACTGATTTTTTTAAAAATATATATATATAAATCGAGGCCAGTAGTTCCCAACCGGGACGATATCATCCACTGGTGGGCATTAAAGAGATCGTAGGGTCAATTTCTGGCTGAAGGCAAGTTTAGGGGGCGTTGAGAACCACATCCTGCATGCAGTATTGTATCTTGCTTTTAGGGCTGCATCAAAGAAGATTTTAATTGCCTTTCCATGATCAGGATTTATCGTAGTCTGTAATTTATTATGTAAGAAAATAAGCAGATTGTCGATTTACAGATGACAAATAAGGCACCAGATATCAAAAAATTAGAGTTTTAAATTATAGTATGTATCTGTTAATCAAACTGTGAACGTTGCGCCAACAATGTTAATATCGTTTAATAAACTAATTTTAGAAATCTGTCTTTGTTTTTCTATATATGATGTACACTTCATCTCAGAGCGGCGCCAATGAATCATTGTTTCAAAAAGTGGGTTACGAGCTAAAAATATGGAGCACTTAGGGTTACATTATTTATTAGAAGATGAGGTATCGATGTGTCATTTTTTTTTTTTTGAAAAGGAGGAGTAATTTTTTCTAAAGGGTGAAGGTGAATATTTTTCTCGGAAAGGGTGAGGAACCTATGATATTGGCTCTCAATTTTTCACGAACTCAGAATTTTATATATACTAGTTAATATAATTTCTGTTGGAAAACTAAACAACACTAAAGATTTCCAAATGTAGCCTAGTTTTGTAAAATTCTTCACCTAAAATTTTTTAAAAGACATTTGCATAACATCCGCAGCCAAAGCTCAGTGAATTCACCTGAAACTACTTCAGCAGCATAACGTTTTTAACACATTTACTTTACTACATTCTTGTGTTCCAAGTTTAAAAGGTTTACCTGCATGAATCGCAGTACAGCTTAAACACATTCACGTAAAATATACAGCTTTTTTGAGTAGTATTGTAGGATGAAAATTAACAAAAAGTTGTTAAAGTTTACAGAAATTTACGCTGCAGTTTTTTGTACAAAGTAAAGACATCATACGTTTGAAATGATAATATGTTTCGAATATGATCTTCATACATTGAAACTGAGGTCTTGGATGCTTCAAGCTTGAGTACCGACAGTGTAACGATGCTTATTTAATCCAAGAAAATCTTCTCTGTTTTTTTAATGAGAGTCGTCACACCAGAGCAACGCTTCTTCTCAATTAGAAAAAGCAACGATCATACAGAATAAGATTTGCAATGAACTGTGGAAATGGCAGTAATCATCAATCACTCGTCTCATGTCCAGGAAACGCACCCCACCTCGTCTATTGTAGTTGCAGTTCATTAACCATTCGCAGTAACAACGATATTTCTTACAAACATATTGTTAAAATACAAGATGTCTTAGAAATTATTGTACAACTCGTATATATATAGCAGTTATGAACTGAAACCCCTGACACATTTAATCTGCAAGCACAATCTCAATTAATTTGTCACATCACACCTTCCTTGACATGATACTTTCAAAGCCACCTCAGAAATAACCTGCAATTGCAAGCATATAAACAAGACGTTCAATGCTAAACAATTCTTTTCGATCCATGGTTAGCTGTGAGTTACGAACGTAATCTCCAACGCTCAACTGGAGTACTGTTTATATTACTTAACGCGTTTACGACAGTAAATTAGAGTAACTAATAAAATTAGTAGGACTACAGCGATCGTTAAATTTTTCTGGGGTATGCTTTCAGAAAATGTTTATGACGTTACGTCGTTCAAAAAAAAAAAAAAAAAAAAAAAAAAAAAAAAAAAAAAAAAAAATTATAATAATAAGAATTAGTAGACTTTTTCACTCTGTCCAGTGAATCAGGTTGAATTGAAAGTTTGAGATACCATTTTCAAACACCAGTGGGGCCCGGAATTTCTGAATTCTGTTTGATCATATGAGCTACGCAAAAAGGATTCTACGATAAAGTATAATCTAGCCACGACAGAGGGAAAAAGTAGTTTTATGTAGAAATTGCCACCAGAACATGCGCTCCATCGCAATTAAAATTAAATTGAATGATTGTGCGAAAACACTTAAAATTGTTCATCATATCATTGGTAGTGTTTCCGCACTCATCAAAGGCAATAGATCTTTGGTTTAAACTATTTAAATTTCTGCATCATTTACTTCAGTACACAGTAATTATATTTCTGTGCCAAAGAGTGTACTGTAGCCTTTTCATTGGTTCCATTTATATGGCTGTACAAGGAATACAGCAAAAAATGCCACAGTCTTAATGATTTAATTATAACTTTACAAATAATAAATACAGTTTTTTGGAAATTATTCCAAGTCTTATTACACGTAAAATCTATTATTCGTGGTAGCCGATGAACTTGCTGTTACGTGTTGAATTAAGTATGAAAACTATAGCCTGAGACAGTAGTGTACAAGTATAACGAAAGAAACTCAGTTACTTTATATTTACGTCACCAAATTAAGAATTTTTTCGAAATGAAAATGTGTAACATTGAGTTGTATCGATAAAATAACAATACATTGTATTTTAACGTTTTATCTTCTCGCAGACTCAAGAATTTAGATATGTATTTTTACACTCTTATTTTTTTTTTAAAAAAAAGGTATGAGAATTCTTTTGTTTATGAAGTAAAATTGGAGACAGCCACTGAAGTAGGATAATATTAAAAGCAGGTCAACATTAGCAAAGAGAACTTCTTCAGAAGTCGAAATCTTTTCGCTTTAAATAAACATGTAGGATTTAGAAATTTCTTCAGCAATCATTTAAGACAAATACAGCATTTATTGAAAGTAAAATTGGGAATATAATCTAAAAATTTGAGAAATAATGTTATTGTAGATGTCTAAAATTAAGTAGGTTTGTCTATTTTGGACTGAAGTAAATCATCTTTATCTTCCATAAATGAGTACTGAATTCTGAGGCACCGAATATTTTAAGTTAAGGATAAGGATGACATAGTTTTCAACAATCATGGTATTAGACCACTGTTCTTCCATGAAACTGTGTACTATTTGCTGCTCCAAAACTGTTATTAATACATTTGAACGCAATTCGTACCATTCTGAAACTTTTATCCTAATAACAAAATAAGATTTAAAAAAATATTGATTTCCACTGATTGTAACTTTTTATACATGGAATTCTTTTATTGATAGCCAGTAAGCAAGAGACTATATTTTGTTAGGCGTGATTATCTATCGTTATTAAAAAGTGTTGTTACAAATCCACATTTCATTCCATCCGGAAAGGTCCTCTGGAGAAAATGTATACCTCACAGTTGTACATAATTTAAAACTGTAGACTTGCTGCCTATAACTTACTTCAAAGCTCTTTTTAAGTATATGACATTCCTTCCATTTTGCAGTGTAATGTCAGGTTTAAAGGCATTTGGTCAAATATTATCCCTTAAGATATTTGATTTACAATCATACGTATAGGATCGAAAAAACACTTATGTTTTGCGTTGATAAATACTGATGAATGAAATTACCCATGTCGACTTTTTTTTTTTTTAGTTGGCTTTGTTAGTGAACTAGTGTGAATAGGCTTAATAAACGGCTAAAAGAAATACACATTAACAGCTGTTAGCCTCGTTCAACTGAACATGCCTGACTACTGCTAAGTATTTTACTTTTTGTTTACTTATGGCTTTACGCCTCGTCGACGTCGGGGTCATTAGAGGCGGGATGGGGCTGGGAACAAGGAACGGGAAAGAATTCGGCCAGGTGTGTTTTGAAGGAAGCATCCCGGCATTCGTCTGGAGTGATTTGGGGAAACAATGAACAACCCAAATCTGGATGCCCGTATGGGGATTCGAACCGGCGTACTCCCGAATGCTAGGCCAAAGCGTTAACCACTTACCACGCTCACTGACTACTGCTAAGATAGATTGGAGGTAGCATAAATGCAAGAGGCAATACAACCGGTTCCAGGAAATGCATTGCTACATGGATAGTGAGGTTAGCATACAAACACGTTTATTTGCAAAGAAACACAATACTTATTATTTTTTAACCACATGTGTTGAAAATTATAAACTTCGTTTATGTTTTAGAAACTATCCTCAATCCTAAATTACGGTAATTATGATCTTTATACAACTGGTCTGCGCTATAATTTTTAAAATGTAAGTTCGTTGTGAATATATTAGTTATTTTTCTGGTTGCTACAAGGATCAGCTTAACTTTCCGATAAGGAATTGCAAGGCACCTCGCGTATTAGTGATAATTCTGAGTCCTGGTGGAACGATTCAATGCGGCGTGTTTTAGTTCGTGATTAAATGTTCCTATTACTACAGGTTCAATTTTGTCCGGTCGCCAATGGGGATTCCACAACTAATACTAAGAATTAAAGTTATTCACAAATCTAATCACTTGAAGCAGCACGTGGTGGCAGCTATACTACTAAAATGAGTAGGAATTACTACCACACAAATCACAAAAGTTTGCATTCAACACACAACTTTATTATCTGGAGAAACACGAAAATATACCGCCGAAGTATCCACCAGTTACAGTGACCCGTGTAATCGAACTTCTATCACCAAAGTTTGCAGGATTCGAACCGAGTAGGCGAAAATAGTATGCGGTGCCGCTATCACAATAATTAGAAAGTTCGGAGCACTGTCCTCGTCCGCGTACACTGAACACTCCGAATAATACTTGAAATTCAGTACACGTTAGTTGCACCGTTACAAACACTTTTAGATTATCGTTCCCGCGGTATTGTCCTCAACAGTCGGCAACTCCCGCCATTAGGTCCACACGGTATTGCCGCGTACTGTAGACTGTCGCCATATTGTTTAGACTCCGTAAAAGATATCCCCACTCACAGATACTCCTCTCGATCTGTGTTAGTTCGATGGTATCGTTACACCCCCTTCGTTGACTTTTATGGCACAAGGTACGGTTGACAAACCCGTATCCTTTCGCCAGACTCAACCTTACTGACATTTGCGAATTTTTCCAACCCTAAAAAAAATCTGGTGGTACTCGGCTAATTCATTTACAAAAATGGGTACATCATTAGAACAAAACCATCAGACCAAATATAACTTTGAAGAAAACATCAAACACAAGGTTAAACCTCCACAAAACACACCAGTCTCTTTGAGTATACACAACTAGGATATGACAATAAACACAAATGAAGGCAAATTTGGAAATTATTAGGAAGTCATCTAGTTTCCTCAGGAAACACCGTGCAGTCACTTTCCTTCTCACAAATCACACGGGATACATTGATTACAATTTCCCCCCTCGGGACCACACTCCTATGATTCACAAACTGACAGTACTGAAATCGCTCTCCCACTCGAAGTCAGTCAAATCAGTAGGAAAATCCTCTCCATGCTCACCTTCCCCTTTTGTGAAACCTTCTTCATTTTGAGAAAGAAGCAAGCTAAATCAACCAAAATATCAATCATGCCACATAGACAACATTAACCCGAAAATGTGCAAATGCGGGAAGCATGGTGGTACCAAGATGCGAGCCCTTTTACTCTATTGTTTGACTCCCCCCACCACCTTGTGTCTCCGCACACCGATAGGGTTTGAGTGACACGACATTGAAAGTGCCCCTCAATCTCCCGTCACTAGGGTATTCCAAAACAAAAGCATTTTCTCGGGGACTACCCGCAATCCGGTACGGTCCCTCATACAAGAACTGAAATTTCTTGATTTCGCTCCTCTCGCTTGATGACTTGAAGTGCGTCTGCAGAAGCACTACGTCTCCCTCTGCATACGACATTCGCCCACCCTTTTTATCTTGTCTCTCCTTCCGATGGCGGACGGTCCTAGCATCCCCCCAAGTTATTACCCTAATCTCCCCATGCTCCCCTAGTGCATTACCTTTTGTTTTCCCTAAGTCAACCTTGACCCTTCCCTCATCGCTCGTGAATTCCAACGTATTTTCTACCCAATCTATTACTGCACCCACAAGTTTCAGCCAATCCGCCCCCAGAATGAGTTCCACGTTAAGGTTAGGCACCACATATGGTGTGACCTCAACGACCTTCCCCCCAATCACGGGCGGTGCTGAACTAAGCCAACTTCTCACTTTAGTCACCGCCTCCCTCACCACTTCGGGAACCTTCACCTTCATTACCTCCTCTATCAACGCAGAACATCTCTCGACATCTTGGGAAACCAACTTGACATCAGAAGCCAATTCACGTACCTTCTCTTCTCCTACCTTCATCTTCTTATTCAGGAGGACAAAGTGAGTTTTCACCTCATCCAGCCGCTGCGCGTTGCCAGTCCCAATCTGCTCAACCATGTCCACTCTTTTGTCGAGCACCCCGACATCACGACGCAGACACACCGTCTCCTTCCCTAGACCCTGTTCTAGCTTGTCCAGACTATCAGTTAGAATCGAAACCCGTTTCTCACATTTCGACTTGTTTTTCTCCAACCCAACCTTGAGTTCGGATATTTGTTGAGAATGGCCCACTACTGACTCCCTTAGTATGCCCAGTGAATCATCAAGAGAGCGTAAATCATTTCTCAAGTTACGGTTATCATCCTTAAGCTCCCAAACTTTAGCTGCATTTGGTTATGAAAATTAGACCGCAAGCTATCCATATTTGATTGTAAAGAATTATTAATCGCATGCAACTCCCCTTGAAAGTCAGACCGCAAATATTTGATTGCAAGTTATTAATATTTGAATCCATCTTGGCTCCCAAGGACTTTAAGTATTGAAACATAGTGGCCAGTGACAGCTCGGGTACCACAGAAGCGGATGTCAACTGATCGGTGTGCCCATCACAAGTATCATCCAAAGACTCACGGCTCGGCACCACCAGCTCCCCCTCACCCACATCACTCTCGGACGCCATGGCACAATCCAACCTTAACTAAAATTTACCAAGTTACTCTTGAAAGAAACTAGGACCACAAAATACTTCAGTCACCAATACTTCCGTCTTAGACAAGGTACAACGCCTAGCATCAAAGTTCCAGAAATTACTTTGCTCCAAAAAAAAATAAAAACACTCAGGAACTAGCTGACACCTTATAGCCAAAGCATTACAAGAATAATTAGTTGATTCCCGTCTCATCAAAAATTAAATTTTCCAATTATGTGATTCCTTAAAATTTAATAGAAGTCGAAAAAAGGGAAAAAAATATCCCAGTGAGTCCACAGGAAAATTAGAAAAATTTCCGTTAAAACGAAAACTAACTACTGACTCAAACTGACAAGTTGCTATTCTAAACAAATTGCTCGGAGATTTTCCCACTCATTTGGCTATTTAAAAATTCAATAAAGGTCGAAAGAAATTTACTCCGACAAGTTCACATGAAATTAACAAAATTCCGTTTGAAAACGAAAAACTACTCCTGTCAGTTTGTGCCTCTTACATTAAAAAATTGAAATTTGCACTTCCCTTGCGATGAGAAGAAATCGCCATGTTTTCTCGGACTGCTACCGGCTCTCGCAAGGCTCCAACCCCTCAGATGTTCTCGTAGATCGTCGTTGAAGCTGCTTTTCTGCTCACTCTGTACAACACGAAGCTTCTGCGATGTTGCTAGCCCGCAGACTGTTGAACACGGTCTCTGCTTGCACCGTCTTGCCGTATATATTGTCGATGCTTATGGATATGGCGCGGTCTGCTGTTCCGATGTCGTCAGTTGTCGATTTTCCTACTCGGTTTTTTACAGCATAAAATCCACTTCGGTGTTGACCAGTGTCATTTACTACCTCCGTTTCCACTTATACTGTCCTGTCGCGGCAAAGCCATGCAAGGCACCTCGCGTATTAGCGATAATTCTGAGTCCTGGTGGAACGATTCAATGCGGCGTGTTTAAGTTCGTGATTAAATGTTCCTATTACTACAGGTTCAATTTTGTCCGGTCGCCAGTGGGGATTCCACAACTAATACTAAGAATTAAAGTTATTCACAAAACTAATCACTTGAGCAGCACGTGGTGGCAGCTATACTACTAAAATGAGTAGGAATTACTACCACACAAATCACAAAAGTTTGCATTCAACACAACAACTTTATTATCTGGAGAAACACGAAAATACACCGCCGAAGTATCCACCAGTTACAGTGACCCGTGTAATCGAACTTCTATCACCAAAGTTTGCAGGATTCGAACCGAGTAGGCGAAAATAGTATGCGGTGCCGCTATCACAATAATTAGAAAGTTCGGAGCACTGTCCTCGTCCGCGTACACTGAACACTCCGAATAATACTTGAAATTACAGTACACGTTAGTTGCACCGTTACAAACACTTTTAGATTATCGTTCCCGCGGTATTGTCCTCAACAGTCGGCAACTCCCGCCATTAGGTCCACACGGTATTGCCGCGTACTGTAGACTGTCGCCATATTGTTTAGACTCCGTCAAAGATATCCCCACTCACAGATACTCCTCTCGATCTGTGTTAGTTCGATGGTATCGTTACAGAATCTAAAAAGATTGATAGAAATTGTAAATATGAAAGAAACTATACATGAAATTAGTCTACATTTTTAGGAAACACAAATACGACATTTTAACTACCAATAATAGTTGATCCTAGCCGCGGTATTGATTCTTATTCAATAACTGAAATAAACTCATATTTTCTTCGTTAAATATCGTATGCTCCGTGGAAAGGCGTAGAATTTCAGCAGCCTGCTAATCACAAGTTTAGTGTATAGTTAAATCTGCTAATAAATAGATGTCAGTGGTTAAAATGTTTATTTTAAGAATTATGGGTAATGGACTTGAAATAGTCGTCCATTGTTAAAATCTTGTTTATGCGCCTCATTCCAACCACGATTTTGCTTGTAATACTGTTTTTGTCCAGTGATTAAATAGGATTTTTTTTAACACTATCGGTGCCAAAATATTTTATCTGCTTCTGTGGTTCCTTTATTATTTTCCTGTAGAATATCGTGAGGAATAGTTGCGTTCCTGTATGTCTATATGCTTCTGGCGAAATTCATAGAATAAATAAATTAAATAAGCTTTTCTTACGCGTGACAGGAAATCTCTTATCCATTTCTAAATTCCCGTAACAGTCATGAATAAATGTAGGAAGATTTGTTCCTCGGTAGCTGCGAAATGCATTAGAGTTTACAATAGTAATCTATAAGCGACTAAGTTTATTTAATTGTTATAAATTGTTATTAAATTTTTATAAATTATCCTGCTTATAGAACATTTTTTTAGTTCCAAAAATATAATATTCAATCGCTACCAGTCCACATTTATGATGCACAGAACTGGAGTACTGTACTCTGAAGACCAGTTTCAGATTTTTAAAAATTGTTTTCTCTGAAAAACCTTATAAGGATAATTAGAATATATTGAATGTTATTAATTATATTATTATGATATCAATGTTAATCAAAAAATCTTCTATGTATATATACGATACGGTACATCTATTTCAAAGTGAAGCAATTTGCTTATATTACTTTCATAATAGTAAATCCATCTCAAAATACTTAGAATTCAGGTTAATAATGGCCAACAGCACACATTCGTTATTTCTCAATATTTATTATTTTAATAAGTTAATCTTTTAAAATATTTACAGTTTTAGTTGTAATTTTACCATTATTATCTGACAACTAAATTTTCCGTGAATTATGAGCTTATGTGGAAGCAAAGTTTTACCAGCATTTTAAAATTTGTGCCAAGCAATAGATGATATATTTACTATGGATTCTGTAATACAATATTTACGACCGTATAACGCAACTGTTTCAGTGCTTCGCTGTGCAAATGTTTCCAGACGGCGTACGCGCTGTCTGAAGCGCAAACACCATAAACAGTTTGTGTTTGACGTGATAGGGGCACGCGACACGCTGGCACAATCCGTCTGGATATTGACCGCCCTCCCACTGTGCCTACGCATACGCCCGCACCCCGCATTCAGCCGCGTGTTGAGCACTGAGGCGGTGGCGTGCTTCCACTCTCGCTGGACATGAGAGGCAGATACACTGAATAGTGGTTACTGGAAATTGCAGGGAACTGATAAAAAAGTGCTGGAAGAACTTAACTGTGAATTACTAAAAGTGCAATTCCAAGAAGCAGCCTTACAGCTAATCTGATATTTAATTATTGTTTTATGGATTATCGATAAATACGATATTAGAACTGGTTTTGTATCGATAACAGTAGGTATTATGCGACTGCGGCCTTTCACAGAGGATGTATCCCGGCAAACACTTGGAGCGTTTCTCCGGCACCATGAACATAAAAGTTTTAGATTGCAGTAACGGGAATAATTTTTTATGGCTTTAATCTTTGTCAACATCGAGGTGATTAGAGCTTGGAAAGGACTGGGGGCAAGGAATAAGAAAGAATTTGGACGTGGCCTATGAAGGAGTGATTTGGGAAAACCATGAAAATCTCAAATCTGGACGACCGGATGGGGATTTGAAAATGGGTCCAATCGAATGAGACGCCCGAGCGTTACCACTCATCAAGCATTAACGACCCAGAAATACAATACAGATCCCAAAAAATACCGAGATCCAGCCCCTATCGTTACTGCTTGTATACCACGGTCGGTGAGTTACATTGTAATATCTGAAAATGGAATAATTCTTTGGCCTGGGATTACGGAGGACGTGGGTTCGAATCACGTCACGATATCCAGATTTTGAGTTTCCTTAGTTTCTAGAAATCACTGCACGCGGATGTCGGGATCATTTCTTTAAAGAGCCATTGCTGAATTTCTTCCCTTTCCTTGCCTCCAGTTCTTTCGAGCCTCTCCCGACACAAAGCCATAAGCAAACAAAAAATCTAAAAGGGTGAAAGAATTATTCACCCCAGGAGAAACCAAGCATAATTTAACTTTATTTTAACACAAAATGTCAGCTTGCTTGCAGATTACAATCAGTCCACCGGCAGATGGAAGTAATACCTTCGGTTAAGATAGTAATTGTTCCAATAATGCAGACATTTCTTCACTTGGAAGGATAAAGAATGCTGCACTGCTGAAGATAGTCAAATTAAAGGGTAGATCAATGCTACTACTTTGTTGCACAGAGCCTGGTGGACGAAATTCTGAAGAGAACGGCTGTATCACCGATCGTAACATCGAAATTTAGTGTTCTGTGATTTTTTGAAACAGCACTGAGTAACCTTAAACAAATAAAAACTAACGGAAACAGAACCCTGAAAACAATTAATCTAAACACTGAACATTATAAGAGGATGCAGATCTTAGATTAAGCTGTCACTGAGTTATTAGCTAATAGGGCAATTTAGAATAACGTTTTGCCTGTGAAATTATCTGGAAATTGTGCTTATGTCCATCTGTGTCATAGTGATTTATTACGGATGCTTGGTGGAAAGACATTTTAAGCGATTCTGTTAAATTTTTATTCTATGTATGTTATGTAATTAGATCAGATCATCCTATTGAACACCACTGATTAAAATTCTGTCGTGTAGGACAGGCAAGATTTTGCTGTGAACATTTTTTGGTCACTTAACGTTCGGAACTGATTGGGACGGTGGGTTTGAAACCATAAATCTGAAATTTTTTGCGTTATAATCTTTCTACAGTAAACTGATGCAATTTCGCAAAAAATATTTTAGCATGCTAGACAGTCGACAGGTTCGTAAGTCTGTAAAACCAGTACAAGAGAACGCATCAGTTCATAACAGTAATGAGTACTAATTTGGCACGATGACAGAAAGACTGCGAGAGATCCCGCTTGTCTTACCACTACAGTTCTAGAACGTTAGAACAACGAGACAGTCGATCTTTGATTTTATCGATTTTCAATAAGTTGGATTTCTTCCTATTAATGAAACTAATAGAGGTTGACTTCACAAAACGACATACGCGTTGAAAATGCTTTATATTAACTGAAACCAGAATACCATAATTATAATGTAAGATATTTTTACACATTTTCGAGTTAGAAAATAGCAGGGTGAAATATTTGTAAATTCTTCAAATTAGTTACTTGCCGTGTTTGGTTCCTATTTACAAATAGAAGTAATTATTTTCAAACATGTCAATACGTAATAATCCAATAAATTCTGATAACTCGATATAACTCATAAAACTAGCTGGTAGTACATAATTTCAGAAAGTATTTCAATTAACAAATCCGTAGAAATAAGTGTTATAGATGAAGTAAAACCGGCAGAGACTTGCCAGTGCTTGAAAAATGAAACTTATTTTAGTTTCCACTAAACATAATTCCTATAGCGTTGATGAGATATTATGAGAATTCAATTTTAAAAGTGCGACGTCTATTTCCACAATTGATTGTTTTACATTTTAAATAGAATGGTATTATCGCATTCGTCCTCTGGAGATTTTTAAAATTACTATGCAATATCTTGTCTACAATCGACAGGATTGATTTTAAATTTTCTTTTTCCCGTCGGTTAAAGATTGGTATGATGCAATCCTCCTCTTCTTTCTTGAGTTAATACAACTTAACGCCCTGAATTATCTGTGTTTTAATCTTTGTCTTCCTCTAAAATTCCAACCTGCAACTGTTTCCTGCATTAACGAATAAACTACAGTACTTTTCGACGTTTTAAAATGTAGCTTAGTATCCTGTCTCTACTTCTTGAAGACGAATCCAGAAACTTCTTTCATAACAAATAATTTGCAAAACACGTTCATTTTTTACTTTAACCGTCCACTTAATTTTCAACGGTGTTCGAATGCAGTGCATTTCAGATGCTTCATTTATCATATTTATGGTATTCCTAAAATAAAAGCTTCACGGTCGAGGATTGTTGTGCTTCGTGTACATAGGTTTAGTAAAGTCTTAAATCAATGTTTGTAACTAAAAACGTTATGTTTGTTTCCTTTGCTATTGTTAATTTGCCTTTGATATGGATCTTGTTCCGCCTTTCAGTAGTAATTTAACTTCTTAAATAATAGAGTTCTAATAAGAAGTTGAAGACATAATTGAAGCTTTCCACGCGTGGCAATGATGTATCGCCTCACCTGGTCTGTCCCGCCGCAGTGCTTGTTTCCGGCACGTTGTTTTCTCCCCAGCAGTCCCTCAGGAAGTTTATGTCAGTCGTGTCCTTCTCTTGCGAGTGTCTCACGTTCAGTTTCCCATGGGAGCGCTGCCATGGTCACACAGCGTTGAAGTAGATTTATGGAACCTTCCGACTTTTGTTTGCAAATAAGTTAAGCAACTGGATGATTCTCCTTATGCAATACTGATGTTTTTTTATTATCTATATATTAGAAGAAGAACACAATTCATATTTCTTCCACCACCTAATTAGAGTATTCTATACAACCAAAATATTTTAAATCAATTTCTCTTCCTATCTTGGCCAATAAAAATAAACCACTTGTGAGTCAGGGACCAATTTTATGCGTAAACGGATAGGTATAAAGGGAACTGGTTAATATATATTCGGTAATAATATATAAAATGTAATAATATACTAAAACTTGTTTCCTTTACTCATTTTAGTACTGGTTTCATTAACGCCTATTTACACAGAAAATACCACGATTTACCGTCCAGTAGGATGGCCTTAAGACAAACCAAAATTATCATATTCTAGCTCTGATGATCAATTCGACAAGAAGTTGTTGTGACATAAACAGTTAATAGCCTTACTGAAAATCTACTGTTGCCCACCTAAAAGCAAACTAAGGGTAGCGTTAAACGTCAATGCATAATGTTTTGCGCTGGCGAAGTAAATTTAAAATTAGAAATAATTTTCAGATGCGAAGAATTATCCTCAATGCATACCAACTTTGTACGAAAAGAATAAGAAACATTTTTAATGAAGTGTGCCAGAGTTTTCAGTACACTTGTTTTATTTTCTGGCTTTACGCCTCGTCGACGTCGATGTCATTAGCGGTGGGAAAGGACCGGACGCAAGGAACGGGAGGAGAAGGGCCATGGGCTTTTATAGGAACCATCCCGGCATTCTCCTGTAGTTATTCAGTGAAACGATGGAAAACCCAAATCTGGATGGCTTGACAACGATTCGAATCCATGTCGAACCGAATGCGAGGCCAGTCATCCACTTATCCACGGCTTCCGTAGGTATAACGCCTAATATTAAAAATGAAGATTCTAGTATTGCAGCTGGTTGTCTGTTGCAACAACATTTTCTGTTAAGTAATAGCTACAACTTGAGTTCTTCTTCATGTCGTGTAACAGTACCCAAAATGATACCAAACCGTAACTTATCACAATTTAAAAGCGAATGCGAAGTCACAAATTATTGGTAACCACGTGACTTTTCCAGACTTCATTTCAGCGACATGTGCCAACTGCCGCGCAGGGGTCTCGAGGGAATTTTTGCTCTGTGCGTTGTCGAATCCAGGAGCTACTCCAAATAAGCAAAACTGTTATTTACTAGCGCTTCACCAGACATGGAATTTCTTCATTTCTGTGGCTAACGATTGGGGGGTGGGGGAGGGGAAGGAACGGTTCCGTTAGAGAAGCGTTCTACCGCAAGCGAAGAGGTGTTTTTTTCCCCCCTAAGCTGACGTTTTAGCATAGGTTTTGGTTAGATTTCACTGCACCCTAAAGAATAATGATAACTATATAGTAAATTTTATGAAGATTTTAATGTTTGGTTTTAATTTACGTTGCTTTCATTAGTGTCGCCTTCCTGGTGAAACTACTTCTTGATTTGATCGACGAGTATCAAGTTCTATGAAGACTACAACAGAGTTGTAACTATCATTCCAGGGTATAGCATGAAATACGAGAATCTGAGTATATAGTATACGTCGCATTCATGAATACTATATTGGCAAAATCATGATTTTATGCTTTTGTAATAGTTTAAAATGCATCGCGATTTTAATATCAAGGATAAAAGTTTTCTCTTAAAAAGAGCGAAGTATGAAAGGTTGACAAAACGTTGTGGCACATAGACATTTAGCAGGAAACACACATGCGGATGATTTGTGATAAGGCTTCGCAGATCCGGCTGACCAGTGCTGAAGCTTCATTTACTCAGCTTCATTTCGCATCTTTCATAAGATTGAATTAAACTTAGTAACATACATTCAATTAGCGTACTTGATTCAGCGTTCAGTAATTTATTTGAAGGATTTAGAAAATTGTGGGTTATCATTGCTCTATCTTTCTGAAATGTTGACAACATACGAACAGTAATTTTGGAAACTGTATTTTTTCACGATGTAAAAATTTTCACAAAATTTAATTCATTTTCATGTTTACATGTTTCGATCTAATGCAGTAGGCGGTGCTAGTATTTCGTTTCGCTATATGTTTTTTTCTCTCATTATTTCTAAACATATTTATTGTTTCAGTTTTCAACCTTACCTTTACCTATTTTACATACCAGTTTGTAATCAGGAACTCAACAAAAGACTGTGGGTCGAATACTTTTAATTATCTAGTTAGAAATTTGTTGTACCGTGAGCAACTGTTATCACTGCCATTTATTTCGATCCACGGTTTGACGCATATAGTCATAGCGTTCCAGAGGTCACAGCAGAGTCTCGAGTACCTCGTCAGACACTCTAGCGGACAAAGAGCGAAAGACGGTGCTTTCTGTTTGCTGTCGATGGTGGAGAAGCCCTTAGCTACGCGTCGTTGTGGCTGGTACTTCTCGTGGAGCTGTGGTTTGTAAAGTCAACTAACAACGGAGACAGCCGAGAACAAGCAAACAGGGAACAGACCCGTGAACGGTGGCGATTATTATGCACCTACAGGCGGAAGCGACGAATCAGTCAATCTGATCTTAGATACAAAATAGATTGTTAATGCATTCAGAGATGGACGTTCGCTTTCTGGTACGAATAATAAGGTTGTATTGCAGAGCACAGTGAGAGAGATTACTTCTATCTAGGCAACCAGACCTCTCTCCTCTATCGGCGACATCAATGCACAGGGAGCAACAGAGCACCTCCAACTAACTGCTCAGTATTATGGTATCATAAATCCTTGCGTTGAGTACCAGCTATTAAAAATCCAGTAACGAACCTCAGAAAAAAATATGATGAGCTGTCCAACACCAATTCAGGATAAAACGATATATCAAAAATGTTCACATTACACAGCACGCTGTACGAGAGGTGAAGGTTCCCGACGGGAGAGGGATTTTAAACTGGGTCATTTGGATCACCACTCAGACGGCTTAACCAATGAATCACCAGGCCGTTCTGTGTTCGAAGGGCCCGAGCTAAATACTAAACCTCTCCGCATGGCGAACTGAGATCATACATTGTGGTGCAGTGATTCTTTCGCCGAAGGGGAACGTAAAGTTTAAAGATCTCTTGGTGTCCAGAATAGTGGATCTGACTACGTTGCCAGCAGATTTCATCGTCACTCTTCTTTTATCTCCATACATACCACATTCCTGACACTCACATAGGTAAATAAGCGTATACTTAGGCAACCAGAATAAAGTCACCAATTAGGCTGATCAGTTTCATTTTATGTTCGCATTGCCATAAGCTTGATATTATTGTCATTTTAAGTTTGTATTTCGAACAGTCGCTATGGTATCAGTGCTCAAAACAAGTGAGAGAAAATATGAGACTGGACTTGATTCACTGTTGATGACTTTATCTAGCATTGATATGAATGTCAATCTTTTAAGGGGAGAAATCAGCGAGATGATACCTCCAACAGAGCAAAAAAAAAAAAAAAAATCCGCAGGAAAATTATAATACTGATTGTATAAATCCGAGGTGACCAACCCGGCCACATTCGGCTCACCTTGAACATTTTTTCGGCCTGCGAAATTCATCGCACTTTTACGAAAGATTTTTATATTTAATTTTTAGTGTTATATATATATATATATTTATCTTTACAATGTGTTTTTAGTATCATTATTATCATATTACCTATGTTTAAATGTAAGAATAATAGTAAACACAATAATAATAATGACTCATTATGTTTAAATTTTTCACTCCAAAAAAATATCTATAGTGGGTCTAAATCTAATATGGGGAGTTATAATGCATTTCCAAAGTGGCCCACAAAATCATTTGGGTTGGCCACCTCTGGTGTAGATCATGAGTGTAAATTATTGTTTCGCTGAAACATCGTTTATCCATTTAGGTTTTATCCGAGTAAATTAAGAAGTTTAGAGCCTGCAGGGCAGCGTGAGACGCGCTGGTTCATTAGTCCGTGACACTCGACGCGCTCCGGCCCTGAGAGGTTCTTGCGGCGCACGCCCCTTTTTCAGTGCGTAACAAATGAGTGTGAAGTAGGAGCGCTGGCCGCCCGCCAGGCGCTGCTTCCGGTGATTGTCCGCTCGCCCTAACTGATGGCGATCCCCTTCCGCCGACGCGACGGTAAGAAATGACGCTGCCACCTAACGCCTGCCCGCAGTGGAACTCGCTGCAGCCTAGGTGTGACAAGACAGCAAACTACCTCCTGTCACTTCTACAATACTGACAAAGTGCGCCGCTTCGTCATCTCCTTCCCCCTCAGTGGAATTAACAACCAATGTAAATTGATGTTTACTCCGTGAATATGATTCCTTCGAACAAGAGGCGTTGTATAAATTACACCCTCATTCTGTGTACCAAAAATAAGAAATATTTACTGTTACACTAATTCTTAATGCTGTGATCAAAATCATGGTTTTAATTTTTTTACTTTTGACCTAGAGACATGATGGTTCCTTCAAAATACCACGGCCGAAATTTTTCTCGATTTTTGCTCTCAGTCCTCTTGCACTTCTAATGATCTCGACATCGATGAGGCACAAATCCTTAAAAACGTTTAGATATTTTTCTTTAGTACTTTCCAACTCCACGTCCGGTAACACAACTTCGGTGAATAAACCATAATAACTAAAACTGTTGAGGGAATTATCTGCAAATTTTCTTTATGAACATAACGCGTATTTAGTCAACTGATAATAAACTGTGACGATTCTTTTTCTCAGTATTGATTGTCGTTTGTGTTGTATTAAATGAGAGATGAAGGGAAGAAATGCAAATGGAGTGAGGGAATACTGGTGAAGACTTGATATTTGAAAAACCTCGTGTTTATGTTTTATACAACAGTAGTAAATTCTAGTCTCTTTAACGGTTTATTAGACCCTTAATGCGGCAACGAAACAAACACTGAATGGATGTGTTTGAAACAGTGAGTTAAATACGAAGGTATTATTGCCAGTTCATCTGTGACCTCCAGCCTACGTTTGTTTATTCAATATAACCTGCTAATCACAGTTCAGATTCTCATTGGTCCATTTTCTTTCGGTTTTAGACTAGCGGTCACTTGTTCAACTAAAATCATAGTGAGATTTTTGCATATTCCTTTATTGCGTCCTACGATCTAGAACTACATTTCTCCCACAAGAGAGCACATACTGTAAGAAAAATAGATGCAGATTTTATTTTGTACTTGCTCAAAAATGAAGAAAACAATTGATACTAACGCTTCTGACAAACAGACACAAACAATGTTTTCTTCTATTTAAGAAGAGTTGTAGTAAAATACCAACTATTAATATTCATTCTAGCTCCAAAAACTACTAAATGAAGTTTATTTCAGTTTTTACTGGAAATGTTATTTTATTTTTGCATTTATTTAACTTTATATTAAGATGTATTTTGAAATTTTGATTAGCTTGCTGATATTAAACTACTTTCATTTTTAATGTTATAGAAACAGAACCAACACCTACTTACATTATTTTATTTTTATGTACATTACCATATATTTTACTGTAATGACACATTAAAAGCTTATTACCTTGATTACTTCAATATGAAGCTATTGTTACTATTATTGCACTTTTATTTTTATAACTTGTCTTCCAACCATGTTTACAGTTATACAAAAACATTAGAAATGATAAATCTAACGATAAACATATTCTTGTTGTACATACTAGCTAAAGAATTTGAGAATAAATCAATAAAGGCAATCAACAAAACATCATAAGTTCCAATGGAATGCGCGGTGTAGAAAGGATATTATAGGAAATATTGAATTCAGACAGTTAAATAGACTCTGGCCACCCGTTGTTTCATCTGATTGCGGCACTGAGCTTGTGTCTGGCACTGACACTATGTTAGATGGGTCGAGTCCAGGTGATGGAAGGAATTTTCACTATCAGGATTTGAGAATAGGAGAGGTGATGGCGCACAATTCCAGTCACCAGATTTTGCGCCGAAGTGGTGGGCTCTCCACAGTGTGTATTGAGTGAGGGCTTACGGCACTGTTGATGGTGATTCGTCCGCACCGGTCCTTTGTGTTTTACGGGAAAACACGCCTGAACGGGCCGTCACCTGGTTTCACCCCCTCCCTTCTACATCTCTCATTTCACACAGCACAGAGACCCTATCACAGTCACCCCTCCTACAACATACATGCGAACACGCACAAGGCAATGCAATGGGAAACCACGCGAGTTCATTCTTCCAAGGGAGTTCCAATAGATGGTTACATCCTCTAATGTAAACTCCTACGCCCGGAGTAGGGCTTGACATTATCAGAAGAAACAGACTCTCCTGTGTCTATAACGTTGGGAAACAGACCTTGCCGGAACACAAATGTCTATATTAGTGACGTTGCTTTGTGTGGCAACACTCGGGCCCATTAGGAAAATTGCCGCAGGCAGGAGATGGCAACCTCGGAGCGGTGTGCCTGCAGTACTGAGATGATCCACGGCCGTGGTGTACCCCTGCAATACTGTGTATAGGCCACACGACGAGGCAGTAACCGCAAGGCCAATCGATTTTCTGTTATGATGGTTTGAAGCTGCAAGACAAATCGCCTACAGCTCCAATGACTACAGGAATCTGTTCGTTCGAATCAGTATTAGCAGGTTCTGTACACTTAAAGATATGAAACTTAAATAGTTAATGAATTAGTTGTAAATGTAAAACAAAAATAGGGGTACCTGTTTTTTATAATGCACAATATGATATATCAGCTAGTGCAGTTCATCGTCGATAAAGCAATAAAGCGTCTTCAAGTGCAAAAATTTATTCATAACCTTCCATAAATTGATATGATCACATGAACAAAAGCTCCTAGTTGAAACTTTGAACTGAAAAAATGAAGACTCTGATGTTTATCGGCATTAGATTATTATTAGTTCAGAAACTACTTTCAACGCTACAAATAATTAAACACTATTGGGAACTAACAATCCAAACATTTCAGCTTATACAGAATGGTTTAGGCACTTTATGAAAACTGGTTAGCAAAATAATTATTTTGCTACACGTTTTGTTATTAAATAACTGTAAATAAAACAATTTATATATATAAACGTGACATAGAACTGTTTCCGAACTTGAATTATAATTCATAGTAAAGAATTAAGTATGAAAAAAAGATCAGATAAAAGATAAGCTTTAATCAGAACAAATCCAAAATATCTTAAAGCTACCAGTTGCGTGGTTTATATCTACCCAGTTTCCTACGCAAGCATGTAATGGGGTGTTCAACGTTGCGTACACTGTGATCACAACTCCGGCAGATAAAATCTAACAAATCTTGTACACATTGCAAGGCAAAATCCTGTTCAGATTTGTTGGATCCTATATATCATGGATGCTACATACCAGGTAGAGCTTAGAAGGGTTGTTGAAACTGTCTACCTGGAGAGGTTTCTGAGGAACATTTTTCATTTCTCGCCACGAGTATTGTGTTTTTATTTGCTCCAAATAAGATTGCTTGATTTCATATGTAACGGAGGCAGGTTTTCATGCGTGAAATAGTTTGCAAGGTTTTGTTGTATTTGGAGATCATAGCACTTCTGGCAATCTTCAGACGTAGAAAAGTATCTTGTTATTGAGTTCGCTAATTCCAAGGCAACAGTTCACAGAAAAATTGCTCGATAAGTTCACACTTTTTCTAATTAATGGTAGTACCTCCACTGCTTCTGAAAACCGATCTTGGGTGAGAACTTCTCCATTCTGTTCAAATACCTAACTCTGAAAAATAATTTGAGGAATATCACTGATAAAAGGGTTGAAGAATAGTGAGACAAATTTTATTCTCTGGGTCAAACAAGAAGCGTACGGTTAGGTGTACCCCCTTTTTATTCTTTAATTTTGATTATCATTAAAACTTTGCATAATGTATTATTAAAATTACATAGTTTTTTAAAAAAATTGTATAGGAAAGAAGCGGGATTTCTTTTGTATTAATGCAGAACCGCTGCATCTACGTAAGTCTCAGATTTATTTAAAAAGAAAGTTTAACAACATTCGTACATATTTAATACAAAGAAATTTTTACTAATATCTTTCTGTCCGGAGCATAAGTTCTCAGGACGACATCGGCTCATAACACTACACTTTTCGTGAATATTTTATTCGATTATCGTACCGTTATTGTCGCGGTGGGCAGATGGCTGCACTTCAAGTGCAGTGGCAAGTTGTTGACGATAGAATCTATTCTCAAGGGCGTTACACATGCAGTCACGCTACGATCAACACTTCAGTCGATTCTACACCATACGAAAGTGTATTCACACTTCGTCCCTCTCCATGGATACACGTGGAATGCAAAATCTAAATCACATTAACACACCACAGTGCTGAGCGCTTATTGGTCGGCACCTAATCACTCACTAGCTGTTCCAAATCACGTGACACGGTAAGTGGTGACATCTGTCGATATCCGCGGGAAGTTTTGTAAAATCATACCGTTCTCTGAGACTGCACGTATTCTTTTAAACACTTACCAATTAATATTAAAATGAAATTTATCACACGACACATTACAAATATTTTCTTTTTAAATGTATAATACGGTGGCGCTATTAACTTTTACTGATATTAGTTGTTACATTTCAGAAATATAGGTACCTTTTCTTAACATAAAATGTCCTGGGATAAGAAATGAAAAAGTTTAAATTAATAAAGCAAATCTCAGAGAATTATTCGATTTTTTTAAATATTAAAGTGGATGATTTTTATTAGTTGAAATTAAGTTAATTTTAACAAATCATGTCTTTTTTTAATTGGATGAGGACATAAGATTTTGGTCAGTTTTCACAGGTAGGGTAGCTTGTGGGAATTGCTGCTGCGGAAAATCACATATTGACGCGTTACCTCAACGTATATGATAACCATCTGAGCGCTAAGCAATTGGCTAAGGCAGGCGTCGTTCCTCGCTGTGCAATTAGCATCCACGTCACTCTCCTTCCATCCACTACCATGAACAACGTGGTTGTCTCTGTCCCATGGCATACGTCAATTTATGGTTGTCACTGAGGACATCTCGTCCAGATGTTCTGCTTGATGCTAGTTTAACACTCCGAGACGATTTATCGGTATCAGCTCTCCTAGCTTTCTCTTCCGTTTTGATAAGATGCACAATTTTTCCGATGACGCAAACTGGCCTCCTTCGTCTGGATCACATGTAAAGGAAATAACAATTTGTTACCGCGCAGTAATTAGGTCCCGAAATTTGTTTACAATATCTGACCAAATTGGCGATGCTTCTTCGAGTCTATATAAAAAAAAGTGTTTTTACCGAGAAATATGCTTGTAAGCGAACTTCTGAGCTTACATAAACCAAACAGTCACCGCTAATATTACATCAATGAATAAGTCAGCGTTCTTTTTCAGCCAAATAGAACCATTTTATGTTACTAGTATCTCGTTAAAATTTTGGAAGACCGTGTTTCGTCTTTCAGTTTCAAACATTAAATGGTTTTCGGTGGATAAATGGAACATTACCCTTTTTACATTGTATTATTAAGGTCCATTCACATTAGCGGTCAGCTAAGCTCAGCTCAACTCAGTTCAGGTAAAAAATTGCTATACACGTAATCCAATGGGAGCATTCACACAACGCGGTCCGCTCAGGTCAGGGCAAGGCAGGTCAAACTGAAGATCGCGACGCCACCCATCAACAACGCTCAAGACTTGAGCTGAACTAACCTGACCGCTAGTGTGAACGAGCAACAGACAGGTCAGATAAGATCTATAGGGACAATGAACGAGGAAACTTCTGCTCGTAAGCAATAAAATAGAGTAATAAATAAAAAAAAATTTAACAGTATGTAATTTCTGATTATTATAAAGTTGGAAAAATTTAATATAAATTCAAATATTATTACATGTTTTCGTCTTTCCAAGATACGGAATTATGTAGTGAATTTATTTTGTATCAAAAGCATCTTTACGAGCATTAGCACCCAAACAAAGAATATTTATGAAAACGTGTTCCTTTTGTTCATCCTCAACTTCACTTTCATCATGGCATGAAATTTCATCCTTAGCTTCATCCATAAGTAATTGTGCAAAATACATGTTACTAAAATTATGTTACCATTTAATCCTGAAGATGAATTAATTTTTCTAAATTAAATTCGAAATCTTTGAGCTAAAATATAAAAAGCAGTTTCCACCACTCGTCTCGCACGGCATAGCCGGTAGTTATTATTTTTTTTCTCTCTTCTCTCTTTCTCTTGATCTGTTTGCGCTTTAGCTCTAGATGCACCCAGAACCGTTGTCTTTTTCATCTCGTCGTATTGTTAGCCTCGTCATCCAAAATCAGTGCGATTTTAACAAACGTTAACATAGTTCGCGATGAGCAACTGAAATAAAATGGCCTTGTCTACAACTTGATCTGACCTGACCTGTGCTGACCTGACCGTGAGTGTGAATGCTAACCTGGATCGTGAACTGAGCTGACCGCTAGTGTGAACGGGTCTTTACGAATACCTCTTGGAATATACGGAAAGGGCACTAATGTAGCGGTCACATACCATAATTACTTTCCCGATGCGTTAGAACGAAGTTTGAGAATTAATATAATGTTCTCAGGTGACTAGCCAAGTGAACAAAGTATTACACACGATATTTTGGCGATTAAAAACTCTGTCGCAATCTTCTGTGGAAATGGCAGTTTTCGGTCGCCGAAATATTGTCTGTAAACAGCTTGTTTACTAGAATAGTTACTCGATAACATTATACTAATGTTCAAGATCCTCATAAGTACGTTAAGCCTTTAGTTAAGGATTACGAGGTCACTTGAAATCTGTGCGTAATGTGAAGAAATTTGAACTATCCACGTGTTTTATGTGACCGTGTGCAGTATATGGCATCGACATTCCAGAGATAGTATCAAGTGTGTAGTCGGAAAGACTCTTCTTCTTCTTTATCACCTCGTCACAAAATTTTAGTGTCGGTTTCCTTCGATGAGTCCTTGGCAAGGTCAAATATGGAGCTATATTTATACGATGATATGCAGTTGCTGACGCCAAGCATACCTATTGCCAGGTCGTATTAAAGTAAAGCGTTGCCATCTATTTCTGAAAGGTGTAACTATGTTCAGCGCGTGCTATGTGAAGTATGCCAGAAAGTTTCAGTGGTTACGATTCCATATTAAATTGTGCTCTAGACCATTTATTGAAACTAAACAAATTTACTGAAATAAGGCACAACACGGAATAACTTTTCTGTGGGAAAGCATTTTGAAATTACAAAAGTTACTTCAACTACTTTAGATTACCTACATGATAGTAACTTCCAGAACTTGGTGAAAGATGATAATTTTTACTTTCGTAGGACAACATTTGATTAAAATGAAGTACACTTACTGATTAAGATTCAGTTCTGGCGTGTATCGACACGATTTTAAGTTGCCGATTTTTAGAACCTTTACAATATGTATCTTTGCACCTGTTAAACGAAGGTGGTATCGGAGGGCCTCTTAATTAAATTATTTCGAGGCAGTGGCTTAGAAATAACGTGGGCGGCATCAGCTTCCTTATCTTAACTAAATCTGCAGCGCTCCTCTAATTTTGGAGCGTTTTGTTCTCGACTGCTTACAGGAGCAAAAAAACTGTCACGCCTACGTAAGTACAACATGCAGATTCGCGGCACAGCTTTAGCCAGTGAGTGCATTAATTAGGGAAGAAGAAACTCGGCACAGTCTTCCATTCACAAAAATGCTAATTAGTGTTTGTCTTTGTTGCTAGTTATTTTCCATGTAGGGCAAACCTAAAGTAAGTGAGAGATGGACGGAGAAACGTAGAAAGGAGGAGAACAAAGTACAAAGCCGCATACATAAAAATTTGTAAAGAGAATATAGAGAAAAGAAGGAAATAAGCTTACAGGTTGTAACTTTCATTTTATCAGAACAGCCACGAATATATTGATCTCTGTACGAATGCAATTAATAACTCTGAAGCTGCCAATAATTTTGTAGGTAATGTTTATTGATGAGACGCGGGCACGTTTCTCTGCAAGAAATGTTTGACGCGGTGCCGCTAAAATGTGTACTGACTTATTGCCTTATTTGAATTTATATAAATAACAAAAACAACGAATACTTCCTTCATTACAAATTCTATTTTCCTTAAAGTTTCATTCAACCCATCCAGGTAAAGCCCGGGAAGCGGACCATTTTTATCAAACCCAACCTAATCGCCACGCAGCCAAAGATTCCAAAATTTACGGTTTAGGCTATGTATCATCGGGAACTGTGTTACTAATATATTTGAAAGTATCCATAGTGACTTAATCCCTCACTATGTGCACAGTCACCTTCCAACCAGCTCAGAAGTTCACGGAAAGAAAAGGTTGATCTGGGAGAATATTAAGCTATGTCTTGGGCAATAATGCGAATTGATACCGTGGTCGAACTGAATTTTCCACTGTTTATTCCTTTTTTTGCGTGTTGATTGCCTTTGGATAATTTTGGAATAATGACTTCACAATCACCTAATTAGCATGATGAATATTCCTAAGGGGAGTGGCCGGCATACATAGAGGCACAAAGAAAGCCTTGTCGGAGGCCTGTGGGATGGCAGAGGCGCTAGCGAATGGACTTGTGTTTGGTGAGGCGAAGTAATATCACATACAGTCTTGGATAAGCCGAACTGTTTACCCTTGATATTAGACTTGGCATACATGACTGTATTGTGTCTCTTTATCATCAGTTATACATATTGAAGACGTCATAATGTTATTATTTCTTGGATATATATGTGAATGCATTAGTTAGTCAAAGGGACACGCCACAGTAGTAGAAGATGGGGGCTGGTACGAAATGAGGAACTTGGCAAGGGACTTGTTCCTTCGCACTGAAGAAAAAAATTTTCCCCTGTTTTCTTGAAACTAACTGAGTATTTCATCGCACGGTATTGTAATATAACATCTTTCCCGAAAAAGCAGTGAAGGTCATATTTTGAAAGACTTGACGTGACAGTAATAGTTTGGATCCGCAATGTGAGTGTAAAAAGTGTTGAAAACTTTTACCTTTGCCCTGGCTATGGTGACTACCCAAGCTTTGTTGATGCAACTGTGGTTTTCTAAATTAACTTCTTTGTTCGCTTATGGAATGCCGTTTCATGTGTATGTCACGTCTGTACTTGAATAACTGGCCCTGTTTGAAATCGCCCGACTTGGGTATTTGAAACATCCTCTGGTATTTGAATGCTCCCCTGACCCATCTCACGCCCGAGCACGGAAAGCAATCCAGGCGTGCTTTCGTTCACGGCGGCTTAACCACTGCGTGCGGTGACCTTCAGATAATATTCTTCTTGCCTTGCATTGAGGCGCGCCAGTTGCTGTAGTGCTGTCTGATTGCCTCCACAGTTCGACACCTTCGGGACGTCTGTTGTTTTGGAACCGACAACGGTTTTTATATCCGTTCCATGGCGGCCAGCATTGGTCTTCTGCATGTCTTTCAGAATGCATATCGTTTCCGTTTCCGTACTTGTGGCTATGTCGGTGTTGCCAATACCCTTCCTCCTCACTATCACCATTTTCAGTGTATCCTGAAACTGCTCAAGGGTCGTTATGCATGTTGGATACAGGAGATATTGTATCTGCTGTGGGAAGTGCAACGTCAAAGCCGTGCACAGCTCCTGGGCATCCGTTGGATGATCTAGGGATTTTGTCAAATCTGCAAGACGGAAATACGCGAACATAGATTCAGCGCGTTATGCACAATATTTCCCTTAGTGTAACTGTATGTTCAGCCTCTTAAGAGACTTCTTCCTTCAGTACGCTTTCAGAAATACTTCCATGATCTCTTCATACCCCTATCACAAGCAATGCGGAACCAGGTGGGTTCTTCGTCCCCAAGTGTTTGCTGTATAACCAGCATCTTCAAATGTCCAGAACGATTTTAACAAACAAGTAAAATTAAAGTTTTCCTAGAAAAACTGGAGTTCGTTTCCCCTTACATGCTAAACTAGGGGAGCGGTATGTTAATTGAATGGAACGCCAGGTTAAAGGGTTGTGCTCTGTTAGCCACTTGGTGCTTCACTGTAGCCGCCTCCTCCCGCAACCCCTCCAATTCACCAGAAACTTGCCTCATCATCTCTTGTTGGATCTCACGGAGGCTTCCACAATCCGCACTTCATTCTGTTATGCTGTCTAACTAACCTTTCCCCCCATTACATTCATCCTCGTACTGTTGCTTGCATGGAAATGACCGACTCGCAATTCCAGCTGGTTTAATCTACCCTCCGACTTAGTGGCGGACCCAGGGAGGGGGGCTAGGTGGCTGAACCCCTCCCCCCCAAAAAAGGTTTTTGGTCCACCCCGAAATCGTAATTCTTGATATTTGGAGTTTTTTTTTTTTAGCTCTATTGATTTTTAAGGGTGGAAATGACTATAAAAGCCTACACTTACCAAACCAAACTTCTGGAATCGCCACTGCTCGGACTGTTGTCTTTTTTCTTCCAATTCACGCCACGTCTCTATCAGTTGCTCATTCAAGGAGGTTTTCGCGCTTGTGAGACACTCCTGCCCCGCTTGTAGGTTGCGGTTAGTTTCCTTGACGGCATTCATTTCCATAGATAGTATCCCCTTTATCGTTTCTCATTCCGCCTTAGTCATGCCTCTGACCTCCATCCTTATCTGCGTTTTCAAATCCTCCTGCCCCACTTTTACAGTTTTCAAATCCTACCGGATGGCTTCCAGTTGTGAGTTCATTGCGGTTAGCATAGATAACAGACGCTCAAATTAGTCAACTTGCGCCGTTGGAATTCTTACTGGATCCATCTGTTGGGTCATATTCCCACCGGAAACAAACACAATTATTTAATGCATCCCGTCGGATGTACTGGCCGTACAATTTTCACATCGCATGACCGAAGTATATTCGTCAGAATTTTTAACTTTCGTCGTCATGTTTGAAGCAGTTTCGGTTTCAAAAGGAGGGGAGAAACACGTTAGCGCATTCATTTTGTCAAACATTAGCTCAGGGTTTGTTTCAGAAACATTCAACATTGTTATGTTGCTGTATGAAGTCTTTATGTGACTAGACCTCTTATGCGCGTTTACTAATTTTACCCAACGCAAAGTCATATACGAATTATCTATTTGCGATCATAATAACAGACTTCAGACTACGGGCGAAAATAAATGTTGACAAATAAATCGCATAGCCCCCGTGAAATGAAAGAAATTCCGCAGTGCCAACGATAAGCAACTAATTGAAACAACACAAACATCAAACAACAGGCAACGCAGCAAACAAGATTTCATCGCAGTTTTCATAGCCCTTGAACAAAGAACATCAAATATATTTCTACAGCAGTGTCATAGCACAAATCAAATTTACCATAGAACAAATATAATTTTTCTGCGACACGCACTTGCTTTCAGAAACCATTCTAAATGAATATTTAATCAAACACAACATGAAATACAGTAATATGCTTCCTTCTCTACCACTGGGAACGCCAAGCAGGAAATGCCACCATAGCATGAAGAATTTTATCGCTATTATCACAATAATTTTAGAAAATTATCCAGCCGTGTGTACGGTTGCGGCAGAATGTAATTGCCCGTCCTGGGTATTTGAAATAATTAGATTTTTAATATTTGCCTTTAACCAACATGACACATTGCGTATCAGAATAATTTTAAAGAAATGAATGAGAGTTGATGGAATGTTAACCGCAAGTTAAATGTGGCACAACTCATACTAGACGTTTATCTCCCAGATAGTTTATGAAAAGACGATTCATTTAATTAGATGTTATTAAACTTGGAAAACACTGAATAATTAAACGAACAATGAGCACAGGTACCTCAGCAGCGCGTATGTTTCGGACTGCTAAGCCGTTGTGAACATCCGACTGAATGTAACGCAGATTTACCGCGCCCGATGATGTACTGCATTCGTGTTAGCGGAGCTGCCCTCCTCTGGTGCGATGCGATCTCCTCCTGTTGCGAAGCCCCTCGCTCTGTTTTTTCCTCGCAGAGCAGGTAGTGTGCTGTCCGGTCGGCAGAAACGCCAGGCGTTGCCAGCTCTGACCCTTCAAAGTTGGAGAAATCTGACTGCAGCCACGATGCCACAACTCCCTCCTCGAACTCACCTCCACTATTCTCCATGCGATGGGTCTCGATAGCTCGCGCCTCCTCACCATTGGTCACATATTAACAAAAAAATTGTGTTGTGTGGTTATTAGTGTTTGTGGAATGTCTCAAAATGTGGTTGGCCGAAGAAAATGTTACCTCACAAACGTTTATGTGAGCACGCACCACGCCGTACAGTTCTGTGGGATACTACATACTACAAATATAAGTGTAAATCTCCGTCGACAAGTTTTGCAAGGTGGTAATATAAAACTGCTGCGTGAAGTTGTGGAATGTTTTTCACTTCACATTTTGGAAATAAATTACAGCATTCTGATCTACAGTCAGAGTCAGATCTTCTTCCACTAAAATCATCTGACCCCATAGTGCTAAAAAGTTATATAAGTAAATGTATAAAGGATTAAAACAAGGTTATTTGTTTTATTGTTTTGGTAATGGGTTCACTCCTTGACAATGTCGAAGTAGGAATCTACAGGAGACAAGGAACGGGAAGAAATTCAGCCACGGCAATTTGCATGAAACATTCCAGCATTAGCCTTTAGTGATGTGAGGAAATCATGGAAAACCCAAATATGGATGGTCGGACGGGGATTCGAACGTCCTCCAGAACGCGAGGCCAGAGCGTTAATACCGCTCACCCACCACGCTCGGCTTACAGGCAGGTGCGCTTGGTTGGAAGGAGAACGTGGCTGGAGACAGCGAGAGGAAGAATTTTGAGCCCGGAGGATGAGCCTGGGACGATAGCTGTTTTTCACCGTGTGACTGCTGATTTGACCTTGTAATTGTGGACGGAACAGTCTTTACTATGTCTACCTGATTTGAAAACGCGTCTCCCAACCAGGTTCTGACAGACATGTGTCTCTGTGGTCTACGGGTTAGTTCAGTGCCGTCTGTGTACAACCACTAAACCGGCATTACTGGCGTTATGAGTATCAAAACAAAATATTATTAACCAAAATGCTCCTCCATGCATACCTGTCATTACTGTTGTATTCGTAAACGAACTGAGAACAACTAACAAAACAATTCAGTTTGAAAATAACACAATGCACACCCTAATGAAATCAGTGGGGGCAGTCTTTTCCACTGATTACTCTGCATTAGTTGGTAGTTACATTTTCTAACAGGTTTATTAAAATCTAATTTACATCACTTATTCACTTTTGCTTCTGGCCTTACGCCTTGTATACGTCGAGGTGATTAGAGGAAGGAAAGGACTGCGAGAAAGAAACGGGAAGGAATGTCATTATGGCTTTTTGAAGAAACCATCCCGTCGTCCCGAATGAAAAGTCAGACCACCAAACTCGGTGAAATTAGAAGAGTACTTGAGCGCATTGTCGGGTTTTTTATAAATTGCCCGTAATTTGTAAACTAGCAAATAAAATGTAATTTATATTATTTTTACTTTTTTAATAAATTATCATTCAGTTAATTATCAAACCCAGCTAGCAATTAAATTCCATACTTGATTTAACTGCGACAATTAATAAAAATTAATTAATGAATCACCAGTAACTAGTTCCCAAGTAAAGTTGATATTACGATAGCCAATAGATGAAAGGGGATAGCTGTATAATCTCACGGCTGAATATGGGGGAGGAATCCAATACCAGGCAGGCTATGCTGTCAGCAGCGACCGTGCAGCCTACACAACTGTCCACCGGGATTAAGCGCACGCAGACGAGATCCGGGCAGTCGGCTGCGCAGGAGCAAGAAGCGTAAAGGGCCGCGCGGGAGAAAAAGAGAGGACAGAGCGGAGCTGCGGTAGTGCCCGCTTTTTGCGTAGTTCTCTGGAGCCAGCATCTGAGAATTTATCCTCACGTCAAGTTGCTCACCGACATTCCGTGCAGCACAGGGGCAGCGGATCAGACAGCTGGAGTACTCGGATGAGTATGTTGCGAGTAGAGCGAACGAAATACAGGAAAGCTTCAAGGGAATGAAACGTTTTCATCATTCACTGAACCCTCAATACCTGGAATAAGATCTGATACGTATCGAAGAGGTTTCGGACTGACAAAATGCGAGGTTCTTGGTCTCATGATTAAGACAAAATAATTACAAGTGAGTTGACTTTGGTATATTACTTACCCCTTACTACTACATTTATTTCCTTCCTCAAAGTGTGTAAAAATATTGTATAAAATCCGTATTATTTAGTGATATCTATTATAACCATTTAAGAATAATGTGTTAACACAGTTGGAAGGTGCTCCGCTGAGCACATGGAAGACGTTGGTTGGAATCCCTGCTGTGATTCAAATTTTCACGCATCATAAAACTAACCAATACTTCTGACAAATTTGATGTTGTGTTTGAGGACTCCACGATCAATCTTCAAAATAAACCGCTCGTGGTCAGCCTGCCTGTTAACACGTACTAATTAGATGTAAAATCCCCGTCCGGCCATTCAGGTTTTGGTTTTCCATAGTTTGCCCAAATCACTCCAGGCGAATACCATGATGGTTCCATCAAAAGGCTATGACTGAATTTGTTCCAGTGCCTTGTCCCTAGTCCTTTCCCGGCTCTAATGAACACGACGAGGCGTAAAGCCATAAACAAAATAAAGATTCTGCAGAATTATCCAATCATCTTGCGGGAAGTAATACTACATTAGTCTTCATAAATCATGGAATCATATATTACTGAAGAGGAAGACAAAAACTGTTGGCTGGTCTTTAAAATACAAAGAATTTTTTCTCCAGACTAATTCATCCACGCGTAACTGTTTGCACTTCCTCGAAATGTAACTGGTACAAATTTCAATACTAATAATCAAGAGTTGCTGAATTAAATTTTGATTCTTATATCTCTAAGTTGAGCTTACTTTAAGCCTACTTTGCAGAACGCCAAACTTCTCTGCAGTTACCATCCGTAATATTAATTTGAAGCGAAATAATGATGGCCTGACCGAGGATCGATCCCGCCTCGATGTGAGTATCAGGTCCAATGTTATCCACTCACAACTAGGCACGGTTTCAGTTGGAAGCTTTCTTATCTAATCAAACGTAAGATGGCGACAGGTTCCGTATAGTGTTGATCATTTAGGACAATGTAACGAACTAGCAGCAGATAACTCATACCTCGAAATGTTAGAGCACCTTTGTATACAACTCCTTATATTTCTGGTAATCACTGGGGCTGCGTGGTGGGCTCACAATTTCGACCTCGCATGTTCCCATTTTACTATTTTTTACGTGAATACGCCTATAATGGACGAAATAAATAAATCTGACTCTGTTGAACGTATTTGCGCCTAGTTAAGCAACATCTATATGTACGTATACGCCTATGATACTAGATCCGCTATTATATATGCGTTCCATAAACATTAATTCCAATAAAGTAATGGATAGGTGGATAATTATTTCCTAGGCACTTAGCTGTTTGATGTGAGATGGACAGATTACTTTCGTAACAGAGACAGCAAAATCAGTACGCGGTATCAACTAACTGTGATATTTATTCATCTAGTTACTAAGTACTGCCTCGGTATTATGTTGTTATTTAAACCTCAAAAAAATAACAAGAAACACTCGCGCTAGAGTTCTATAGTCCATTTAATTATTATCCCTTGTAATTTTCTTATAAAGCAAACAGATTTTAAAATTAAAAATTATAAAAAAATTATTGTGAACATTATATTTATTTATGTGCTTTAGATCGAAAGGATCAGTGAAATTTTTTAGTGATTTAAAAGCAAAACAGAGGAAACTGAACAAATTAAAACTTGCATTCCCAAAATCAAGATGGCAGAACAATAACTGATACGTCGGTGGCAATGAGTTACATGATTATTTGTCTCAAAGAATCACTTCACTGAGCTGAAGGATATCCATTAATACCAAAACACGTACATTTTTCGTTCAGTTGGCATGAAGACGGTCGATATTACCATATTGTTGTTGGCGTGGATAGTGGCGGAGTGCAACGTCTAGCAGGATTAAACAATGGTGTCAAAGGCCGGCGGAGAGCAGCCCTTAGAGGTGGAGAATTCGCGGACCCACAGGGCTGGGTGTGAGCTAGCTTGAAGGCGCGATTGGCTTGCGTCGTGCTGACGAGATGCAGATTCAAACGAGATGCCTCCTTCTCTTCATTAAACGTGCACATGAAACCCGCAGGAGAAGTCTTCAGAGCTGTATCCCGCACGTCAAGTTCTTTCGAGACGACAGAAACAGTTCCCAGCGTATGATTTGGCACAGCAAAAATTGTCTCGATTTCCAACAAGACACTAGCAGTCGCTTTTACCGTCAACACCAGGTTAGAAAACTTTATCTTGTCACCCTTCCCCCCCCCCCCCAACTCCCTTCCCGTACCAGACTCTGATCTGCTAAGCACTTATGACCAGCTCATTAGCAAACCTCTCTCAGCAGGTAGACTCTGTTCGAGTCAATAAAGTGGAATTATAGATTCCTTCTCAGAACACACGTTACCAATTTCTCTGGGTGCCTGAAATATTTAAGTGTCCCGCACCTTACCTATGAATATTACATAGTTCGCGGAAATAATAAATAAATTTACACGAGTCATTGCAGTAAGTTGTTCACCGGAAAGGTAATCGATAATATGGTTAGTTGGAAATAATATTAGTTTCCATTATTTTTTTCCGATCCCGCTACCACGGGCCGCGTAGACAGTGACGACATCAGGGGGCTGGTGTGACTCATTGAAGAGGGAGGAACAGAATTCCAACTCAAAGTTTAACCGGATCTGTTGGGCACGGCGTACCCAATCTACTGGAGGAAAGTCTTGACTAGCTCTTTATCTGCGAAACATGTAACTTAGATGTATCTTTTGTTTGTTAAATTTGTACTTTATGAGACGTGGTTTTGGGACCGTCCCAGCATTCGGCTGGTTGATTGCGGGAACCTCCTGAATACGGCAATCATAACGGCCGGCACGCTGAGGCCCGGGCTCGTGCCCAGTGTCGTTATATCTCAGTGCGCCTCACTGGCGGGTCTATTATCATTTATTATTATTATAAAAGAATTTGCCGTTTTCGCAGACGTCATATTGGTATAAATAGCTACACGAGTTTCACGCTGCGTCGAAATGATACTCCTGCTTCTTCCCGACGAAGAAGGAGGAGCATTTCGATGCAGCGTGAAACTAGTGAAGCTATTTATACCATTTATTGTAATTATTCTCTCAGTTTTTTCGTATAGCATACTCCGAAGGTGGCTAAGTCCCCCGAGGATGTCCTAAAATCTGGTCGAAACGTCGGTAAGAAGAAGGAGGAGTATCTCGACGCAACGTAAAACTCGTGAAGCTATTTATACCATTTACTACTGTTATTCTCTCAATTTTTTCTTATATCAGACTCCTAAGGTGGCTAAGTCCGCTGTGGAAGATCTAAGGTCTGGTCGAAACGTCGGGAAGAAGAAGAAGGGGCATTTCAACGCAGCATGAAACTCGTGAAGCTATTTATACCATTTATTACTGTTATTCTCTAATTTTTTTCGTATACAATTTTTTTACGAACTGATGTAAATTTAATACAGACTCAATGAAATTAATTTCCTCTAATTGTGCAAAACTTCATGATTTATACTACAAAAAGCAAAGACGAGCGTATTTACAATGGCAGCTGGCGGAATGCATTAGTTAAGGCTACAAACCTCGTTAATTTAGTGATCACCAAAGTAATTGAAAGGTTATTTGGACTCAAACTATTCGCTTTGGCAAGCTGCACCTATAAAAGAACACACGGAGATGAACTAATGAGCCAAACCATTGCAACCTATTCTCTAGCGTTTACCTTCAGCAACAGTGTTTTGAATCTATATATCGTTATTATTCCTAACAAACGGCTCTAACGAATATGATGTCAATAAAGGAGCATTGTGCTTAATGATGGTGCAGACAATTACGCCAACAAAAGAAAAGGTGCCCTTTTCCAGAGGGTGGTTCTGAAATTTGAAACCATGGGGCAAAAGGGACGGGAGGGGAGGGTGCGGATTGTTTGTTTTGCACGACAGGAGGAGACGCGCAATTCAATCGGCGACCGCACCGCGGCGCTGTCGGCGGAGGCGCCGGATTAATGGCGTCATTAGTATTTACGGTCTGCGGGCGGCGGGAGAGTCAGTGACAAAGGACATGAAAGAGCTGCGCAAACACAGGCCCATTAGCTGAGCACACAGTGGCCGCTCCGCCGACTGTCGACTGTTGATCGATAACAGCGGATACGGTAAGCAACGGCTTGTATGGCACACTCCAGCCTGCTGCTTCCGGTCCGCCATGGACGGCGCCTATAAGACTCAGGTGGGTGAAATTTTAAGTTTCCATGCCAAAAAAAAAGGAAAAAAGAAAATTGTGATCAATTTTCACATGAAGATTGGTCTTACCAAACGCAATACGGATCCACAGACAAATTCTTGTAAAATTATGGTATTATAATGTGACACTTTTCGCCACATGCTAATGCGCATTTTTATTATTTATTTAATAATGTTAGACTGATTTTCATAAAACTTGCGCGACCACTTATATATTTTTAGATAATTTCCTTATAAAGTACGGAAGATTGCATGTAATGCCAATAGTGAATATTCAGCGTATCTTGGAGCAACGAATATTAAACAATTATTGAGCTGTACAGGCTTGTAGAAAATCGTGGTTTTCCTGAGAGGCACTGACTCGGAGGAAACCGTTAGCCACGGGCGACAAGGTGTCGCCAACTAACAAAGCACGAGGGTGATGGGTTTTGCCAGAGGACACATCATGTAACCTTGAGGCAGCGGTCATCGCACCTAACAGGAGAGCATCCGCACCGCGTCAAAACATAGCGTCATCCCTCGAACTTAGCCGAATGTTTCCGACCGCTGTAATACACACGCGGAGCGAATAGGATATCCACAATATCACGTGACATCGGACGGCAAACCTATGACCCAATCCCAGTGAGCTCATAACTTAAATTCTGGGAATTTTCTGTTAAACATGTTCGAGATTGTAAGGGCGCGGCCAAAGTTTACCTCGGAGGTGGAAGAGCGAAGAGTTTCATTCTATTCGATCTGTTGCGGACGCCGCGCCGGTGGCTGGATTTTCTCGCTGACCGCTGCTGAGGTCCTTGTGGAAGTCTGACGCTGCCGACTTGCATTTGAGCTGAATGTTAGAGCTGCATTCACACGGCGACACAGTCAATAATGCAAGCATGGGCATTTCCAGAACTGGCGTGACTGTAGCCGCCTTCTAAGACAGAGCTCCCGTACCGTGGGCCAGCTTCGGTCACTGCAGACATCAGACGCAGAACTACAATGGTAAAGTGTTACGACCGAGCCATCTGATTGGGTATTCCGTGAAAATGAACTCCTAATCGTTCTTGAGAGGAACGATCCATATTCTAACTCTGTAGTTGAAACCTCCACTGAGCCACTGGCAAATTTTTTCCACAATTTTTTGAATCATTTTCGAATAGCATATTTTCATTTGTTGCACCCTTGCATATATTAATTTTGAGATTGATTCAAATGTAAATTACAATTGTTTGCTTGCTCATGATGGCTAATTGTACCTCTGAGCGTTGTTTTTGATTTTCCTTCTTGTATTAATATTATCGGTAAAAATCCCTTAGATTTGTAATTTCCAGTGATACTAAATAAATGTCATATTGTGACAGTTTTCCTGTATTCCAAATATCATCAAGTTTCTTGGAAAATCCATATTTTCATTCCTTCATAACATGAAAATTAAAATCCCCCTTTGTTATAACCATAATTTATTCGTCACCAAGGAACCCCCTTTTACAATATCTACTAAACCAAGGAACAAACGGATGAAATTTTTTTACGTTCACCCACAAGCGCAACTTTGTTTCGAACAATTTTATTCAGTTGTATATTTTGCCAAACTCGAGCTCCCAAATCGGTTAACAATTTGTCCCACTTAATCTACATTTCGAATGGAATGAATAAAAATTCTAAAAAAAAAAATCAAGATGATGGTACTTTCTAAAGAATTTTAACGAAAATGATGCTGTATAAAACATTTTAACGAGTTTTGTAGATTTCTATATTAGTCTATTACTAAAATGCTTGATTTCTTGATCAATATCGTCAAAATTATATTGCAAGCAATAATATAATAGGTGTAACAATATAAACAGAGCTAGAAGGGAGGGAATCTAGAAAACTCCGTAATACAAATTGAGTGTTGTTCTTTGTTGACGTACGACGTCATTGCGGGTGCGTCTTCTTTTTCTTGCTTATAGCTTTGCGTCTTGTCGACGTCGAGTTCATTAGAGGAGGGAAAGGACTGGGTACAAAGAATGGGAAGGAATTCGCCCATGGCCTTTAGAAGGAAGCACCATGGCATTAGCCTGGAATGATCTGTGGAAATCATGGAAAACCCAAATCTATATACCCGGACGGCGATTCAAACGCGAGTTCTCCGGAATACGATTGCTAATTTAGTTTCTTGTCTTTTGATTTTTTGCGGCGCTAGCGAACCACGAGACACCGGCAATTGTGCACAGGCTTCCGGTTTATAATTGCGAGGGTGGATCAAATGTGACCTTGGCGTGATAGAACCGGATTTGTCAGATCCGGAGCATTTACTCTAGAATGTTGTTTTTACATCAGTCTGCGTATCTATGTTTTGTGAGATAAGGGTAGTTCTGTTTATGAAATGTGTAGTTTATGAGGCGGAGAATGGGTACCGTCCCAGCATTCACCTAAAAATCACAATCGGGACATCTTAAATCTTTGTATCTTGTACCACACTTTGATTTTGTGTCTTGTATCTTGTACCTGGAATTGATACCTTGAATCATACAACTTGTATTTGCACCTAGTACCATACATCTTCGAATTTTGTAAACAATGCCTAGCAAAGTAATAAAAAAAAAATACAAGGTATCCAGTACTCGAGCCTGGTCTCGTTGTACCTCCCCCGTGCAGTGTGGCGCAGATTAAGGCTCACAACCGCATTACTCCTCTTATCTCTTCATAAGAGTTGTTCAGTATCGTTCATGTATTATCGCCATCTTGTGTTGGGCAGCTCTAACGTTGTGCTGTGAATTCTTTCGAATGCGTGACTGCGTCGGTATCATAATCAAAAATGATATATGAAACCCTACGGCACGCGTGCCCAACATGCGGCAAGTTTTAAAACATATTTTCATTCAATGTTAATCGTATCAATAAACTCAGTCAACGGTGGACCAAGCGAATTGTCTCTAAGAGCCGTACACCTCTCACAAAACAACTGTGCGTTTGCTTTGCAATTCGACCATTGAATTTTACATATTAATCAAATTTCTTTTCACTGGATTATTTTATGTTAAGGAGAGCAAAGACTGAACAGGAAAACCTCCTAAGGTAATTTCATATATTTGAATAAAAGTATTATTTTCTCATTTAGAGCTATCAGGAAATATGGTGAGCTCAAGTTCACCTTTCAATGCTGTGAAATTGCACATTACTCAAAGATTAGTGAATTACAAAGTGGTGATTAATATTAATTAATAATAATATCATACGAATTTTTGAATGATTACTGTTAAATTTTTCGTGTGCTCACTCGAAAACATTCCGCATGTGGATCTGGGACAGCGCAGTTGATGAGTGATGTCACACTTGTATATACTTATGGCAGCAATATATCGTTACACACATTCGATGCTATCAATTCAAATTTTGGGTCTTATCCGTCCACGAGAACGGCCGTACCATTTAGCACACAGTACATTGGTTCTCAACGCGTAGCTGTAGACATGGCATGCGATTATCATACAAAATTAAATCAATGCAGCGGTTTCAAGAGATTGAAAATAAACATAAATTCATCCAATATTCCAACTATAATACATTACGTGGCTTTTTTTTAAAATTAAATAATTGTTTTATTAATTATTACCATCTGCTGGCAGCTTAGCTCGCTTGGTCATAGATGTGTGGTGGGTACTATAGCTTCTTTGTAACATTAAAATATACGATGATTAAAAAAAAGATATGATAATTAAAGAAGGTATAGAAGAAATCACAATTTAATTACACAGCTCCCGCGTTATGTCCTCGTTTTTCGCAAACTGTTGCAGTCGAAACGTTTTCTTCACCAGATGCGGCAAATATTAATGTAGGAAATAAACGCATTATGGTTTAACTCAAATTTCAAACTTTCATACACTGAAAACATACCATCGCAAAGAAACTGTATTGCTAATGTAAATTATTTAGTCCACCATTTCATAATTTCGTGAAGGTGTGGTCACAGCCCGCATACGTAAAGTTCATAGTTTAGTAAAGTCACAAACGTTTTACTAATGCCAGAAACGACCTTATATTGGATGTTATATGTAATCTCTGGCGATTGTATTAAGAATCTTTGGTGCGCACCCGTTAAAGTTAACAACAGATTATCATTTCTTGTTCCGGTTCCAGTACATGTAGTCACAAAAGTACCACAGACTTTAAGCTGGACCATAAGCTTTCAAACTATGACATCAGATCAGTAGTTTTTTCGTGACAAAATTTCAGATAAACTGACAGAGACAGTCCACTAAATATTTATGTATGTAGCCAGCAACAGATAATGTGCATTATAAGCTAATTTTTATGTCCGAAATAGAATTTTTTAGTATTAAATTATTTAACCTTCACATAGCTGGCGAGAAAACGGCCTGTTAAAGATACTAATGTTAGTTTCATTGTTATCTTTCTTTATTTCATTAGAATTTTCAGATCATGGAACGTAGCACCTTGTACCCAAACCACAGGATAAAACTTTCTGGCATTTAACGCTACTTTGGGATCTCAGATAATAGCACAAGTTCTATACAATGAAGTGTGATAGGAAAATAAGAAATCACGTTGCATGTTGTGAAGTGTGGCACTGCCAGAATTGTACCTCAATATGGGAACATTTCAAGGTTGATTTAAATTTAGGAAATTGTGGATACTAACAAGCAATCATTGTAATCCATCAAGAAAATAACAATGCAAAGAATGGAAAAATGATTGTGGGACATAAGAAGTTTTATGCTTTACTAGTAATTGCTCAAAAACGATTCAGTTCAGAAAAGAAGGAAGACGATGAGATAATGGTGTACAAGCAAGTTTCGTGAGGGCTTTCCAAAAAGTGTTCAGCGTTGGTGACGTATCGTTTCAGGAGCAAGTGTAGAGTAGTCTAGTGTAGTTCATCTAGTGAATGCTGCTCCTGAATCAGCCTTACCCCCTGAAACTGAGCATGCATTTCGCTTAGCATAAGTTATTCAGAATCGAGAATAGTGAGCTAATTTGATCCATGGCATTTGTCAAATCTGTGCCCTACCAGAAAGGAAGAAAGCGTTCTTTTCTTTAGTTCCTCAATAAACTCATCTTTCAAATACATTGCAGTATAAATTGCTTATAACTCATTATAATCTTCATAGTGCCTGGTTTCACTCTCTTTACTGTTTTAGCAGCAAAACTTTTATAGAAACCTACGGCAAAAATTAAAGGGTGGTAAATATTAGTACTTTTCCCCATAATAAGAGATCTCAATCATTTTTGCATCAGAAATATTAATGGTCAGTCTGAGATATTTAGCTCCTGGGGATTCGTATACTAGCTTAATGTGTGTCTTCAGAATATCGAAAGAGCTCATCTCTAAGATTGTACCTGCAGTATGTTGAGCTATAATTAAAACCCTCCAGGAATATGTTAAGGTAAGAAAGCATTTTTTATGTATTGTAATATAACTTTTATTCATAAAACTGAACACGGCATAATATAAAATTATTTAAGCACATAGAAACATAATTTACTTACTATCAGAAATAAAGAAGAAGAAGCAGCCGTATACGTAGTAAAGAGTGTTATTTTAATGTCATTAACTTAAGCATTCTCGTACGTAATATACTTTCACTAGTATCTGCTTACTGTGGTAATAATACGTTGACAAATGTTGCCAATAACGAGAAACCTGACGAACCTTAAGAAGGTGCAGTGTTATGCATCGATTGTTCAGGTGGTAGATCTACTGTAGTTAGTACTGTATATAAATATTTAGGTGTCACTCAGTTTCACTGGCTTGGGAAGCAGTTGATTGAGATAGCGACCAGGATTCATATGAGTGTGACGGCGAAGGAGATGGTCGAGTATGAGTATTATTAATATTGTTTTGGTTAGGAATGTGTTCCCTCTGATATAAACCCATATCTGCTTTGAAAAGTATTTGTCCCATCCAATTTTTTACAATACTTTTTGTATGCTGACTATATTTTCTATGCTTGGCAGCAATATAGTCACCATACGCAAAGCTCTCGTCTCACGAACTTCGTTTTTCGTTTATTTCCATCATTAATTCATAAGCCATGTCTGCTCTGCATTGGACTGGCGCAGAGGGAGCTAGGACGTGAGATTTCTTGCTGCTACTTGGTGTTGATGATTCATTTGTGTTCACGTTCGAACCATCTGGCTCCTGGTTATGGTTCGGTTTTGCAGAATGGTTTTCATTTGTACTATTACATACTTCCTCGATGTTTTGGAATGAAAGCTCCTGAAACAGAAATTGTATAAAAGATATTTAATAACAGGATAAGGTTGCTTAGTTTACCTTGCCAATGTGTGTGAGTGATTAATCTGAGTGTATTTCCTATGCCAGTTTAAAGGTCTTCTTTATCTCAACAGTTGCCTTCCACTGCGGAAGGATGGATCACAACTTCGGAATGAAATGGAATTTTCCAAACTGCATTGGGCCCATTGATGAAACGCACTGCTCATTACAGGCACCGATAACAAGCGGAAGTGAATATTACAACTATAGACAAAATTTCCGCATCGTTTTGTTGGGTTCGTATTTCTAGACAGGTGAAAATAATTGATATACAGTACAACTCCGATAATTTGTTGTGGCACGGTGGCTCGGGATTATTACAAATTATACGGAATTTCAAAATAGTTGAATTATGAGTGATGAGAGGTTACAAAGCAGAACAATAAGTGAAAACATGGTGCCCTAGAAGCAATAAAAAATGATAACAAATCAACTTTTCAGAAGTTGCAGTGTAGAAGAAGCAATGATTGCGTAATTCATTCGAATAAACTGGATTATTTAACCTGAAACTACGAATTATAAGAAGTTTAGGTTGCCTTGAGAAATAAAATCTTTACAACTTTCGTTAACGACCTGCCGCGGTATTTTGTAACGAGAAAACGGGATTTAGAAATAATCAGGATCGTACTGATTAATACGTAATACCATACTACAAATTTAACACGAATTAGAGCACTCCCTGCTATGAAGTATATCTTGATACGAATGTTTTAGGGTCGCAGATGCGGATTATTGTTTCTTGTTTGCTGACGTGGTTGCCAAGGAAGAATTTCAGGTGGAGTTGTTCCAAAACATTCACAACTACGGATCTTTACAGAATGATAATCTCAACTTGCCTCCTAAGAAAGTGCTGCCAAAAAGGCATATTAAGATTCCTTTCTCATTTGTGGGTGACGATGCATTTGCAGTACACAAGAATTTAATGAAAGGTTTTCTAGTAGATCAAATAAAACGTTCTAAGAAGCGAAATTTTAATTACAGAGCACGTCGGATTATCGAGAACGTTTTTGGAAATGTGTCTTCTGTTTTCAGAGTTCTTTGTAAGCCAATGTTACTGACCCCGGCCAAAGCAACGACAGTTGTTCTAGCATGGGTATATTTGCACTACTTCATAAGAAAAAGCAAAATATCATGTAATGTTTGCACGCCTCCTAGTACTTTTGATAAAGATGACGCAGGAGTAACAATCCCAGGAACCTGGAGAACAGTGAAAAACAGCGAACAACAATCTTTTATTCCCTCATCAAAAAGAGCTAGAAAAAGTCCATCAAGCAGTGAAAGAGTGAGGGTTAAATCGCCGTTATTTTTATTAGGAAGGCAGAGTACAATGGTAGGATATGTATGCTTGAAAAATCTGAGCGAAAAGAATAGAATTTAATGTAATTT
This sequence comes from Vandiemenella viatica, assembly GCA_031002005.1. Taxonomy (NCBI): domain Eukaryota; kingdom Metazoa; phylum Arthropoda; class Insecta; order Orthoptera; family Morabidae; genus Vandiemenella; species Vandiemenella viatica. The sequence continues at coordinate 47,054,224 of JARYHS010008075.1, forward strand.
CAAAATATTTATAAAACTGTAATGCATTGTGAACTTAAACGTGTTTCTTAACTTATGTGATTTAGTGTGTTTTACAACAATTCAAATAATGTAATTTACATTTTATGTTTTTTTTTCATTGAGTAGAAGTGTAATATGTATTTTGATGTAACTAGATGTTACTGTAATAACCTCTAAAGACCTTTAAAATGCATGCAATCACTTACCTCTGTTCACTTTTTTTTCTGCGAATTTATCCTACATGAAGCCCATACTGCTATAAGCAAGCCATGTTGATTTGTAAACTTCGTCAGCACCACTGCCAGTTTTACAATTGATTTCTTCTCTTTGTCTTTCACGGCGAAAAGATGTCAACAAACATTCCATTTTCTTCTACGCATCTTGCACATTAACTTCTAAAAGGTCGCTTAAATACCTCGAAGCGTCAAATGTCTTAAATTTGTTTCTGTATACCCGTTCACGATAAAATTTATCAATTTTAATGCGGTCTCGGGTTGGTTAATACTATATTATCCTGTTTCAACCAAATGTCAACCTCTCCTTCACGCTATGCCCCCTTTTTGCATGGAAGAGACTCTGGCGACTGAAAGATTCCCGGTAAGGAGTCACCCACTGCTGGCCAACGGACTCCTAAAGGGGGCCGGAAGAGCGAGGAGCGGTCCCGGGCACCCTCTTCCCCTTGGGGTTGGAAACGGCCCCTAAAGGGGGATAAATAAAAAATGATCAACAGCACGGGGTTGCAGAACGCAACGGGAAACCACTGTATTAAAGACCCAAAGGGTATCCCGATGTCCTGTGATCCTCACAAATTACATATATCATAATGGCTTCTTCCTATGTAAAGTATTCCGGAGATAAAATAGTTCCCCAATTGGATCTCCTGGTGGGGACTACTCAGGTAGGAGACATCAGAATGGATAGAAACATTCTACCAGTCGTAGCGTGGAAGACTTAGGTCTAAGAAGTAACTCTGAAAGGAGCTCAACCGAGGATGAATGGAATGCATTGAAGAGAGAAATAATGAAAGCTGTTAAAGAAACATTAGGCATTAGGGAACAAGATGCCCAAAAATCTTGGATCACAGAAGAAATTTTGGAGGTGGGGGATAAGAGGAGTCGGCATAAAAATGATCAGGATGAAGCAGGAAGAGAGCAATACAGTTAATTTAAAAATGAAATAAAAAGGAAATGCAAAAAAAAAGGAAAAGAAAAATGGCTACAAAAAAGGGCGAAGAAGTAGAAAACGAAATGGTCGTAGGTAAAGTAGATGTTGCATATAGGAAGATCAAATAAAATTTTGGAGAAATGAAGAAAAGAGGTGTAAACATTAAAGCTGCCCATGAGAAACCGCTTTTAAGCTCATACGATAGAACTAACAAATGTCAGGAATACACTGAGAAACTTTATGATGGGGACGACTTGAACAACAGCGTAATGGAAAAAGAAGACAATGATAACATTGAGGACTTAGGAGATCCTGTTTTGAGGACAGAATTTGATAGAGCTCTGAATGAGGCAAATAAAGCAGTTTTAATTGATGAGAACCCTGCAGAACTTCTTAATTCACTAGGAGAACAAGGAATAGAAAGATTATTCAAACTGATATCAAAAATTTATGAAAGAGGAGAAATTCCAACTGATTTTAATAAAAATATCATCTTCACACTTCCGAAGAAAGCACAAGCTGACAAATGTGAGAATTATCGCACCATTATCGCATCACATGCTTCAAAATTACTGACCAGAATAATATACAGATGAATGGAAAGGGTAGTAGAAGAGATAGTAGGTGAAGATCAGTTTGGGTTTAGGAAAAATCACTGTATAAAGGAATCAATTCTGGTTTTGTTATTAATAATTGAAGGGCGGATCAAGAAAAACAAAGTTACTTTTATGGTGTTTGTTGATTAAGAAAAGCTTTTTATAATGTTAGGAGGGACAAGATCTTCAAAATTTTAAAGAAGTCAGCTCAAAAATATCGAGATAGAAAAATACTCTATAAACTATATAATAAAAGTGAGAGACATGCATCAGTCAAAAAGGGTGTGAGACAAGGTTGTAGACTATCCTAATTAATATTCAACTTGTATGTAGAGGAAGCAATAAAGGAAGTAAAAGAAAAATTTTCACTTGGCATATGTGTACAAGGAGAAAAAATCAGAATGCCACGACTTGCTAATAACATTTTCTTGTTAGCAGAGAGGGCTGAGAATATTGAGAATATACTGAATGGCAAGAACAAAATACTGAACGAAGATTTTGGAGTGAATATAAATCAAAGGAAGATAATAGTGATGAAATGTAGCAGAAATGACACCAATCATAGTAGATTATTATAAAAACAGGATCGGATGCTATAGAAGAAGTAAGTGAATTCTGCTACTTGGGAAGCAAAATTACAATCGATGGCTGAAGCAAGAATGGTGTTTAAACAAGAATAGCACTAGCTACAAGAGCATAGAAAGAACTTTTTATAACTCTGTGTGTTGAGCACAGCACTTTATGGTAGCGAAGCATGGACCTCAGAAAGAAATAAAATTAAAGCATTTAATTGTGGCGTTACAGAAAAGTGCTGAAAATTACTTGGACAGACAAAATACGAAATGAACAAGATTTCTAAATGATGGAGGAGGAAAGAAGTTTTTGGAAGAAGCTTACAAAAAGAAGAGACCTGGTTGGTCATATTTTTAGATATGCAGGATCGGTTATTTTCTTATTGGTGGGAACAGTCGAAGGGAAGAACTGCAGAGTAAGATAGAGATAAGAATATATGATGCAGATAATTGGGGACGTGGGTTGTAAGGGGTATGTTGAGATGAAGAGGTTAGCACAATGTAGGAAGGGATAGAGGATTGCATCAAACTAGTCGAAAGACTGATGACAGCACAAAAAAGTGGTTTCATTATTCCAACGATACGCCTGCTAAAATAAAATTTTCTGTTGTGTAGCACAGACACAAATTATGATGGGAGGTAGAAAGATAAAAAAAATACAATCAGACGTTCGTTTAAATGTATGTTTTGCTTTTTGTTTATTTACGACGACTAGATGGAGAAACTGGTGTAAAGGAAGAACATCGGATGTTATAGCTGCGTTCACTCTGGCAGTTACTGGAACGAAATGACAACATGATCTAAGAATTTTTTGAGAGAAGGTAACAAACAGCGAAACTTATTAAAACTCAGAGAAAGATTACAGGAAATATATCAGTCAAATAAATAATAGTTATTCCTTTTAGAAATAAAATTAGAAACTTTTCATAACATAAACAGTTTTCGCCATGAATATAAAACGTAATTATTAATCGTTTTTCGTTGTTCCTTAGAAATTTTTCAAGAACAAATTCCTATTAGCATCCTATGTGATAGCCATCATTTTTTTTGAGCGTTTAACCTATTAATAACAATAAAATAGTAAAACTTACATTATTCCTAAATTGGCTAGACCCGGTATCTAGGATTCTGGTATCAAGTTAAATTCCACTCGACAGAGAGTCCGTAATGGTAATATCAGAGGTTATCGCACAACTTATCGCGTCATAACTAAGGTAACAACTACATAAACAGACGTATTTGTTTTATAGCGTTCTTTGCTGAATCAGAACGCATGCAGCATCTTTCATTTCCTGTGATCTTTCAGAAATAGCACCATTATATTTTTCCAACGCCGTTCTTTTGTTTCTTTTTTGTAGTTGGACGATGTAGTTTTCCAGATATAGCGCAGTGTATTGAATATCAGAGATATCAGACCTGAAACTGGCGTCTACTTGGTAAATGAACTTCGAGTCTATTCCCAGAAACAAGTTCTTGTGAAGTCCCTTAGTTGTTCACGAACTACGTCAAAAATCCCAAACTACGGAGAAATTGTGATCAATTTACGAGCACCCCGCACATACATTTTTAATTCCTTCTACAGTCCTGAGGTCTTTGTTAGGTAATTATTTCTAATTCTTTGTGATAGTTTCGTAATTTTTTCTAAAAAAAATTTCAATGTCTGTAGACGTTCTAACATTTTTTTTCGCGTAGTTACAAACGAATCACAATTTTTTTAATTTTCTTTTTCTGTGAAGCATGTAGAATTCTGAGCCACTTCCTGTCCTATTAAAAACAGAGCGTGGTGGGTGAACGGTTAACTTTCTGTCCTCGCATTCGGGAGGACGTGGGTTCAAATCCCCGTCCAGGCATCCAGACTTGAGTTTTCCATGGTTTCACCAAATCACTCTTGGCGAATGCCGGTATGCTTCCTTCAAAAGGCCATGGCCGAATTCCTTCCCTTTCCTTGTTCCCTATCCCTTCCCGCCTCTAACGATCACGCCGTCGACGAGGCGTAAAGCCCAAGCAAAAAAAAAAAAAATATTGTCCTATTAAACGACAAGCTGTGTTAATTTTAATCACAATGATCATTCACATAACACCTGCAATCCATTTCAAGGTACAGATAGTGTCAACGTAACTTTTTCTAGCCTGCCTAGTGTGGCGTCAGACCGAAGTGGCTTTGTGCATGCGTTTCAAAGGATTCCGACTGGAAGTGGTGAAACCGCCGCCTGGTGAGTGAAATACCTGTCCCAGCATGCCGTTAGGATTCAGGATTTATTGCACCTCATACAACGCTAGAAGCTCTCTTTCAGTAGAGACGCGTTACAAAAACACTATAGAATTATATTGGAGGACACCGACGTGGCGTACACTGTTGGCGTGGGGTCAGGTGAACAAGCAAGTACCATGCGCTGTTTCCAAGTAAAATGACGTCTTGGGAGTTTATCGAATGACGACATTTGTTAAAAGGAAGCCTATTGTACTGTAAATGGTTGTATTTACTTTCCATGAGGAGAGCATTGGAGAAGACTATTGCTTCGCGCGCACCGCCACTGTAGGCGGGATGAGAACAACACCTTTGGAAGAGGTAGACAGCCGAGGTTTCTTCGTTTATGACGGACCGATAAACTCTCGTCAAGTGAACTTCCACTCCGTAGGGACACCGTCAGCTGGTCAGCGCACCACCAACATACAACTGGCCAAAGGATGCATAGACCTTGAGGCCCCACTGTGGTGAGGGTCCAGCCTGGACCTTACCTGCATAACGCATCATTATACAAAGATAAACTTCCCGAGACATTCCACTCAGTTCCACACCCTGAGAAACAAACACATTTTCTAATCTGAACCTGTACAATCAATGAAGAGACTCCTCACCTTGATAAAGAGAAAATCAGTTGATATTAGTCTTCAATAAATTATTTCATTCCAGTATTATGTATATTCAGCTATATTGTAAACCCATTTTTCATTGGTTCTGTAAGTCATCTAATATGTATAATCTTCCTCCCTGTGTGGGAACCTATCATGTTCGTTACCATTTTCTAACTTCTCCAATTCCTTGATATGAGACTATCATAACCTTCATTTAGTTCTTCGTTCTCGCACGTAAACAATATTTACTAACAAGTTTACTTTATAAATTGCCTCTTAGTCTGAAATATTGTAGTTCATCTTAATCACCCTTCTTGGTGGTTTCAAATAGGAAAGATTTCGTATTTTTCTTTTCTGCCATATTTTACACTTATAATGGAATTTAACAATAGTCAGCTGATTATAAATTTATCTTCCTCAATTTTCAACTGCAAGAAAACCGTATACTATATCTGAAATTACTTCTCTTTTTGTTTCTTAAGAAATAACACACAGTCGTGAGCAGACCGTCGTACGGGTAACATCGCCTCCGATACGAGGAAGTAGTGTGCGCGATCGCGGGTTGACTCGACGGCAAGTGCCAACAACATAAACAGTTTTCAACTTCGTGTGGTGGACAAGAAAAGTGAATTGATAATCAAGAAACAACTAATATAAGTGTTAAGTGACATTGGCCGCCATGTATGGTGGCCAGTGTGGTGAAGGCGGCTACGAACAGGTACAGCCGACGCCGCACATACTTTTATATAATGGAGGTAACGTGAACATTGCAACAGAAGATATCTTAGACAGTCAAGTGCCATCCCTACATCACAACACAAGTGAAGATGGAAGGGAAACGAGAAACATCATACAATCGTCATTCGAAACCGTCAATGTACCATCTTTTGCTGCTAATCTTACCATTGACCAAACGAGACAACAGGAACTACGACTTGTAGGAGAGGAAGAAACGACCCCACCTGCAGCCCAGAAACGCCCCAGCACACCAACAATCGAAGACATCAGCAACAACTGCAACTACAAAGTACCAAGAACAGCAGAACAGCCGAAACCTACAGACATCAGTATGGAGACGTCACCAGCTAGCAACACACAGCAAAACCAGACTACAACCACAACAGTCAGCCATGATCAACAGGTAAATAGCGCAACGCCAGTGATATATGAAAACTATGACCTAGGGCCCTACTATGTGATTGTAGAAAGTGTCGATAAAAACATCAGTAGACTGCATCCAATGGCTATAGGTCGCCTCATTAACTCCCTCTGCCGTGATACAAATAATCAAATATTACAGATAACTACAGCAGGCCGTAACCGTGTCAAAATTGAGGTGAAATCGGTAATAGCAGCCAATTCTATGATTCAAAGCTCAGTCTGGAAGCAGAACGGTTTGCAGGCGTATATCCCATACTCGTGCACCACACAACAAGGCATCATTAGAAACGTAATGACAGAATTATCAGAAGATGAAATTAAAGCGGTAGCGCGATGTGAATACAGGGTGATAAACGTTAAACGATTTGCTAAGAAAATGGTAGCAAACGGTCAACCTACAACAATCCCACTTCCAGTTTGCCTGATCACTTTCAAATCGCAAAGACGGCCCAACTATGTTTACATACACGGTGTCCGCTGTCCAGTCGAACCATACATAAAACCTGTTATGCAATGCTTTAACTGCCTGCGCTATGGTCACCTGAGCAAGCAATGCAGAAGTAAAAAAAGATGTGTATTCTGTGCTGGTGCACACGACGACAAAGATTGTTGTAACCAAAACAACCCCATTTGTATCTATTGTAATAGTGGCCACCCATCTAATGAAAAAAGATGTCCTGAATATGAAAAACAAAGAAGAATCAAACAGTTAATGGCGTACGAGAACCTAGACTATAAACAAGCCCTTAGAAAGATCAACGCCGGTACGTATGCCGGTGTACTAGCAAGACCGGCCGCAACCACCCAAACCACGGTCGTAAATTCGGCAAGTTACGAGCAAAGAACCCCCATACAGGATAACTTAAATATTGCCACAGTGCCTGTAGGGACATCGCAACAACAACATCAACAACTCCACCAAGAACCTCCTCCCCAGACGACACAGTTGGCCACCAGCCCACATGGCATGTTAACAAACATGCAAATAAATCCAATGCCTACTAACCAGGCAGAATCCCCCTTAACGGAAAGACATAATAGGCACTACAGAGCAGGAAACAACTCTAGGGATCTATCTTACAAAAATTATTGGATCCCTAACAACAGGAATATACAACCAATTGCGTACAACCCATACCCACCCCAACCTCACAGCGCTGTACAAGGCGCAAGTACAGCTGATATCTTCAAAATGATCGAAATCATAATGAATATCCTAAACCAGTATGTCGGTAACCAACAGATCGATCCACTGCAATTCGCTCCAAGTATCAAACAGCTTATACAACAAACACTCACCAATGGGTTCAACTGAGAACACAAGAACGCATTCGATACCCGTTACTGGAGGCTTAGATACCATGCACCAAAATAACATACCACATAATAATCCCCAAACGAATGAAAAAATTGCTATCGAAGAACTCGGAATCTTACAATGGAATGCGCGCTCAATCAAAGCCAATAAATTAAGTCTGATGCAATATATGCTGGCCCATAAAATCTCAGTAAGTGCGATCTCAGAAACTTGGTTGAAACCAGGAGAATCTTTCCTCTTTCAAAACTATAATATCGTGCGAGCAGACAGAGCGGACGGTTATGGCGGCACTGCCCTATTGATACAGAAATCAATCCCATTCCAGCCCGTAAACATTACGCCTACTAACCTCTCTTTCGAAGTTTGTGCAGCACGGATTCTCTTTAAAGACGAATATATGACGGTAGTATCTGTATACAGGTCACCAAACAAACCAGCATTAAAAAGATCTGAGTTGGAAATACTAAAAAGACATCTAGAAGAACCAATTCTGCTCCTTGGTGACTTAAATGCCCATCATTCCTTATGGGGAAGTACATATGACGATCGTAACGGGCGACTAATTGTGGAAGTAATGGAGGAACTAGTTGTACTAAACGATGGCTCTGCTACTCGAATCAATAGACCATCACAACAACAATCATCTGTTGACATATCATTAGCATCGGCGACTATTGCCCCACACCTAACATGGGAAATCATAGAAGATACTCTGGGCTCGGATCATTTCCCGATTCTGCTGAAGCTCCCCTGCACTAAGCGGATAGGGCAAACTATCTTTTCGCATTATAAATGGAATATCAAGCGGGCCAACTGGGAAAAATATCAACAGGAAGCAGAAGCTGCATTTTTCATTACAAACCTACAGACGACATACAAAATGATTATAAAGCCTTCATAGATTGCATTGAAAAAGCCGCAGGCTCCAGCATTCCAAAACAAAAACAAAACTATGTAATCAACACAACACCAGTTGAATGGTGGGACCAGGAATGTGACGATGCAATAAAAGAAAGAAAGAAAGCTGTCAAAAATTATAGGCAACACCTCACAATGAGCAATTATATTGAATGCAAAAGGGCATGTGCTAAAACAAAAAAACTTCTGAGAAAGAAGAAGAAGAAAAACTGGGAAGACTACTGCTCAAAACTGAGTCTCAACACGCCGACCAAAGAAGTGTGGATGAAAATACGAAGGCTGAAAAATATAAAGGAAGCGAGGGTGCCAGAGCGGACACCACCACTGAATATTCTGACTGAGATATTAGAAAACATAACACCACCTTATGTGGATCCCCGACCCCTAAACGTACAGGAAAATACACAGCACATCCTATGTCAACCGTTCAGGAGTGAAGAGCTCAGCAGAGCACTCTCCTTTGGCAAATCATCAGCACCTGGGCCGGATAACATACACTACCCCATGCTACGCCTACTCCCTGCCAACGGGAAATCGTACCTGCTTGAACTCATTAATCGTATATGGGCTGAGAAAAGCGAGATACCACCTTTGAAGACGGCCAGAATAATTATTATAAAAAAGCCAGGAAAGGTTACTGAAAGTGCCGCAGCATATAGACCCATATCCCTTTATCTTGTGTGTTCAAAATTCTCGAAAGAATGGTAAAGCATAGACTCGAATGGTGGTTCGAACATAATGCATTGCTGCCGCATACTCAATACGGCTTTCGGAGAGGGAAAGGCACGAATGACATATTAGCACACCTTGTTACAGATATTCAATCGTGCCTTACAGACAATAAATACATGGTTGCCATCTTCACTGACCTAACATCTGCCTATGATAAAGTTCTGCCACCGACCTTGGGAAAAAAATTAAAAGAGAATGGCGTGCCGGGCCCCTTTATAGCGAGGCTGCTAGCTATGATGACAAATAGATGGTTAGTAGCCAAGTGGAAAACAATTACTCTAGGTCCAAGAAAATGTAGTCAAGGGATACCTCAAGGATCAGTTTTGTCTCCGTTACTCTTTAATATATACACAACTGACCTACACAAAATAATGCCACCTGCCGTCATAATACTTCAATATGCGGACGACATCTGCCTGTATACAATAGGCACAAGCATCGAAAGATGCCAAGCCATATTAAACGAAGCGATGTGTAAACTAGTACAATGGCTGTCAGACAATGGACAGGAGATCTCAATAAATAAAAGCTCAGTCTGCATATTTACACGACACAGGATTCCTCCAATGATCCGTATGACTCTTGGACCATACCAGCTCCCAGTTAAGAATAGCTTGAAATATCTAGGTCTGATAATAGATAATAAACTCAAATGGTGTGAACACATCAAACAAATAGAAAAAAAAGTCTGCTCAAGGAACAACCTTATAAGAGCAGTAACAGGACTAAAGTGGGGAGCAAGTCCACAAATAGCACTAACTCTATATAGAGCCCTAGTCCGTCCACATTTTGACTATGGGTGTATTTGTTATGGTGCAGCCTCCCAACGGCCTTTAGCGAAGCTTGATGTACTACAATACATGGTACTACGCACCTGCCTAGGGGCAATGAAATCTACGCCCACAAATGCACTATGCGCAGAAGCAGGGGAACCTCCTCTGCACCTACGTAGATCCTACCTAAGTTCAAAATTTTTACTGAAACAGAGTCAGTTGACGACCAGTAAATTATATAACTCCATACACAACTTATCCATAGACTGCCTAACAAAAGGATATTGGACAAAAAGACGACTGCACCACTAGCTTCAGCTTATCTGGAAACCAAATCGCTATACGATAAAGCCATCAAGAGTGAACAACTATACTGTTACGAGGCTCCATTATGGCATACATGTAAAGAAATTACAGTTGTTGGTCAAACAACGCAACAGAGCCCCTAAAAACAGACATACCTAGAAAAATTGAACAAATGGCTTCCGGCGGGAATCATATATACAGATGGGTCTAAGAACAACAGTTATGCTGGTTGTGCATACATCAACCTTGATAGCATGGAACAGGGCACGTTCCAACTGCCTAAAGAATGCACTATTATGACAGCGGAACTGACAGCAATATTAGAAGCACTTAGATATGCCGGGAGCTTACCGGATAGAAACATTATCATACTGTCTGATTCACTCTCTGCCTTAACGTCATTAAAAAATCATCACATAAACCAAAGCATCAACCCGATCATATACAAAATTGTTAAATCAATCATAGACCTGGAACAAAGTAATAAAATAGTAGTATTTTCCTGGGTGAGAGGCCATGATGGGTGCAGGGGCAATGAATTAGCCGACCAGCTGGCAAAACAAGCAACTGAGACCAGGGTAACTATACACCGTAAGATACCTACTTCGGACCTGATTGTGACACTAAAGGAAAAATTATACAAAGATTGGGACGTAGAAATGGAGATATACATCTGCTACGAAAGGTAAACACTACGCAAGGATACATTCTGAAGTTACAAAACGGCCATGGTTTCAGAACATCCGGTGTCCTAGAAGCCTATATATCACAATTTTTCGGCTTAAATTCGGACATTGTCGCCTCAAGAAGCACTTATGTAGAATCGGTGTGGTAGAGGAACCATACTGCCAGTGCGGACACGTTGAAGACGCTAATCATATATTCTTTTGTTGCCCATTTAACAAACAAGCTTCTGACAACCTCATTAAGCACTTGGTGCAAGCAGGACAGCAACTCCCGGCAAGTGTTGAAGACCTACTAAATACAAACAGATTTAAAAATCTTCTTCTTCATGTACTCATTTTTACGGCAAATTAAACGAGAACTGTGACAATAATTAACTGTATAATCAAGTGTAACATATCCTAACATTTCATGTATATATTAGACTTTGTAAATAATTTTTTGTTTCGTTTTGTTTTTGTTATTAATTTGTATTACATTTTGCTAAACTTACTATTTTAATGTATATAATGTAATATCAAGTGGACTATTTTAATTTATGTATATGCCAAACAAAGTAACAATAATTAACTGTATAATCAGATTAACATATCCTAACATTTCATGTATATATGAACTTTGTAAATCGATTTTTTGCCAAACTCAATATTTTAATGTGTATAATGTAATATCAAATCGTCCATTTTAAGGTATGTATGTGCCAGACAAAGTTACTACCTTATGCAGCGTATTACGTAAATGTACTAGTTCTGGCTTTTATATGTGTACGGTACTATGAAATACGGATAACCTACAGAGACAATGTATATTAAGATTTACTGCTACGATAAACAAAATGTAACAGATGTAATAGACAAACAATGTAATAAACGCCTGTACACTTGGTAATGGCTAAATGGCCAGCATGGCTAAAGGCCAAATAAATTTTTAAAAAAAGAAAAAAAAGAAATAACACTGTAGACTCTACATTCAACAGTATACTTACTGAATCACACATTTATCGCTTCACAAATATTCCTTCATCTTTCGGCATCCACAATCCAGTATAATATCCAGTCATCCTTTATACAGCACAATCTACCAGCATCCACTAACTTTTTCTCTTTGGTCTTAGGATTCCTGCACCCTGTTTACTCTTTGCTGCTAAGGATTCCCCAAATACGCCATTAATATTTTTTATTCACAATTTATAATATGTATAAATAAACAGTTTTTATTCATATCTCTACATTTATATGGTACGCGACGTATGATCATTACACATACCATCGGACATATTCTTTTAGTAAATAATTTTAAATCTTTACTTAAAGTTGATAATCATAACTTAAGGATAAAGAAGTTACTTCCCATACATAGGGAATACTTCATGCCTTAAAATTTATGTGTGTTGCTTTATATGTCGCGTAATTCCTTCGTGTTTGTAAAACCAATCCCCACAGTGCTCAGATTGTTCGCATCAAAAACATTTATTTAGATGGCTTCTGTAACTATTCTTTCTTCCTTTGTTTCTTAGTATGATTACCACTAATGCTAATTTCTTTCAAAGAATTTTATTTTGATTGAAAGCAATAGTTATAAGTGAAGTCTTTCAAGAACTGTGAAAACAGGTACAAACCTGTTTGAGCGCGCATGTTTACCTTCCAGTGATATGATTGGCTAGTCACGCCACACCATTCGTCGCTTTCACATTAAGTCAATCAACAGTCCGTATTCTCAGTAAACTCTATAAATGTGCGTAAACTCGTCGGTTAAATTAGCCCCGCTAAGTGTTTACTGTCGAGATCATATGAAGTAAAATTAGGACTGGGATGGGAATAATTAATTTGATCAGAGAGCCCTGTAACATTACACTGATTTGTTTGTAATAAGAAAACATTTAAGAATCATTTGAGTGTATGTGGGTGCTGTGAATAGTGTATTATACTATGGATTCTGGTAAGTTCATAGCGAATTCAGTAACTGGATAAGATGAAGCCCGGATGTTAATATCAATACGTTTACCAAAGTATATTCATTAACTGGCTATGCAACATCTATGTTGAAATGACAAGAGGAGTGGAAATTTTTTTGAGTGGGAGTGAAAGTGAACTTTCTATGTATGTTTTGGTCTCTTTAACTATTTCCAAACCACTTTTACGAACGTGCATCTTTGTAGAGGAATGGACTCAACATTCGATTGGTGCCCATTCGTTTAGGGCTTTGTGGACAACAAATAATCTTAGTGATTAGCTCAGATGGAATTTTGTGAAGTGCTATCATTTTCAATCAGACTGTGCCTGCCATTCTCAACATGCCTATCTTATACCGGTAAACTTATATCAATCTGAATACTATGTAATTTATTAAAACTGAAAATTTACTGTGATTCTATGACACTGAACTAGCTATAGTCAAAGAATTCAGTTAGACAAACCTTTCACTCTTTACAGTACTTTAACCTATGCGTAACGTATATATATATATATGTATATATATCGGGGATTCGCTTTAATTTCGCCGACAAGTACTTATCACCTTAAAAACGAGAGTGAATATAGAAGGTTCATAATGCGGACATAATTGTTTTCTTCAGTGGCAAGTAATGAATAACATATTTGAAAGCTATGACGTTTGTCACATTAGGGCTTTAGCCTAAGTGGATTTGATCGTAAATTACACAAGGAAGTATGAATTTTAATCGACCCGAAGATATCCATCAAATTATAAGCGGGGATAATAATAACGTCATGTTTGTAGAACCTTTATTGCTGCAATGCGGAATTACTACACTGTCTGTTAAAAATGATGTGCAACAAATTTATCAGTATTTATGGAATATTCAGATAAAATATGAAACAAAATTTAAAATCGTCTCACTTATTCAAGAAGCTTTGATAACTATCAATTTGTTGATCCCAGTGAGTGAAACGTGAATGCCGTTATTTAACTGTTCCTGCCTGCACTGTTTGATTCAGTAGGTATAGCCTCCGACTGTTTTCTGACGAAGTGTGGAATATGTCCTGACATAACCTGTAATCCAATTTAATTCAAAGTTCAGTTTTTAACGCGTAAACCTGGTATTGGCTAAGATAGTAAGAGTTTTTATTCAGTTTTAGATTGTTTAACGAACGCTCCTAACATTATCTGCAACAACTTTTTTCTTTAAATTACTGTGGTTACCTGTTTAAGTGAAAAACGTGAGCGTCTATAATATTTACTAACAACAGCTATTGCGAACAAAACATAAATAAATTAACTGTTGAAATATTAACCAGTCATTGCATCAGAAGTGCTTGTTTTACTGGAACTTCGTTCACGAGGACTGTTAATGGCCTTTCCCCAAAACCAATTACGTCAAAGATAAAATATCTCCAGCGAGCCTTTCTTACAACAAACATTTGGACAACGAGAAATAACTAAATCAAACTTGTACTTTGTGTGAATCGCGATCAGCGATAATTTAATACTATTTTCTCGAAACTGTTGTCTTGAATTTCTCAGCTTTCCCACTTTGTATCAAAATGAAACGTACCCTATTTTATTGGCAGGAGCACGGGCTGCGCATTTACCTCAATTCCATCAAAATCGGACTCGTAGTTAGGGTGAACCACATTTATGCCAACCTGCAGACAAGCAGACAGAGGGATTTTTTTTAAAAAGGATTACTCTTCCTTTAGAGCTTACTAAATTTAAAAAAAATGACCGGCGTTTACCTGGTAACTTTTTTTGTAAATAGCAAATAATTAACACTATATCTTATCCCGTTAATAGGACATGGAGTTGCTGTTTGTGTTGCCAATAATTTCCTTTGATGAATAATAGTTTTTTTGATAAAAGTGCGTGGTTAATAATCATACATACATATGCTTGTTTCTTTGCAAAAATACTAGTCATAATTGGACATGGACTATGCCTACAAGTCATTCATACGGCGATAGTATTTTGGCTTTTTACACACTTCTAAGATGGTATGTGGTTATTCCTTACTGTTTAGCAAATATACTATCCATTAACTGTATAATGTAAACAATTAGTCATCTCGTCCATAGCATTTACGAAAAATTAGGACCACTACCTTTCTTTTAGTTTGTAAAGAAGCTTAGTGCTATCATTTTAAATGAAACCAAGCAAATAGTTATCAAAATAAAGAAACAATAGTTTTATGTTGCTGTAAATACAGTTTAAAATGTGAAAATAAAAACGCGGAAATAGTTCTTTTCAATTATCCTATTGTTTATTTGTATCAAATCCCTCTTTCCAAGATTAGAACCTTCACGTTTCGATTGAGGTTAGTGAGAGATAGAGTACAACAGCTTGCAGGCATTTTGATTTGAATTTATGCATTTCTGTTGAATCCATCAGCACTGTGAGTCTATACTCAGCACGTATGTGTAATGATTTAGACAATCCCGTCATCATAAACGTGTAAAAAATATTACAGAAATATAAGTTACTTTATGAAAACAGTCACTCTGTTCATGCCATGTACGTGGTAGTTGTTCAATTTATTCGGTTCTAACAGTCTGTTAGACTGCATCAGACGCCGCTAGGTATTTACCATACGACTCCCTCAGAAGCCTGCGTGGCGCCAGTCTGCGTTGTCATTCTGGCCAGATGCTCTGAGCATTGCAGGCCGGCTTATTATACATTCAGGTCGTCTTCTCCACGCACCAGACGCGGCTGTGACGCACCAGAAAGTTCGTTACGACAAGAAACGTTGCCCAAATCGTGTTACCACAACTAACTTCGCTGCCATTAAAGACCATCGGACAATTTAACTCGGCATATTTACTACTCAATGACTCTAAGCTTATAAGACGTTACAAATATAATTTCATGTCGTTGCTTTCATTTTAAGGCTCGTCGACGTCATTGGAGTTGGGATAGGATCGTGACCAAGAAACAGAAAGGAATTCAGCCCTGAATTGAAAGGAACCATCCTGACACTTGCCTCGAGTATTTTTGGGAATACTGAAATAAAGATTACCGGATCGGTAATCGAATCCGCACACTCCTGTTTAATGTTGAGTTACAAATATATCACAAACAACTTTCTTTTATTTGTGATTTATTTGAATATTAGTTCACAAGAGTTAGGAAAATATTGAAGGACATGATCACTGACTTAGGCTAATTACATCGATACACATTTGTTGGTGTTCAAATATTGCGACACTCTTTCGTACATAAAAGCAGATATATCTCACTTCTTAATACCCAATATTATTTGTTCTTACTTAATATCTAATGAAGCATACTTTCTTTTTAAAGACACAGAACAGCCGGATCATTCCGTTCCTTTTGATTTTATTCGTACTTGTACAAATGAGTTTCCATTTACTTTCAGTGCACTAATACAGTCACTTTAAATTTTTGTACTTGCTACATCAGCTTTTAAATAAATTCAAATATATTCATTAATTTTACTATTTTTATCCAACATATTACAATTCAACAACCGCTTTTATTACTCGCCAGTGGCGTTCAACTCTTTGCTCTGCCCAGCACAAATGTTCGGTCCCATCGTTCAAAATCAAGGCCAACGATAACTGCTCTCTTTCTCTGAAAAATATAACTGATAATCATATGTTTTTAAAAAAATCATATTTGTCTACTCCACAAGAAACCGATACATGTTTCTGGTGACGCTCCACAGAAGACCCGAAAATAACAAAACATTCCGCGTAGTGACCACTTGAAGTCAAGGAATGAAGATATTACGCCCCGAGTAGGAGAAAAAAACATTGCCTCACGAGTGGTGAAAGAAGAGATACGAAACTGGGCGAAAGACTGGTAACTGGTAACGCACGGGCCTGGCATTCGGGAGAACGTGGGTTCAAAACCCTGTCCAGCCATCCTGATTTTGGTTTTCCGAAATTAGTCCAGATGAATGCAGAGACGGTTCCTTCAAAAATGCCATAGCCAAATTCCTTCCCATATCTTGTGCCCAGTCCTCACATGCCTCTAATGACGTCGACTTCGACAAGGGGTTAAACCAAAAACAAAAAAATAAGAAAAGGTGCAGCTTCCTAAGTTCCTGACAGTTACAGCATTTTAACCAGTACTTTAGAAATGCAGTTTATCTGTAAACATTTCATCATTATGTGCCTTCAAATTGTCCTACTGATGTGCCATTCAGTTCAAGGTGCGTTAGACATTTTTAGTGAGTTACGAATTTAGAGACAGGAACTCGTGCATATCTTTGAGAGGTCGTAACATAACTGCAACAACGTTATTCGTTGTGTCACTCACAACCTTTTCTATTTCGTAACTTGTAAAATTAACTTCTACTGCGTTAAACATGAAGCAAACAAAAACGAACAATCTCGTCATCCACCACATCGTGAAATGGTGGTAGACTCTATGGGAATATACGGGTACATCATGGTTCCTGTACAGTCAATGAATATGTCAGTCATCGTCGGTAATGGTACAACTCACAGCGGTGAAGGGTGTACTTGCAGTACCAACTCCAAGCTAGAATGATGAAAACGCAGGACGCTTTAATTTTTCATGATTTGAGCATTTATATTTTTCAGCGAATAAGGTTTACAATACTTATTTTTTCGTGCTATTTTTTCAACCACCTATTACCAACCTTCTGAAATATATGTGTAACCGTTGTTGAAGAATGAAACATGTTAGAAAAAAAATATTGCGGAACAAAACACGAGCTTTCTTTGTATGCTTCGAAGGAAGGAATTTGTTTTATTGACATATAAGAGGGAACATTGAGGAATAAGGTACGCAGGAGCCATTAGTAATAATCTAATGTGTACGAGGGAATGGCATAATATAACGAGCGAGGGAACTACTGCATTCAGCGTCAACAAATATTACCTGAAATTTCTGCAGCTGAAATTGTTCCATAGTATCTAGTCTGTTTATTTTCTGGTAGAACGGAAGCTCAAGTCTAGGCAAAAGAATAGGAATTCAATGTTACATAATTTAAATAGTTAAAAAAGTTACTACTTCGAAATAATTATCACATGTTTTTGTTGCTAATAAATAATAATAAATTCATTTCGCAACAAGTAACAAGTTACTTTTATACGAATCGCGCATTCATATTCGCGCATTTATTAAAATAAACTGTTCAATACATCATAAATTTTGTATTGGAAAATCCCAAAATTAATTGAATTTGTACGTTTAGTCCAATTCATTAGCATTAATCACGCGCGAGTGCAGTGATGAAATATATAAAACTGTTTTTGCAGGTTTGATTTTTCCACGTAAGTTACTAAACAGCTAGCAAGCAAAGAATTGTAAAAACATTTTATTTTGAGATTGAAGCGTCTGCTCTTTGCAACAAGGATACAACCCTTTTTATCGGTTTCTTTTTATACTGGCAACTTTAGTAAAACGTTGCAAAATTTCCAACATACGAGCAAAGTACGTCAGTTACCAGAATACTACTTCACAAGTAGCATAACACTATTAAAAATACTACTCGCCTTGAAATGGAACAGTAACGAGTGTGACTTTCAAAAATACTCCTTACTGTTCTTTGTATTTTGCCGTTTTCTTCAAGTTTATAGCTTGATTTTTACTATCGATAAGAATTTTGACATCATCATAATCGCATTGCGTTTTTCAAGTGTGACTGGCTTGATGACTGGACATGTTAGTAAATTTATGGCTACTTTCAACGGTGTTATTTGTGTAAGGGCTTCTATAGCTTGCTTCATCCACATTCATACTTGATATGCATCGCCACATTGGAAGCGATGTAGAAGTGAGTCGATATTTACGCATAGTCGCATCTGTTGGTTGCGTTGAACTACATCCGAAATAGCTCCTCATTTGTCTGGTCTCAACCCTAAAGATCGTAAATCTGATATTAAGATCTCGTTAAAAAAGTTTTATGATACGTTCTCCCAGCTGGTATCTGTTTATTTCTTTTTCTTCTGTCTCGTTGCGTTGGCTGTTATTTATTGCGATTATGAACAGCTCTTTGGCCGTCTTTTGAGATTTTTTGCAGTTGAACTGTGTGATGTAATTATTTTATAGGAAGCAATTCCCGGTGCTTTGGAAACTCTTGTCGGCTTGTTCGATCCACATAGGGGCCTCCGTACATGCTAGCCTACATGTTTCCAGTAAGTCAGCCGTGAGAATGTCCTTCTGTTCAATAATTGTCCATGTTGACTATATTTAAACCAATTCTGCTGTTAGATTAAAGTCTGGGCATTTACTTTGAAAGGATCTCCGTGGTATAAAAACCATCAGAGAGCTCGTGCTATGGCTATTTAACAATGCGAGTATAGAAGAATGCTGAAAATTAAGTGGACAGGAAAAGTACGAAATGAAAGCGTTTTTGAAATGATGAGTGAGGAAAGAAATTTGTGGAAAAAGTTTACAGAAAGAAGAGACACGCTGGTAGTTCATATTTTGAGACATGCTGGTTTGGTTAATTTGTTAGTGGAGGGAACAGCCGAAGGTAAGAACTGTGGAGGAAGACAGAGATTAGATTTTTTATTATTTATTTACGGCTTCACGCCTCGTCGATGGCTAAGGTCATTAGAGGTGGGATGGGGGACTGGGGACAAGGAACGGGAAGGAATTCGGCGATGGCCTTTTTGAAGAAAGCATCCCGGCAATCGCCTGTAGTGCTTTGGGGAAACCATGGAAAACCAAAATCTGGATGCCCGGACGGAGATTCGAACACGCGTCCTCCCGAATGCGAGGCCAGAGCGTTAACCGTTCACCCATCACGCTCCGTATAGATTAGATTATATGAAGCAGAAAATTGAAGACGTGGGTTGTAAGGGTTATTTAGGGGTAAAGAGCTAAGAACAAGATAGGAAGGGATGGGATTGCATCAAACCATTCGAAAGACTGATGACAGCAAAAAAAAAGGCAGTGTTAAGTTATTATTTCACTGAATAATCATTCTATCATAATTACGCACCGCCAAAACTCGCCGCCTTGCATTCGCCCTTGTTTTTAGAATCAACTTGTTGGGGGAAGAATATCAACACTGCTTATTCCTACGTGTTGTATTTCATCTGATTTTTTCATATCAATACTCAGAATATTATTTGAACTTATCTCTTGAATTAGTCATTATAATTTATTTTATAGTTAGTAATGGATATTTTAATTTCAATTTTAAGAGGGAGTGGAAATATGAATTTGTAAAGAATCCTGATGCTATCGGGAGTACAAGAAAACAGTTGAAATATGACATTTATTTAACTTCACTTGGCGATTACATAAGTAGGCGATTTTACCGATAATGTTATTAAATTGTAGCATGAAATAACAAAGCAACGCCTAGAGGTACAATTAGCCATTATCATCAAACAAACAAATGAAATGTACTTTAAAATTAAGCTCAAATAATTAATATGTCTGAAGCAATGGCAAGTAAAAGCTATGTACAGAACACATTATGATGAGCGCAGACATCGTTATTAATGATATTGTGTCTATACAGTGAAGTTAACCTTGGGCACCACGAATGATACAAATATATCATTCAAAATCGTACAAGAATGTACCAAGCAACTCGTACCATTCTGGCAAATTATGCCGTTAGCTCAGTGGGGATATTTATATGGAAAGTTAGAACAGAGATGTCTCATTTCAAGGACGCTTAAGGGTCACTAACAGTTTCACTGAAATGTTCAAGCACTGGACTTGGTGAAGTAACACGTTACTATAGTATCTGTGTCTGAAGCCGGTGCTGATCGAGGGCGACCCGTGGAATGTGAGACTTGCGCACCACAAGTCGGCTGCAGTCAAGCTCTCACAGGTAATGCTCATATTAGTATTATGCATTTAACCTCAGCATTCGGCTCAGACTTCACCACTAGAAGTCTATACCAGAATCTCTGTCGTGATCAGCGTCTCGCAATAGAATCTAAGTGTAAACCAATCTGCAGGTTCAGTGGCCCACACCAGAACGCTGCTCGTCGGCGCTCCCATCTCTCTGGTAACCTTTGGCACCACCTTCGAAGTCTCGAAGACACAGGTTGGCCCAAAAATCCAAGAATTTTAGTTATAGGTGCATTTTAATATGCTCGTGGGATAGACATCCTGATTCCACGTGATATCGCTGATATTTCAATTGCCCACGCTCGTTTCGCGGGTGGACCACCGTTCGGGGACGATTCGAGACAAGTCGATGATGACGTTATGTTCGGTCAGCGCGTATTTTCCCCGCTAGGAGTAGTGACCGGTCTGCAGTCCTCCGCTATGTTGGACCTCGCTCAAGGTTACCATAAGTGTCGCCCCTGGCAAAACCGTCCACCCTAGTGCTTTACTTGGTGGCAACATATTGTCGCTTGCTGATTGCGGTTTCCCAAGTCCCCCAGCCAAGTCTAACCAATTCCACATTCACCATGCGTAATGTTTTATGTTCACTTGCACTAATATAAGTGGCATATTTATTTATTGGCGTCATAACCCTTTCTTACTTAAAATCTTGCGCATTTATACAGAAATTATCCTAAGTAAAATATAATGGTCAACCAAGTTTTATGAAAAATATAACCTATTACATTGTCATTAAAATAATAAATGCGCCATTAAATGCGTCGACAAGCGTCACATTATATTCTCGAATATAAGGATTTGATAACCTAGTGTTACGTTAGCCACTTTTCTCAACTCATTCACGTCGTATTGATCTTGTCTTGGGGTGCTACTGTTGATTATGTGGTAGTTAATTATTGTACTTTTGATATGTTGGTCAAGTATGTTATCACTTATCAGTCTTCACTGAGCCTCCACTTCAGAGTATAAATGAATTTTGTCTATCTACATGTACAACTAACCTGCTCATTAATTGAACTCTGAATGAAAGGAGAAACGCGACGATGTTATCCCCCTTCATGCCACGATTTCTAAAATACTTAGAATTTTCATACCACATTCAACCAGTTTTCAGTTACAAACTTTTCTGTGTCTGCTAGCAAAGCAGAGAAAAGTCACAAATTGATGGACTCCAAGTTCGTCAGTTTTCAGTTACTATACGTTCCAGATTGTTTTGAGTTGCGATAAAGATCCTGTAATCAAAGGCACTAATCTGTCAATACCACTCTTTTTAATCAAACTAAAAACAATGTTTTGCACATAAATTATCCTTAGCTCTTTCTGATGACTGGCCCATTCATCTGAAAACATTTATTCGTCTTTGAACACAGCGTCTTTCTACCATTTTGACTGAAATGGTATGAAGCTGTCAAAACAACATTACCCTTCCGTCATATCAAGTTTATCCTGTGATAACAAGTCTGGACCGCTTTTATATCTTTAAGGGAAAGAAGAGACAAACAAAGGATGAACTTCATTGAATTTTTTTTATATAAGAACGAAATGAAACCATCACAGTTGCAATATGCCTTCCAATTATACAGTTTCCTTACCGCATGTCGTATTCGCAACATCAATAGACTACATTCAATTTTTGCGATTGGCTGAGGCCATGATGTTTTGGCTCATCAGTGTACTTTAAAAGCAGCTCCTAACATCCTGCACGATCTCAGTCTCAAATTACAAATGTGGAAGAGCAAAATTAAATAAAATATCTGGAGGAGAATTATATAATTTAATAGATAATACATTCTTAAGATGTGATCTAGAACTGACCTTAGCAATAAACACACAAGCTGTTGTCTGAATGATAACGCATTTTTCATATACGTAAAATCGAAACAGAACACCACTACATAAGCTGTTAAAAGCGTCGTCAGGATTGATAAATAACTTTGAAAAACATAAGAACTAATTAATAAAAATTGTGGTACATATTTTTCCTCACTAGTATAAAAATGTGGCAGGTCAGAGATAACAATATCCAATTCTCCAATGTAGAATATGACGGCGAATTTTTCGGTTTCGTCATCGTCTTAGGAGCTGTGAATTTTAGAGTAAACATGCAAAGTCGTGGAAGCTTGTTCAGAATTTCACTGCGTAAAATTACATGTCTCACAAGAAAAGATGTGGAAGCTGACACGAAAAATGAAGATTTGGGCTGTTTGATCCAGTTCGTTCACGATGCGTCTGAATTTTTTTTTCTGACTAAATTGTAACACTTAAAAAAATGATCAAAGCGTAAGGCGCTTGCGTTAAAAATTTCTGGTTTGTTGTCAGAAATTTTTATGGATTTATATTTGTTAGTATGTGGTGTGCTAGGATGATAAAGTGATTCTGATTATATGCTAAACTGTAGATCTACCCATCAAAGAGGAGTAACGCGTGGAGACGTGGGCACCAGGTAATAAGAGTATATGGTTTCACTTTCAGTTTAAACAAACTGAACAATTTTACGTGCAGTTTCCTTAACATATAGGTCTAAGATTACCATTAATTTACGATGCAGCACACGACTATTTCAGAGAACGTTACTCATACAATATGAGAACAAGTCCTGCAACAAATTCACCGCATTTTACGCCACTGTAGTTTCTCGAGCAGATAATTCATTTAACTGTAGCAACTTAAGCATTACTCTGATAAATAATTATGATTAGTTTATACATTTGGACTGATGTTACTATTATTTGGTTCTATATTTATTAATTAACTGATTGCGTTACTTAATTGCTTCAAACATGAATTTAATTATCTTATGAAAAAACTCAAAAGAAATAAACAACTTATTTTCTTTATTAACTTACTTGAAAATTTTCACAGAATGGTATAATTAATTGGTATTTCACATTCTTGTAAATAATTTCTTTTAAATATGACATCAGTTTTACAACAATTCATGACAATGAGCCATTCTCAGCTTGTTAACAGGTCCAGTTTTGTCGGCATAATTAATTTTACTGGGCGAAGATTTAATTACTAATCAGCTGTCAGCCTGATGTGTCGTGGCTTCAGCAAAGGATGGAGCTTGCAGCCCCTAGATTGTTAGAGTGCCCGGACAGCTGACCTCTGCTCGCCCACTTCAACGTTTCTTCGAGGTTCCACCTGAATCCAGGTGCCGTTGTTGACTTGCTAAGAACTTTTCTGTGGCTCTGTACAACCTCTCACTCTTCTAGAAATCTTGCTCCGTAGTCAACTCTCCCTCAGCCTAATTTGCAGCCTAGCTACAGGTAATAGCCAATGTGGTGCGATGTTATTAACGACGATATTTTACTGCCAACTTGCGAATTTATAGGCATGTACACCATTACGAAGTTCTTGTCCATCACGAATAACAATTTTTTACTGAAAGAATGTCGTTCATAACGAATCGAAGGATGAATTGCCAAACGTGTTCCTGGTATATCCTCGACTTGCTCGCTCGACTGGACAGTGAAATGTATGGATCCTCACGACTCTGTGATTACCAAAGTATGGAGCACTCTTTAACATCAATATGTTTTACTTAAAACAGCAGAAGTTCGTATTAAATAGTCACCCGCGAATTAAATCATTGCCTTTTACCACACGCACTTCAGAATTTTGTCGAGATCCCTTTTTTATTGAGAGCTAATGTGTTACTCTTCATCTGTAAGATGCGTAGGTATGCAGAATTTCTCTCAAAATGTGTTTGATAATTTATGATACGTGGTACTTTACAAAGTTTACGGTATAAAACTAAAAATGTTTACAAAAAAAATTGAGCTTTACCCAGGACTAGTTGCCAAAGTTGAGTGTATTTCTCCATTAAGTTCCGTGA
Source organism: Vandiemenella viatica (assembly GCA_031002005.1). NCBI lineage: Eukaryota > Metazoa > Arthropoda > Insecta > Orthoptera > Morabidae > Vandiemenella > Vandiemenella viatica. The sequence goes on from JARYHS010008075.1 coordinate 47,078,904, forward strand.
ATAGACGCGGTAAAATTTTAACGTTTAGTGCAGCTCAGTGAACTATATCCATGCCTAGTGATGTACGCTATTAAATTTTGTTACATTTTATCATACAGGTCTGCTGCATAATCTTTTTTTCCTTTTATTCAAATAAAATTTGAAATTAAATTTTCATGAAATAACACACTCATGCACCACTCGTCTGTAATAGAGACACAGGCGTCTCTTAAGTCAAGAGGCGTTACCAACCCGGGCCTGAGTGGATTTGAAATAAAGAATTGCATGCCTAAGAAATGTCTTTCGTTAGGGCAGAGTAAAATGCTTTTCATAAGTAATAAAGGTTTACAGTTCTTAGTTCTGTTGGAAAAGTTATTCACCAGCATTTTTGCAGCGTTTTGTAATGACGAACCGTGAAGCGTAAATTGACCAAATAACGTCAACGCAAAAAAATTAATACGTTAAATTAAATATTACTCAAATGGTAAAGGGAAGAAGGATTTACGCAACTGTTAGAGCATAGCATGAAGGGACAGAATATCTGGACATCTTCCTCATAAAAATTGAAGAATTGAAGATGATTGGTAGCGTTCAAGATTACAAAAGGAAAAAGTGGCCACGAGACACTTCTGGTGGATGTAAGAGGGTTAACTATATGAACGGCCAATATAGAAGGTAGTCGTAGGTAGAATTACAAAATGGCACTTATCTTTCAAGGGAAAATGGAAAAGTGGAAGAGAAACTTCAGTGTAGTGGATAAGAGGTGAGAAGAGCTAAAAGGTATAGCAAGAATGGGGGTAGAAATGTACATTCCTAAACCAAAATTATTGAATATTATGCAACCTACACAGTATAATTGGGAGGGGGTGGTGTGGTGTGAGGACACTAAGGAGTTTGGTAATCAGAGAACACGATAGGGTTAGTAAACATTGAGGCAGGGGAAACATTTGAAACACCTGAAAAAAAAAAAGTTAGAAAATTGAGGGGCAGGAAGATATTCATTGATGGGACTATTGGAATCTATCATACTGAGATGGGAGGCAAATTCAGAGGAGGAGCTTCGTCCCATAAGCAGAACTGAGTAATCTGAGATCCTCAGGGTATTTTGAGGTAACTAAGTAAACTATATATTGTTTAAGGGACCAGTGTGAATAATATTACTACAAATGTATTAAAGACAGAAGGATGCGACATAGTACAGTATGTCACATTACTGTATGCCAAGGACTTTCTTTATTTGATTGTGAATTAATACTTCAGAAACTCAAACGATTTTAAGTATCAACTACGATAGTTGTATTGACTCCGATAGATCGAGGTGGTGTGTGTGGTGAATCTTAGACAGCAGTTTATCGCGGGAAGATGTTAGATGTGCATGTGCGTGTGTTTATTGGTAAATGATAATATGCTGATAAAGGTCCCGATGTGACGATACAAATTCGGGCTTTCGCGCCGATCTTAAAAAGAAAGAGGACGTTGAGATATTGGAAGAAGAATATTGAGCGTGTGTTTTGCGCCAGACATTAATGTTTGTAACAGATTAATAACGACATAACTGACTGTGAGTAATAAAGTAATTTGTTCCGTTATCACTCACTTGAAAAGTATCTATAATCAATAGGAACATACTTGTAGTCAAGCAATTAAGTAAATTAATTCATGAAGGTTGGTTGTTAGGTGATTATTTAATTTGGTGATAATCATTAATTAAATAAACTTGACCATCCATCCGTGGTGGCCGTATTACTTAATTTAAGGCGAAGTTTCGATAGCCTGTTCTACAGGACAATCTCATAAACAGTGAAAAGCTTTCCGTGAATGGAACAAAAATAAACTGACAACTTGTTACATTGACTAATTATTTACTATTTGAAACAGACGTTTCACATATCTTATACCCATGGGAGAACTTATTTAAAATTTATGAGTTTCCATGACTGAACGGTCATTTTAAGAGGTATATTAATTACACATGTAACTGGAAGTTTCACTAGAGCCTTTAAATATTATTTAGATTGGCTGTAGAAGATTTTCATCCTATAGAAGAGTGGACAAGTAGAGTTGAAAATTACAGTCTGATTAGATTTACATTAGATGTAGGTAAGGTGATGGGGATATTGATATGCAAGCACCTCAGAAACATTTGCGAGAAATAAAACTGGTTTTCAAAATAGCAATGTGGGATTAGCCAAAATATATTGTTGTTAATTCCGATTAACGGGCTAAATAGCAAGATATTTCGGATGAAATGGACAAGGAAGACCAAGCTGATAGTGCAGAACTAGATTTCTCTAAGAGATTTGTCAGAGTGAGCCATAAAATGGTGGTAAAAAAACATAGTGATGGGTGCAAAAGTGTAGCTCTGGGAGGCTGTGTTCTTAAAATGTGAGAATGCTAGCAAACAGTTGGGGTGGCAAATGCGGTATTAAGCGGAAGTTAATACGGGTGTGCCATTGGGTTAGTGTATTTGGAACACTGGTATTCGTTATTCTAATGAATGACTGAAGAAATAGTTTGCAGTCAGAAGTTAGATTGTTTACTGATAACATAATGATAGCATTTAAGAGAGAAGTTGAGAAACTGAGTGGAAAGGGGGAGGGGGGGGGGTGGATCCTGGACAAGATATCGGGATAGATGGGTCAATATGGAACGAAGATAAATGCCACGAAGAGTTAAATATTTACGTAAACAGACAAGAATAGATTTTTTGCTTATTGATTATAGGGTGGTGAAGAAATTGCTAGTTGAAGACCTTAAGAGAAAATGTTTTCGCACAGTTAACGGCCAACTCAACTGGACATGTAACATTGGGAAGATCGTAGATAGAGGATTCAAAATCCTGAATCCTTCTTTTATTCGAGAGGATGATGAGACGATGTACCAGAGAATTGAGTGAATTTGGTTACAAAATCTTTGAATTAAACTATTTGCGTAGATTCAGACCAACATTTTGGGTATCAAATTCCGGAGTATCAGAGCGTCTAAAGGAAGTCAACTAGATTTTTTTGCGGAAATTAAAATCAGCTGGGTTGGGAGTCACAGAAATAGTGTATCGATTTTATAAAGCGCGTATGGGCGTTGGATAATGACAGAAGAATTGAAATTAGTACTCGGAATGAAGGAGATGACCAAGATAACAATCTAGAAATAGTTTCAGGCATATGGAAGTGCAGACATATTCTTTTGAAGGTAAGGGAGTGAGGAAATGAAATAAATTACCAATGGAAATGATCAACAATTTACCACAAACCCTAAAAAATATTAAAATTAAAATTCGTAAATTTTGGTGAAATTTCAATCAAGGAATTAAAAATTCGAAGTAATAAAATAATAAAAAATAAATTCTTGACTGGGAACATAGGTTCACAGGGGAAATGCCCCAACGAAATAAATTGTATTCAACATTTCAACCTAAACATTTTCTATGAAATATTTTCCGTAGCTCCCCCTTGTTTCAGGAAGGTTGTTTAGTAGGGTGCAATAAATATCATACTATTTCTATTGAAGTGAATTATCATTCCAACCCTTTAATTGGTTTAGTGTACTAAATTTTAAAGTCATTTATATTCTAATGAAAAGCTTCTTTTACCAAAATATCTTCCATCAACCATTGAACATTGGTTTATCTATGCTACAAAGACTACATGCTCATATCGTTAGCAACACAAAAACTGGAATAAATCTTTTCATATCAAAGCTTTCTACTACTATATATACGAGATGACTGGCTTTTTTTTTGGATTTGATTCACCCAGTGAGTGTTATATAAGCCTAACTGGTAACTTGAGTCGTTAAGTGAGTGTAAATTCATTGATGTTATTTGTCTCAAAGTTACATCTTGCGCTTTGACTAATTAAAAACCACAGACTAAAGTTACTTCATTTAATGTCTTTCTCAGGTTAAGGCTGAACAACGTTGTCCCTTACCCATTTATAGTTACTCTTGAAACAGTCAGTTTATTCCAGTTATTGTCAGTAAAAACATATGAATCTCCTACTTCAAAAAAATGTGTGTTATTCCACATGCATAATCACGTTTCTGTCGTAATAGTAATTAGCGTCTCACAGGAAGAGATATTAAGACAAAAAGGATGCGCAACGTCGGCGTTGTTCTCCAAACATGTGACGCTACAACTCGAGACAGAGTGATAAACCAGCCGGCGGGACCTTTCTGTAGCTTGTAACAATACGGAAAGAAACAATGGGACTGAGAACAAGGGGGAGTTCTCTCGGAGCTAAGGAACGCGTACTTTCATATGATAATGCGTTCATTATGAGAGATACAAGGTTCCGCAGCAGACAGGGTAAGTCGTTGGATGTTACATCTTCCGAAATCCCAAATATCCAATTTTACAGTCTGATAATTATAATTACGTTATTTTGTGCTTCCCGATTCTGGTTTGTCCAGAGTATAAATTTCGTATCAATTCAATGAGAAAAACGTTTGGAATCCATAATCCAACAACATGCGTTGACGAAATATAAATTTGCGTGTCTGACGATAAAGTTTTTTGCTAAACACGTATAGCAAATTAAAAAATATCAAGATTACTTTCCGATTGCTCCATTTAGTTCCCTTCAACAGAGTGTTCGACTTCAGTACTTCAGTTCCAAAATAAACTCCATTTCACAGATGTAGTGAATTTCATTCCACGAATTCACATCCTGAAACAAAATGAAATTTGTATGTATTCATTAATGCAGGAATTACTCGCAGTGCCAATGTGAAAATTGCCAATGAACTCACGATCAGTAATTGGTATGATCGGATGAAAGGAGGTGGTTGAAGACACTGCTGAGAGAATATAAGGCATGTATTGACTCTGTAATTATAAGTGGATGAAGCTTAAAGCCAAGGCGACGAAAATTGTTTTAGTTCACAACTTCACAAATTATGTATTGCTTCCGTTTTGGAAGTTTTATTTTCATCCAAATAATCTTAAAGGAGCCAATGATGTGCATTGTGTGGTGACTTTATACATTTTAACAACAGTCTTCCCTTTTTTACGTTCCACTCTACTATATTACTATATTCTACAACCATCTGTGTGTGTGTGTTTATTTATTTATTTATTGTTAAATCGAGATCCTCTTCAAAAATTCAGTCTTAATTAAACGTAAAATAAACTGCATTTGGTTAAAGGAGTTCTATTAGGGATTAGATTGCAACACTTGCTTGTAGTCATCCGGAGAAACCGTCTTTAAACAATGCAACATAGATGAGTGCAACCCAAGCTGGTAAGAGATAATTTACTATTTGGTATCAGTTTAAAATCTATGAAAGCTTTATGTAGGCATTAGGAAGATACTACGTGACATTTGTTTTACGAACGTTTGTTAACGGAGTCTTCCGCTGCTTCGATTGCTTATCCAATGTCATTTAATGGAAACTCGACGCAAGTGAGATTTAAATTGTGTCTTTGAGTTTGTAAAGAGTTACTGCCACTTAGAGCAGGAGGATTAACAGCGATTAAAAATGATCTGAGTTCAGACGGAGAAAAGAATTTGTTTTAGTGCTTAAAATTTTATTACTAGTAAATAGTATCAAAAGAAGCACTTTTGGTAAAGGAACTAGGACGACATACCCACTACAGTCAATGAAAAATATTTTGTATTCGTCAGTTTCTTTAATCAGCTAATGAATCTTACCTCAAGTAAATCAATTTGGATTTGACCGTCAATAATTATCTTACAAGCATATGTTTATCACGTAGTTGATATATCTGATCCTTTTTAAAACGAGAAAACTGAATCTGTATAATACCACAAAAAACAAAGAAATTAAAGGAAAAGATACACATTTTATTCAAACATGGGGTGATCTGAGTTAGAAATTTATTGAGAATTTTTATTCTGGATATGCAGTAGGCAAGCTATATAAATCGGTTTAAATTGCAGCCGTTCAAGGAAAGTATGTGACTAAGAAAAATCTTCTTAATTTTCCTAAACTAGAATATTTAGGTTGATTATGTTGTATAGAGTTGTTTATAGAAACTATAATTGCAAACATGCTGCGGGAAGTTTTAAAACAGAGTTTTATGTGAGTATATGAGTTAGAAAATGTGAGATTTAAGGGCTGTACGTTGTATCTTCTGTCATTAGCAGTAGATTTCAACAAAGGAGCGGTAGTAAGAAAAGCGTTTGAATAGGAAATTCAGGATCGAAGGAGACCCTAGTGTACAAATGCACTTCAAATATGAATAATAAAGTAAAATAAGTGCCAACAAAGCACAACAGTCAGTAAAGTGCATTCACGTGCGTACGTGACTCGGTAGTTGTACAGATATTAGCCAGTTCCCCAATTTCACAAATGGTGTCGTGCTCGCAGCAGAGATAGGGTAAGCATGTAGACGATACGTGTGTTTCATAAAACCTGATGACGTTATTGAGTGTGAGACCCATTCCTGCACGGAAGTGACTAAAAAAAAAGTCGTTGGGATGATCAAAAGCACATTTAACACAATAAATACGAGGCGTGGATTTTACGGCACTTCTCTTCAAAAACAGGTATATTTTTCGGAATTTTCTCAACTCTTTCCCGACGCTAAAAGCTTCAAGCCTGCGTGATCATCTGGCGAGCTCATGATATTTTCTCTATTTTCCTTTAACGAATGGTGAGCTGGTGTTGCTAACGTCTAAGGTTGAACAGATCTCCCTCTACTATGACGGTAAGGAGTTTGAAGCCCCTGTACCGGGAGCAGACACTTGCTGTCTGGTTGCGAGGTTGAAAAGTTTCACCTTCCGGCCAGCTGTTGAACTTGTCTTGAGGGGTCGATCGATGACCTAACACAACAGCCTAGCTGGGGGCCCTAACATTACCATTCATTAAAACGCGGACTCCTACCAGCACGCCCGGGGAAGATGTAACGCGACTTCTACTAACTTCTTCAGGAGCGAACTTGAAAGGCGCCAATGAAACTAAGACACCCCTGGAAAACCGCAGTCACGAGGGCCATTACGTGGGAGCCTGGGTCATGCCACGTCCGTTGTACCTTCCCGAGCCATCGCACTGAACAATACTGGTGGTTCAAAATAAACGGTTCGCTGATGCGATAGTAATACGTATAGGTATCTTCACTTTTACGCTCTGGCATTTGTCGGCACATGTAGCAACACGTAAGCAAGTTACTTGAGGCTTATTGAATCGGAGGTCTGGGACGAATGGACAGCACATTGTTTTCTTGCATTCTGACTCATACGTTATCCATAACAAAAATGTTAAATGAAATGGTCTGGTTCTACCTCTTTGTAACATTCACATGAGGACACCGATAATCATTTAAGTAATTATTGAGGATTCATAAAATAAATGGACACAGGCAGGCCACCATTGGATTTATTTTGCCAGAAGGATCTAGTTGCAACTTATTCTGCCGGTATCCGTTAGCAAACAACCCGCGCAAAGTGCTACAGTCTATGTATTTGTGTATGTGTGTAAGGAAATTACGTGCATGTGTGAAATTTTTTGCAATATATTGTGGAGCTTTTGGTTACCATGCTTCTAATGTCGTCTCAGATAGCTTAACCTCACCCAATCCGAGAGCTATTGCCGTGATCAGATTGGCGCTCCTTGATTCTCACCCCTAATGCATCTGCGGGGTATATTGGAAGTCTCGTCTTCATCACTAGTTCTCATAAGCTCGTCATCTTCATGACTTTGAAAATACTATTTATTTTTCAACATCATACCCTAAATTAAAAATTCAGTTGTTACAGATCTGTTGTTTATTGTAAGTCGAATGAAACGGAACACCTATACTTGCAGTACAGAATATTTATACTGTTTGAGATAAGTTGTTGAGATAATTAATCAAATTCCCAGTCGTTGAATTCATTACCTACAAATAAAAATTTTCCATCTCCCCTATGCATGAAATAACCACTAGTTTATGGACATTATAATTTTCGCCATTCCCCATACTATTTCTATAACTCTTCCCAGTAACCACCCAGGCAACATCGCCATTCGTTTTTATTTTTACTTATGGCTTTACGCCTCATCGGCGTCGAGGTCATTAGAATCGGGATGGGATTGGGGGACAAGGAATGAAGGAATTCGGCCATGGCGTTTTGAAGGAAGCATCCCGGCATTCACCTGGAGTGATTTGGGGAAACCATGGAAAACCCAAATCTGAATGCCCGGACGGGGAATCAAACTTGCGTCCTCCCGAATGTGAGGCCCCAACGTTAACTGTTCACCCACCACACCCGGTCGCCATTCGTTTCCATCAAACCATTTTTCGCTAGGTCTGCCAAATACCTCTGTGCAGTTTATTGGCATGCATAACAATACTAAGTGCTGGAGTTTGAGCTTTAGGAAGCGTCAGAAGTAGCGTATTGAGTCTGTGGAAATAGACAGATATTACAATTCATGGTTCAAAACTCCATTGTTTTCTTGCTGTCAGAATATTTACGTGAGAAGCTATTTTACTGATGAGATTTTTTTGGTATTGTAATTAATTATGAAATGATTTCAGTTTAAAAGATTGAAGAATTTTATTCGAAGGGGTGTTTGACTCAACCTTTCTTGTTGATGAAACTAACCTATTCTGTTCTTAAGCTGAATCCAGTTTTTCTTCATGTTATTATTAAGTTATAATAATTTCATATATCTCAAGTGGTGGTTCATTTCATACTTTATGATCTGATGTTTTTAAAATCATTTCTGTTCTTGCTTCATTCCTAGGACGTCCTCCACATGAACCATGTTCACGGTTTATTCGGTCACTATTAAATTCGGAGTCTGTTTTTAAATGATTAACCCGAATTAATATAAATGGCCTCCATAAACTTTTATGAACCTGAAATGAATTTAATTAGACGTCAAATATTATTGAATAGAATATTACTTCTGCTCGGGTAACAAATTATTTTTTTTTTTTTTTGTAAATACAAATTTCTTTTATATAATTGTATCAAATATTCGAAATGATGATCTATACATTTTCGGCACACATACAATGTAGAAAAAAATTTTGATGGTGGCATGACTCTCTGTGCTCTACTCAGACAACAGAAGTATTAGTCAGAACTTGTTTTGAATTTGACTATCAGTATTTAATAAAACAGCGATGCATGATTTCTTAAAACAAACTGAACAGGCAATATAACACTGAACTCGTTTAGCCGTAATTACCAGTTGCTCGTGCTCCTGACGCGTAGTCAGAATATCACCAGCGTAAACAAGGTGACTTCTAGCGCTCGCTGGCAGTTTATTGCCACCTACCAAACGAGAACGCATGCGTAGTGCTCCACTGTTAGAGCGTCATGAAGCCCTGCTTTACGAGCTTACTGAAACACCAATAAAATAGTCGATACACACATTCACAACCATCTCACAACCTTCTTCTGGTTTTAACTCTTATAGAAAGATTTCCGAAATGAGGTACAGTAATTTTTAAGTAAATAACTTTGCAGAATAGCATAAATTATGAAACTTATTAAAAAATTTACATGGTGAAATTCTCTTCAAGCGTCATAAAATGAAAATGTATAGAAGATACTTCATTCCTTTCAATTTTATTACATAGAAGTTATAGTATTTTTAATGGAGCCACAAAGTTATGAATTATTAAGTCCATTTTGTTCCTAACGGTGGTATCGATATATGAATGTATAGATTATTTATTTCAATAGGGTAATGAAAAAATCCTTATAATTGCCTTTTAGGTATAGTTAAAGTTATTTCTTCTAAGATTGCTCTGTCAGTTTCCTCTTAGCTAAAACTATGTCATTAATAATTTTGTTCCACACTTCTTGTTTAGTAAATAATCTGTTTGGATCACCTGTTACAATTAGATAATCATAAATGCCATAACATACGCAATATACAACGTCATAAATTAGAGATTTCAAATTGATTGCCGACAGAAGTTAGTAAAAGCTGCGTGTGAGAAAAACCATTTCAATAAAACAAACAGTAAATGAGCATGGCGTTATTAACCCCGAAGTGTTGCCTGGGCACCAAGTGAAAAAGTTTTTAATGCTTCCGCCGTGGCTCCTCTGAAATAACAGTAGGTGGCCTTTATCGGGTAAAGGAAACTTACAGTTTTACGCGGGATCCAAAACATGAAGCATCCTATCGTATTTCACATGTTCAAAGCAAACTTTTGCCAGAGTTGATGGTCAGTTTTAAGGCCCTTAAAAATTCCTGCTGAGACAGGGAGTCGCACCCTGACCTATTCCCAGTCCACATGCCTCAACCAACTGATTTACCAGACCACGCACTGAAAGATTTTTATCTATCATTAACAAAAAATTTGTTTAACTATCTGTTTAATACTAAGTATTAGATTGATTTTAAAGCACAGTTATTAATAAATCAAACTTTCAACCCAAATTCCGTATTTATGTACATGGTAGAAGTAAAAAATTTGAATACAATCAAAGGCTTCGTTGCGGCCTCAGAACGAAATGCTGATCAATTCTACTTAATAGTTATCACATGATGTTCTTCGTGACAGCTATGTTTTAAACGGAGGCCGTTGTTGTTTCTCCTGATTACTGTTGTTGTTTTACATAAGTGCAAGAGTAGAGGGCAAATGGACCAAACATGTAGGATTTCTTCCAAATACCTTGTGGAGCCTCAAGTAACTAAAGAAATAAGTGGTCACGAAACAGCTCTGATTGATGTTGAAGCGCTCATTAAATCAGTAACCAAAATTTTACTTGGCAGTAAGTTAATTTAAAAAAAAAAAAAAAACCCTTTGTTTTTCCATTTGTTGAAGACACTCACCACAGCATTCTTCGAACACCCGACAATTCCTGCAGTTTCCGAAATGTTCGTGCCGAGCCTCCGGGTCAATACAATCTGCACTCGGTCAAACTCGGATAGATCGCGCGCCTTCCCCATTCTAAACACGGATAGCACGCTCACTGTTACTACATGCACTATGCGTATGTCTGACTAGCAGTCATTCCTACGCTGCTATCGCCTGGACGGGTTTACATCGATAGTAGGTAGGTGGTCATAATGTTCTGTGTGATCAGTGTGTAAGCGGGGCAGAGACGCATGGGTTGTCATTATAGCTATGATACGTATGAAAAATTGAGAAATTTACTGACATAAGTGACTTTAACAAAAAGCAAATTATCATGGTCCACCTCCAGGTAACAATAGTATCGGAAACGGTAATGTTGGTCTGCTGTTCGCGTGCTGCTGTAGTGAGCAGCTACGTAAAGTGGTTTAAGTTCAGTGAAACCACGAGTAGGCGACAAAGTGATAGACGTCCACGCTAAATCACAAGACTTGGAAGTTGGAGGTTTATTCACTGTGTATAACAGGATCTGCCAGTAAAGTACAATGTTAATGCAGTGACAAGTGTTTGGAGCACACCGCTCAACGAACGTTGTTTGACATGGGGCTCCGCATCAGACGGCTCCTACCTATTGCCATGTTGACCCAAGAACGTTGTCAATTTCCTTTGCAGTGGACATGTGATCAACGAGAATGGAATCGCATCGCCTGGTTGGATGAATCGCCTTTCTTTTCACACAAAGTCGACGGTGGCTAACGGATAATTCGTCTTCCAGGCGAACAGCTGCTCTAAACATTTACCAAGCCAAGGACGCAGGGCTGTAGTGCAGTATTATGTTATCGGAGATATTCAATTGGGCTTCTATGTGGTAGTGATCGATATACGTGAAAATTATTTCGGACCAACCTCATGCCTCTATTCTTCATGTCCTACACAAAGGCCAATGGCATCTTCCAGCAGGGTAATAGTCCGTACCACAACACCAGAATCGTGGTTCATTGGTTTGAGGAGTGAACTCAGGTTGACGTATTGGCCTCCAAATTCGCCTGATCTCAACCCAATAGAACACGTAAGATCTGCACGTAGATATATTGTTCCAGATACGGCCTGAAACCTACCAAGGATTGGTCGAATCCATAACATGTCGAATCGCTTCTGCATTGCATTTCAAAGAGGGGACAACACGCTATTAAGCAGGTGGTCATAATTCTGGCTCATGAGTGTATATTCATAAAGAAATCTGTCACTAAGCACTGACCAATAAAACGAGGGTAAAGATATTCTATAGGATATATGGGTGTTAGATAAGTGTTTTAGAGAATGAACATGCACTAGATACAAAGTGAACACGTTGCACTTGTCTGCCACCACATTTGGTAACATGTAGGAGAAGTTTTACTTACCAATCTTTCTTGTGATGCTATCAGATTGAAGAGCAACAGATTTTTAGTTAACATAATGGTCTTATTTGCTTCATTCGTATATCATTAAAAACTTTTTTGTCAAAAATCACTTGCTACACAAATAAATTAAAGAAGTGAGTGTTTCTGATATAACTTTGATATCTTTCTAAAGTTTATATGATTTTTGGTATATTAGTAGGTTCATAGTTGCTATTAAGCAAGTGCTGAAGTCTATTATACGACACTGAATTATATCTCGTGATAAAGATGTACAATTTCTTCGTATTAGATTATTTTTACCTATGAAGTAAGCAGTAAACGGTTGCAATCAAATGGAGTTAGTTAAGATGATAAAATTGCAATTTATAGGCTGAAATCTCCACCAATACGGGTGAATTAAAGAGTCTCTTACATTTTACGTAGTTAGTCTTACTTTTGTGTGAAAAGATTATTGGTTCGTTTGGTGGAGAAATATGATAATATTAATAAAAATGATTCCATAAACGCGTATAGTAGATGGACCACATTATAAAGTATATTGAAAAGTACAAATAAAGAAGCCGCGTTTTTCTATCACGTTTTGAATTTGTTAGTGATATAACAAAATTAAAAACGTACCAGTTTCAAGAAACCTATTTGGTATCTGTAATTATAAAATGCCATTCACCAAATTATTTAGAACCAATAACTATTAACAGGATTGTTCCACAGAGAGTCCCAAATTTCATTGCAAGGGAAGAGACCTAAAATGCAGAAAGAAATATGAACTAAATGGATCAGTCACACATTAGTAACTTCAAATTATTAACTTTAACTCTGAGCAAATGGTTCTTCTCTAAACAGCTGTTGTGGCTAAATTGGTATCACTGTTATGATCGAATGATATTAAAAATACTGTGTTATCTTTTCAATAATGGTTCGCTCAACCATCGGTGCTGTTAACTATTAATATAAGCAAATAAATGCGTCAGTGTCATTATTTGAAAATATTCTTAGAATTTATAAGGAAGAAAGTAAACAACTCACAGAATATTTTATCTTATATCAATGTTTACAAATATAATATATGTTGGAGTTGTTAAATTTACTTTTTTATCAATGAAAGCCTCAGTTTTGACACCCTTGTTTCGGACATTTTCGAGATGGTACATTTCCTGATAAATAAACATTATTCTCTACCGCAGGTAGCAAAAACTTTTTTCCTTGCATACATTCAATGGACATTAAACTTTTTGAAATAGCGGGAAGCAGCGATGATGAGATGTATGTTTTCCGCAGCGCGATAAATTTGAAGAAACGTCTCCAGGGCATCGTTCATTTTGTATCTCCCTGCTCCCATGACATTTCCTCCTCTCTAATATTTATTGCCACTCTTATGCAATACTTTTCCGTTTCCATTTATTTGCATGTCACAAATATTTCAACGAATTCTGTGAGCATCCGCGGGTATCAATCAACGGGTGGAAATTTCGCTCTGCCTCCAAAACTACGCTTCCATATATTCGGCCTGTGTGGAATTTCCAACATTCGCGCATGTAGGATGCGGTTATTGTTGAGCGAAACTTCTAATTTATCGCGATTTGGTGACTCAGGAGAAATGCTCTTAAATTCCATGGGAGAAGGCAAAGGAATTATTTTTTGTATTCTCGATGTGGACGCATTAGTTTTTGAAACGATCAATGAAACCTTCACCTCAATGAAAAATCACTGATACATCCCTTTGTCTGAACAGATAATTTCTTATATTTATGCGCTTTTCCATTTCCGTACGGAAACAAATACTGTATAATTAAGCAGAAGTAAATGACTGAACATTACTGTTTCTCTATTCATGAACTTCTTTACTACTTCATAGAATTATCATTTTGCACATAAGCTGTTCGAAAGGACAATTGTGCTAAGCAGAAAGGGACAAATGTTACAACATTGTCAACATGTGTTAAACCAGTCTTGGTTCACTCTTCTTTCCTTTTGCTTGCACATCTGTTGAAATTCCACATTAATCGATAACGTCAGAGTCCTTATACAGTTACACAGCATTCTGAAACTTGTGAACACATTTAAATTATACTGGTTACTGCGATACAACAGAAACTATTTATTTCTAGCTATGGTATCAGTATTATGGTTCTTAAGGAATCAAAGTAAATTGGAAATAAATACTAAAATCCTCTAGCATTGTACTTTACCACGGAATGTAACTTGTCATTTTGGTGCAGGTTGTTAGTAACAGTAATAATAATGAACGGTTTGGAATTAAAATTCTTGCGAAGATTCACTGTAATGAGTTGGCAACCTGTTAAACTTTAGGTTTTATAAGTCAATTTAAAACGCTTAGGAGAATCCTTTACATTTCTTAAAAATAAATAAGTAAATAAATGAATAAAAAAATATCAACGAAACAGCAACCAATTGCTAATGTTCCTAATAATGGACAAATATTACACATTAATAACAGTTTCATCTTAATCAGAACATTAGATTTTGGAATAACATCACACATTTTTAATCTATTAAGAAAATGTGTATGAACTGTCTTCCTTATGCCTCCACGTGCTCGGTATTTTCTCTTGTAAGATTTAATAATTATTGATCTAGCAAGTTAAATGACTTCCATATTATTCATTATTCTTCATCTTTCCTATAAGGTCTTATGGGACCACGTTTCGATTTCAATTCTTCATCCTTTGTTGTTGTGTTTTCTTCCTTTCAATCCAATTTTCCTTCATTATTTTACTAAGTTTCTTCTTTCTCTCCTCAGACCACTTTGGTGTAGATTTCTTTCCTCTTTTTCCTTGGAATCTTTCCGAACTTAATACCTTCTTTCTAAAGATCTCTCTTTCCTTAATTTTCTCTTCCATTATCTTATTTCTTTCCAAATCTTTCTTAACCTCTTGAATCCAGCTGGGTGTTGATTTTGTTTTCCCAAAGATAATTGAATATCTTTTTCATTAGTCTGTTATCATTCATTCTGTAGATATGTCCAAAATAACAGCAATCTCCTTTTCCTTATTGATTCTGTTATATTTTCTATGTTCTGGTATATTTCCTTGTTACTTCTTAATTTCCATAGTTCTGTTGTTTTAATGGGATCCAAGATGTTTTTAATGATTATTCCTTTTAGTAATTCCAGTTTATCCGATCTATAGTTCAACACCAGGCATTCACTAGCATATAAATATTTGGTTTCACGACCGAGATGTAGTGCCTTATTTAAGAATTTTTGACACGAACTTTTTTTTTAGAGGTACCATGCGCTCTTTACATCCTGTGTATCCTTTCTTCCATGGCGGATTTATCTAATCAATTTTCTTGAATTATTTCATCCAAATATTTATATTTCTTTACACTTTATTCGTCCAATATCTGTCGTTAAAAATTTTGGAGCGTTTTTAATGTTTGTAATAAATTTAGTTTTTTTCTACCGAAATTCTCAAACCCGTTTTGTTGGCTATTGCTTCCAAGAGATTGATTTCTATTTTCGCTTTTTTAGTGTTTTCTGAAAGTATAGCGAAATCGACAGCAAATGCCAGGCATTTAATTTCAACACATTTGTTTTTTCTTCCCAAAATTATTGGTGAAATTTTGTGTTCGTTCAATTTATTATTTCAAATTCTTACAATTTTCTCTAAGACACAATTGAACAGAATTGGTGACAGACCATCACCTTGCCAAATACCT
This sequence comes from Vandiemenella viatica, assembly GCA_031002005.1. Lineage (NCBI taxonomy): Eukaryota > Metazoa > Arthropoda > Insecta > Orthoptera > Morabidae > Vandiemenella > Vandiemenella viatica. The sequence continues at coordinate 47,094,723 of JARYHS010008075.1, forward strand.
GTATTTATAACTGGATATTGTGGGCCATTTCCTCAATTGCAAGTTAATCAATTTTTTATAAAGGTGAATAACACGCCAATGCAATCAAAATTTCAATTGCATTGGCGTGTTATTCGCCTTTATAAAAAATTGACCTGTATTTATCTTGATAGATTTTGAGATTTAGTCCATAAATTTTTCTTTTAAAACTGTGTCTGTAACAGTTTCACGTATTAGGTTTGCCAATTTAGATTTGACTCAAAATTCACGAATTGCTTTATCCAAATTTTCCCTATTAACAGAGTCAAAACCCTTTTGAAAATCTATAAATATTACTATTATGTACTTGGAGCTTAATATTCGATGACGAATTATTCATTATTATTATAATTATGTATTATTTTTTTCTTAAGTATAAAGAATTTTCGTTTTATAATGATGTTTTAAGGGGAAGAGAAATATTTTTTTATATTTTTCATTCGTTGCTACTTTGTTGCTCCGTTTAGGGCAACATTCCTCTCGTATCTTGTCTCCACTCGAAGTAAAATTGGGCCAGGGTAGTTGCAGAAAGCCAACAGAGCAACAAATAATTGACTGTTAGCAGGGAATTTCCATCCCGGGAAGGGTCACCAACAACAGGCAGCCAGTTAGGAGAACTTCAGCGAGCAACAGTTGTCTTCAGTCCACTCCATCTGAAACCAGCGGATCGTGATCGCATGATTTGGAATCACTTAGGTACTTGCAACACGATTGATAGCTTTCAGTTATTTCAGTCTCATTCGGTAGGGTGAGAGGGTGCTCATCTTTCGCTTATGTTGATAGTCACATACTTATGACTTTTTTAACTACTGAAGTGTTCATATTGCATTACTAAAATGTCGCCCATCCATCAAGCTGCGTTACTGAAAAAGATATCCTTACTTATTTTTAAGTCTGTTCATCCTGAAGCTGCAATGGCTTGTAATTAATTCAACAGAAATTTATACTTTCACCAAATTTATGAGGGAAGTGCAATCTTACATCGACAAAGAATTTGTTTTATTCACGCCGCTTTGTCAGTCCGTCTGATTCTTTTAGCCATCAAGTTTAGTTAACAATTTTCAGCACAATTTTCATTCAATATGGGCAGTTTCACATTTTGGATAGAAGATCAGGGATTTTATTCGGTGCACCTATAAGCTTGCTTCTTATAACCCCAAGCAACTCTGGAAAAATCGGTTATTCAAAAGTTTGAATGGAAGATAAGTGAGTCTAAGATTAGCTCTAAGATAAACCTAAATTGGAAATTGTACTAAGAGTAACAGAGATTCTCAACGTATCTAGTAGGTTCACAATGTTCCAAATGAATTTTTTATGTGTATGGAAGCAGTAAATTAGTTTAAAAACAAGGATAAGGTGAACAGTATACTTGTAGATGATGCTACACCTATTAGCATTTACACGACGTTTAACGCGGGCTCCAGAAATCTCAAAACTTATAGAAGTAACCAGGGAAGTAAATTGCTTGATATTTGTATAATCGGAATAACAGAATAAGAATATTATGGTTCAACTTAATTGTAACCACAAATAAACTGCTTAATGGATGGTCAAGATAATGGTCCGTTTTACATCACCTAGACTCAGCTCCAGTCATGAATTAAGCACATTGGCGTTGGAGAGAGATAAACATCGATGAATTGTAAATGTATATATGTTTCGTATGACTGAGTATTATTTGAATGGAATGATTTTTTTTAATGAAATTTAAAGTGATTAAAAGTAATATAAAGTTTGAAATGCTTATTAAAAGATTATAATTATGATTGTAGAGTACGTCATAGTGTTTTTTAATGATTTATCTGCTATATACAATTTTAATTTTTTGAGTTTTGTATTTTAATGATTATAAATATTCTATATTTTCATTTAAAAATGTTTATTCATGATTATAATACATTTTTTACAGGTTCTGATTGTTTTTTACTGTTTTTATTGTTTGAATTTATTGTTAGCATTCGACATGGTACGGGAAGACCTTTTTTTTTGTATCTGTATTAATAGGACGCTATGTCTGTTATATTCGTATTGTGTTTTAGAATCTATGAACAGCAATCTTCTCTCAACTCATAAACGTCAAGTTTCGAGTAGTTTATGGTCCAGCTTCATAAATTTCTGTTTCCTGAATGTTGCTTCCTTTTCTGAGGCTCAATTGACACTCTAGGTTGCAGGGAACTCAGTGTTGGACAGTTGCCACGGGTTACGTATTAGCCGCGAGATGGAGCGGCCAGGAACAGCACTGTTCCATCAGCGCAGGTAACATAACGCCGCAGGCGCCTGCGGGCCCAAGCTGGGGCAGCGAGGCGCGGGTGTGCTGCTTGGTGCTTGATGGAGCAGCAGCCCAGTATTGGCTTACCAGCGGTGATGGATGAGGGCTGGATGCTGCCATCCCAGACGTTTGGCGGCCCAGCGACGCGCGGCTCCCATGCTCTCTGCTCCTCTACCTTCACGTAGTGACGGACCAACAGACCCAAAGTATTAGCAGGAACAACATCGCACAAGATGTCAACAAAAGGAAAATAGTATGATTCCGAGGATTAACAGAAAATTGAAAAAGGAAGCCCTTGTCCTATATGATCGGTGTATATGTGTGCAGAAGTATTAGACATTAATTGTGATTTCTCTAAACTAATGATGTCGAAACAGGAGATTCATCAGGATTTAAAAAAAAAATCAGCGCCTTTGTAACCGATAAGAAAAACCCGTTTCAAACGAGTATTTCAGAAATAAAAGCACCAGATGGATAATATTCTTAACAAAGCAATTAAAATCTTTGACTCTAGCTATAGTACTCCACAGATAAACGGTATCTTGTCGCCTTTCTCTTTTTATGTTGGTAATTCTGACACCAAATTATTCATCTATGATCTATTCCATTAAATGAAATAAACAGTTATTTCTGGACTTCCAATGTTTATTCTTTCTCTACATGCACATGTTTCTTTTTATAACCGATAACAAACATTGTTCGATGAAAGATTTAGTATAATATTCTTATCCGAAGTGATTACACGCAAATTCTAAAATCGAATTCAAATAGTAAAAATTATTTATGATTTTAATTTGTATTCCACCAGTATGCAATTTATTCAGATTATTAGTAAGATATTACGTTTTTTGATGGCTAATCTTCAAGCCCCAATTTCTATATTCTATTCATAGTTATTTACATCATGGTAAACCGCTGATTTTACGTACCGAAATAACACAGATGTTAGTAATTTAATACCAAAATCTGTGTTTCGCTGTCAGTTTTTAAAGGCCATTCGTGTCCCTGTTACGAACAACTACGCGAACATAAAAGTGCCGTGTACTTAGCTTTACAGACAGCCTTGTGGAATGTAACAACATTTTTTCCTTGTGGAGAACAATGCGGCAGTAAGCGGTCCAGCACAGTGTCAAACGGGGCGCGCCGGACACCGGCCGCCATTGTACCCGCCTGAAAGGCTATTGTTTGTTTTGGGGAATTTACGCGTGCGCCCAAACAAAGCTAGACGTGAAGTGTTATGCGACGTGGTGGTCGCACGATGGCCGTGGCCCTTCCAAACGACCGGCCACGCTGACCGGCCTAATAAACGCCCCCGGCCCATCACGACACCGCAGGCTGCTCCTCCAAGGCGCCGCGATAACGCTTCACCCGTGCTGACAATGTGACATTCTCTTACCTCCGGTCTCCATGCCGTGTCACGATATAGCTACAATCACAAATAAAATTTCATTTGTAGCTAGTACCGAATGGTGTACGTATATCGTACTGTAAAAGGAAAAAAGAACCTTTACATAAAATACTAATTTTAAACTTCTAAAAACTAACAGGAAATATTGCATAGTGAAGGAGCCTAGGGCATAGCCTTTCAAGGAATCTGGGTATGATACCTGGTACGTTTTTCCACGTTATTCCTAAATCACTCCGATCAAATGCCACGAAAATTTCTTCCTAAAACCATGCCCTAACTGCTGCCCATTCAATTCCACCCCCCACGCTCGGTTCTAACCATCTCCACGTTAATGAGTCGTGCAAATAATACACAATAAATAACTCAAGAAGTCTTAGTCTCAAGTTTGCCGATTTCAGCCAGCATTACATTAAAATGTCAGTAATACGGCCGTAGTGTTATTCGTCAAGTATAGGAATATTGAAGACATTTCCAGAGAGGGCAATGCTACTTTCCTGTAAATGTATTAAAAGCCGCAGTGATTACTCAAATACGCCCAAACTGATGAAAAAAACTGTGAGAATGAAATGCGGCGTGTAAGTAAACAATTACACTGAATACTAACAGCTGCTAGGTGTAAAAAGTAGCGATTATTGTTTGATGCTGTAATATCTCAGGTTTGACAATATTACAATATTTAATAAAGACAACAAGATTTAACATAGACAATCTTAAACGTATTCGGTGTGTATTCGTAACAACAAATTGCCGAGCTCACTGAAGTCAAGTTTTTGCCTAAAGCCCCCTCGATAAGGTTACCCTCGGTAGGGCCTGTCGAGAGAGGAAAATAAAATATTCAGGCTTATCTGTTGGACGAACACCAAGAACGGGGGGGCGTCACGAGACTTAGTCTAGACAGTGACATATACTGGGATGGATACAAACTAATGGTTTGTTCTTTTTTCAATGCCACACCATGAGGACCTGATGTCTCGGGACTAAGGGAATCGGCGATAGTGTGGAGCATACGTGTGTGAGCTTCGAGAGTGAGAGGTCTGACTTGAGCAATGGGAAACTCTGGTACGAGCCACCAAAGTGAGAGGTTGTGCTCCAAACCAGGACATTCTTGTTTCTGGTGTGATCGGTGGCTTATTACCCTCCTGTTCTCGGATAGTTTCGCCTTCAGCTGCAGTGATACTACCGAGTACTCTATTATTTGTGTACTGCTTCTCTACCAGATAAGCGGCACTAACATCTTCACTAATTCTGTCCATATCAAGGTCGTGGAATTTGACTGAATTACACCCAGATCGCCCTGAGTGACTCACTTTGTAACCTTTTGCTGACTGATAATGCAATAATAATGGCTGTTAGGAAAAATATTATCACATAACAGTATACCCTGGAGCGCTACTAGTGTAACAAGTAGTATGCTATATGTACAATTATATTCGTAAATGACTGAAGAATATCTGATCACATCATCCAAATCATCATATACTACTTCAAATTTTAAAAGTTATGACTGTGCACATGGATCAATTTTAGTATCAGAAAACAAGAAGTGTCACATAGCACTTTATCGGCTAACGTACCTGAAAACGTGTAGTGGAACTTCAGAATATTTGATACTGCACCTTCTTCATGATCATTATTATCAATGAAATTCACTCACTATGCCTAAACCGGTTACTGCTAGCACCCAACGATAGCGCTGAAAGTGGGGTGAGTTATTGGAAATAACCACCACTTGTAATTAGCGTAATTAGCTGATGAATGACAATGCAATTTGGCATTTAAGTTAAAAAATCATGAAGTTGGGAAAAAATTCTCCTTAAGACTTTAAAATGACCAAATCATTTTCCTTTCTTAAAATAAATACTAAAAATAGTATTTTTTTAATTATCTATAGCTATGTCACTTACGTTAGCCCATCTAGATAATGAGTCATGTCGTTTATTAAAATTTGAAATAAGCACAAAAAGCCGTTTGGAACTGTGTCCATAAGTATTAGTCCTATAGACGAAAGCAATTAGAATATCGAAAAATGAATATAACATATTTCCAATGGTTAAAAAATTATGAAAAGTATTACCTCAAATAAAAAAGTTAAAAACTATGTCCGATAATGAACGCGTCATTTTAGTTAACGCATCCATATCTAATGAAAATAATTGTTACGCAGATTCACGGGAGATGCTTACGAGCACTTCTGTCATTGAATCTCATTGGTGTTCAGCTAATTTTCCACCAACAAATTAATTACAATTTTAATGGTAACTAGTTTTCGATTGTATATTTAATCGCCGTCCAGCTATACGGAACCAATACAAGAACGCATTTAAATGTTTATATTGATAAGAAATTGCAATTTTAATGTAAAATCTAAATAAGTGTTGTTATTGAGAAGTCACGTTGCAAACGGCTTATGCTTATGTCAAGCAGGCGTTAATTTAAAAAGAGAAATAATAATAAAAAAAAGAAACAGAGTTGCGGAGAGTATACACGGACATGACGTGTGTTTCCGAAATGATTGTGACGTTTCCAAAATGATACTTCTCTAGTATTACTAAGCAAACACGAAAAGATTACGTTTTTTTAGCACTATATGTGCTATTTTCAGATCAGTCTAAAAAGAATACACAATTTCAAGACGAAACAACCAAAAGAAAGATCGAGGAAGGAAGTTGAGAAAGGCAGACACAGAGAATGTAATTAAAAAAGCTGAAAAAGAAGTTAAATATATAACTGAAATGTCACAGCGAAAACAAAAGAAAAATTTGGAAAGTATCTTGAAAGAAATACAAAGAGACGAGGAAACGTTTAGAACTGTACCACTACACTCAAACAACGAACTGACCAAAGTCAACACAGCATTCCTTGCAACAATAAATCGTCCACGAAGAAGAATGGTAAGAAAGGCAGAGCAGTGGCCCGTAGAACTATTAAAATATAGCAAAAAAATCATTACAATGCAATGGTAAATTTCACGAAAAAAATCTAAGAAGACAATTAAAAAATGAGGATAGAACACAATCAGAACAAAAACTCTGTAACTTCAAAATCAAAGCGAATAGCTTATTAAAAATGTTCAAATAACACCTGAAGAGATCAAGAAGCTTCCGTTTGGCGAGGTATTTGCTACACTATTACAAAAGTCTCCTGTAAAATATTTTAAAGACCAAGAAATATCTCATAAGTGTGTAAGTGCTAAGATTTTAAGGAAACATAAACTAATGCGCGTGGGCAAGCAATTTTTTTTTTCAGAGAAAAAGACGAAAATTTCTGAATATTAAATACAAATTCCGTGAAGTATTTTTTAAGCTAAAAATTTGTAAAATATTTTTGTTGAAAGAGATTTCGTTGAGGATGAAGAAATCAGTCCTATACTGAACGCCTCAGATGATTGAATTTGCGATTGTTCACCCAACACATCCTCCAGTAATCCTGAAAATTCAATGTGTCTCATGCCTACCAATAAGGGAGGAGAATAAGTTTACTAAGCTAGAGTGAATGCAGTTTATACCATGTTAGTAACCAAGAAAATTTAGCTAGATGAATCCATCACCGACCTTGGTAGGTGAACGTTAACACTCTGGAGTATTAGTCTGGAAAATGTGGATTCAAATTGTCCCATTCGACATTCCCGATTTCGATTTTATCGAATCACTCCAGGCGAATTTCGGGATGGCTCATACTAGATACCATGACCGAATTCCTTTCCGACCACTGTTCCCACTCCTCTTCTGGCTCTAATTACCTCTACTTCGATGAGGCGGAGAGGCGGAAGATAGTAAAAAATTGTAACTATAAATTAATAGGCCGTTTCAATTAGCAAAAGGAAACGTAAAAGCGCTTCAAAAAAATTAATCGGTAGTGTTATTGTTTTACACAATTGATCTATCTTTTCAGAAGACATGATGCTTGGAGCTGCGATAGATGTACACGTTATTGCGGGTAAGACCACTGTAGTGTCCAGTAAACAACCGAGAAATGACGTAACTGTGTGAACGTCTCGCTGAAATATAATCTCCGCTGTTTTATTGCCGCATGGTGTTATTGAAAGGTAACTTTCGATGGCGTTGTTGCCGTCATCTTCAAGTCCGATGCGTGCCGACAGCATATTTTTCTGCTTTCGATGTCATGCCACAGGAAGAATGGTTCTAGGAATCACATCACACATATGTAAAGAAATTGTAGATACTGGAAACTTTCATGGTGATGCGTAATCGCCATCTGAGAAACGCGTGCTGAAGACGGCTGAAGAGAGACGTAAAGAGTCCAACCTCAATTTTTCTAAATAATGGTTTGTTTCTTCCTGCAAAATGTATTATCGAATAGGCAACAAATAAAAAATGCAGATAAAAGACCAGAGAACCATCCCGATAACGTGTTTGACTCGATACAAAATCCACCCACACTAATTCCAAATGGCCATTAATTACATCAGCTTCCCGAGTCTTCACATTTCAGGATTGCATCGTTATTAATCTGAAATCGATGCTAGATCATTTCCAGTAAATATTTTTTTGCGTAACATTATAATTGCAATATAAACTAAGCGTCTAACAAATATATACGTGGCTAGCAGCATTTTGTGATTAATGGGTGTAGATATTCGAAGCATTGAATAAAGAATTAGTATTAAATTTCTTTAAGTCATCAGAAATTTTTTAATGGCATAAGAGGAATTTTTGGAGAAAATACTGTCAAACGTTAACCACCGTAAACGGTAATAGCTGATAGACGCCACTATCTGAAAGTTCACACCAGTTCATTGAAAAGTATTATATATTCGAAATTAATTGTAACAATAATTACTTTTTCTTCATATTTTATAATTTTATGTAAAACTGAATGCGGCTCGCTTAAAAAATCCGTTATGAAAGTTTAGCTAATGATTTATCAGTATTATTTATATGCTAATACTATTTCTATTGTTTTATTGTGGTATTCGGTCTCAGTGTTATTCCACTTCCAACTTAGTACATAATTTTGTAGTGTGTGCTCATTTCTGATTCCGTCTGTTCACAAAGGACTTCAGAGTATGTGTCAAAATCACGGCAGTGAGCAGGAATACCGTATTAAGCAGGCCGTAGAGAGAGAACTTGGAAGACGGGACGGAACTCACCTCTGCTGAAACTCGGGTGATCTCAGCATATAAATCAGAACTTAATTTTCCTTAATTGGTCTACCAACCGACAGAGAAGTTCTCAAGTGTTTCTATGAGCCTATTAGTATTCGTTTGTACGTTTGACATAAAACATTTCATGACTTGCATACGTACAGTTAAACATTATGAGAGTTTTTCTTAGTCTTAGTCAAAAATAATTTAAATCAAAACAATAAAATTTTGTGTTTCCTTAGAATGTAGTATATAGCTTCTAAAATACATAAAATCGTCTTCTTACTCTGTTAAACTTTTAAGATCTTGAAACTTATCATGAACTTTGACGCTAAAAACTAATTGTTTTTTCCCCTTTTTTATTCTCTAGACTTTGCATTTCTGCTTTAAATCCACCTTAGGAGTTTCAACAATGTTCAAACACAACAAACAGATCAGCTAAGATCGCCCAATATTGATCATAAAAAGTGGGATTCTTGACTGAAAATTGCTGCCAAATGGAAATTATTCTATAACCGTGACAATAATCAAAGCATTGGAACGGGTTTACAGATAACTGAAAATAATTTCACTGAGGCATTTCAAATTCGAATGTAAATACGTACCTCATAAATCTCTGAATTAAAACCGCAACTATCTGCAGATGAAAATATCAAAGATTGGAGACAAAAAGTGTTTTATTAAAAGTTGCAACGTCTTAAGTTAAGTAACTTTGCAGATATGGATCTCTCTGATCACTGTTAAAAAAACTTTACACTATCCTAATAACAATACTACAGACGCATTCAAATAATAACAACAGAATTTTAAAAAATCGTCTTGTCCCCGTCGTGTTCATTGATGAAAGCGATAGTTACCATTTTTGTGAACTGTGTAATTTCTGGGAAAATGTGCTTGTTACTTTTCAGGTATCTATTACCAGTTATTTATTATATCATATCAGGTCATGACCTGTAAATGGCTATCCCTTAATGGCTTAAAACTGGCTAAGATCAAGGGTCAAGCACATTCACACCGCCTCCTTCCCCCCCCCCCCTCCGCACCCAATTTTGAAGTCACAAAGACTGTTTATCACGTCATTATTGGTAACTACCTAGGTTTTTAGTTTGGGCATCCGGTTTCATTCCTCCAGGTATACGAGCACATAAGTATTAAGTTTATTTGTAGCATTAATATTAATGATCAGCTATGCAGAGCAGGCGTCAGCTTACCTGTTATTACCCCTCTGCCAACACTCCTCTTCATCTAAATGTCAGAACAATATTAAGTTTATTTACGGTATCACATTACACATCGTTATTAACCATCAATTTTGCAACCAATAGTTGAAAAATAATCGTCTGCCCAAGATCTTTCTCTTCAAAAACAACTCTGTTCTTCTCCGATTTTATTATTATAATATTAATTCAATTTGATTTTCACAAGTTTTGCAAAACATTTGTAGCCACTGTTCTCTAGAACTCTGATGAATCTTCAAAATCTTTACGATTCCCTCTTTTAAAAATATACATAGCGACAACATTCCAGGATTCAGATGGTCATTGGTCTTCCCAAATGTTATTATCCTTCCTGACCAAAAATTATGAAGCACCCAGAAGGGGAGGAAGATGCGAAATGAAACTTCATGGGCTGAGAGGGTATGTGACGTTATTTCAGAGATTATAAAATTTTTCAAATAAGTTGGCAGTATTATTAGTAACATATTATTTCATCATAATTGATGTAAAAATAACTGTAAAATCTAAAGAAAAAATAGGAAAATTTGGTAATAACAAATACAAGCAGGCAGAAACAGAATAGTTCTTCTTCAGCATATTTAGGGATACAGATTCTATTATACCATAAAAGAAATCATAGGGATAAAATATTATCTAGATCTGCTGCATAATTTCAGTGAGATTATTTTTTCATGAAACTTATATTAATTCAAAGTTTAGTACATAAAATTGTAGATAATATCGAAAAATATTTTTCTTGAAATTGGGCATATTTTGGTGAAAAATAATTGAGAGTTAAATCTATTTCATGCCTTCTACCGACTGGTCTATTATTATCATGATTATTATTCTTTAGCAACAATCCTTGTACGCTGCATGCTGTTCCTAAAGAAGTTTCTTACTCATAATGATTAAAACACATTGTAACAGCCCTCAAACCTATACTTTAAATGCAATTGTATTCTATGAAGCATTTGTAGCAAGCTAGATTTTGATTGAATATGGTCTTGTATGTTTGTCTTGCAATTTACTGTAAATCGGTGTAAATGAAAAGAAAAATATACCAGTACTATTTAATATGTTAAAAAACATAACTATGCAAGAAAATTGCTTAAATATTTGTAATTCCAAGTATTAAGATGAGTTACGATGTTTAAAGAATGATTTACTACAGTTTGAATTTATTTATGTGAATAATTTTGTGTTTATATATCTTTAATTTTCGTTTCTGACCATTTTGTAATGTTTGTAAATGATTATGTGTTAATTTCGATTGGTTTTAATATTTTTATAATTGTTTAAGTATTGTTAAAGTTCCAGAAATATCTGTCGGAAGCCTTGTTATGTTCTAGAACTGTTTATGAAACTTATATAAAACGAACGCCAGAGAGACAGAGACAGTTCTTACGTCGGCAAGGGGACAATTTATGGACAGAGTTTAGAGCATGTAATCTCTGGATGTTGTGTTTACATGTGACCAGTATCTTTGAAGTTGTGTATGTCTTCGAGTAATAAAAAAACTGTTAAATTTTAAACTGTATCCTGGACTAATTATTTTATAATAATTAACCACGAGACACTTTTTATATACGACGTCGAGATGGCTTCTAATCACTTGTCATCAATCTTGAATTGAGAAGGTAAAAATACATTTATTTTCGGGCCTGGTTGTAAAGAAATATTTTAAGCTTGTATTTTATCATATACCAGACAACTAGTTTTAAGTACTAAAACTTATAATGCATACGTTGAGAATGTAGTTGAGTAGCAACTGGAGACTATAAAGGAAATTACTTTTCAGTTGGTATTTGCTACCTATAAAGCATTTACTTAATAATGTTACTTTAAATGTATGGTACTACCATACACGTCAATTGTCAGACGTTACCGCAACATCAACTTCCATACCGTAAACATCAATCGTAATTTACATGATTAATGCAAAAACATTAATCAATGTGATATTGCAGTTGCAGTTGCAGTTGGACGGTCACTCAGTAAAGTAGCGTGATTTAGCTTGACATTTTATCTTTAGTGGTGTGTGAATTTGCTTAGTTTTATCTCTGATTGTTTACTTTTTATAAGAAGTACAGGTTATTAGCAGTTTAAGGTCTTTTCCTCAGTAGCTTATCTTTGTGTTACATTTTATCTCTAGTGGGGTGTAGATTTGATTAGTGTTCTCACTGAGTTTTTGCAGTTTATCCAACATACAGATTAGTTCGAGTTTCTGTTCATTTTTCTTTTTTTTCGATTTCAAAAAGCAGTATGTCTAGGGACTGTGATTGCTGTGTGCAGACGCGAGTTGAGGTGGCTGATCTGCGCGCTCAGCTTGCTGCTGTGCTAGCGAAAGTTACACAGCTGGAAGCTGCCGTAGAAGGTTGCAGCAGATGCGATATTGGGGAACTCGATGTAGCCACGCCACTCACTGATTCACCTATGTCGAGCATTGTACCTGCAACCCAGGCTGAAAAGCTGTAGGCTGTGCCTAGGTCACCTGACGGTGACTGGCATGTGGCTACCAGACTTCGAAGCCACACACGGGGCAGTCGAACAGGCTTAAAGGCCAAGAGGGTGAACTTGTTCGACTGTCCAACCGGTATGACGTATTGTCGGAGGCTGATTCAGTCGCACAATTGTCATCCTGCGAGCTGACGGCCCTCCAGCCCACTAGGTCTGGGTGATCGCAGAAGGGTATTCTGGTAGTTGGGAGCTCTAATGTTAGGCGGTTTATAGAGCCCCTTAGGGAAATGGCGGATTACTCGGGAAAGAAATCCAACGTCCATTCGGTGTGTATTCCGGCTGGTCTGATCCGAGATGTGGAGCAGGCCATCCCGGATGCCATAGAACGGACTGGGTGTAGCCAACTGCAGATTGTGGCTCACGTTGGCACCAACGATGCTTTCGCCTTGGGTCGGAGGTTATCCTCTCTTCCTTCCGGCGGCTGGCTGAAAGGGTGAACTCTGTGGCCAGTGGCCGCAAGATTTCGGCGAAGCTAACCATCTGTAGTATCGTAGACAGAGTTTATTGTGGACTTCTGGTTCAGAGCCGTATTGAGGGGCTGAACCAGAGACTACGACGTTTCTGTGATGATATTGGCTGCAGATTTCTCGATCTCCGCCACAGGGTTGAGTCATGTAGGGTTCCCTTGAATAGGTCACGTGTGCACTACATACTTGAATCGGCTACACGGGTGGCATGGGCCGTGTGGAATGCACTGGGTTATTTTTTAGGCTGAGGGAGGAAGACCTGAAACAAGAAATACAGTTACGGGCAACCCAATCAGATACAACAACGGAATGTAGGAGGAACGTAAAAGAGTCACAACAGTTAAAAGTACTCGTAATTAACTGTAGAAGCGTTTGTATCAAACAAACAGAACTTGAAAGCGTTATTTGTAGCACAGAAGCGGATATCATTATCGGTACAGAAAGTTGGCTAAAACCGGAAATAAGTTCCGCCGAAACTTTTAAAGACAGCATGAACGTTTTTCATAAAGACAGATTACATTCTCATGGAGGTGGGGTATTTATAGCTGTGAGTAAATTCCTCCCATGTAATGAAATAGACGTCGATACTATCTGTGAAATCATATGGATTAAACTCAATATTGCTGGGTCAAAACTCGTCATGGGCGCCTTCTACCTTCCACCCGATTCTGACATAGCTATCGCCGAGGAATTAAGAAGTAATGTTAACAGTATAACTAGCCCTTTTCAGGATCATGCTATGATTCTGGGAGGCGACTTCAATCTGCCTTATATCGACTGGCGAAATTATGTTCACTTTACTGGTAACAGGGATAAGGCAGCTTCTGAAGTAATTTTCGATTTATTCTCCGATAATCATCTCGAGCAGCTAGTTAATGAACCTACGCGGTGTCATAACGGTAGCGAAAACATTTTAGTTTTGCTAGTTACTAACAGGCCAGAATTATTCACCGACATTTCAACGACCACAGGAATAAGCGATCACAAAGCGGTAATTGCGACTATCAAATTAATGATCAAGCGAAAAAGGAAAAAAGGGCGGATTATATACAGATTCAGTAAGGCCTCAAAGGAGTGTTTTAGAACCTACCTGAGGAATAATTATCATAACTTTAAGTTAACAAAGGACACCGTTGAAGAGATGTGGCATCGATTTATACATATAGTCAGGGAAGGTATGGAAGTACATATACCGAAGCGGAAAATAAATGGGGAGAATGATCCACCGTGGTACACATGCGGAGTCAAAAGATTACTCAAAACACAAAGAAGGATACACGCACGCTACAGAAGGAAGAGGTCTAGCAGTGATTTAGAAACCTTGCCAGAGTTAAGAGGACGTGTGAAGAATGTGATGCGTGAGGCCTTCAACGATTTTCATTCAAACACTCTAAGAGTCTCGCAGAAAACCCCAAAAAATTTTGGTCGTATGTTCGAAAAGTCAGTTGTACCAACAGCAATATTCCAGCACTAGTTCGCGAAGGGTCGGAGGTTATTGAAAGCCGCGATAAAGCTAATCTACTAAATACTGTATTCAAAAATTCATTTACTGACGAAAATAAGGATAGCATTCCCGTTTTCCCACGTCGTGTCGAGTTGGAGATGGAATCATTACGAATAGATACTGCAGGTATCATAAAGCAATTTGAGCTCCTAAAGTGGGGAAAAGCACCTGGCCCGGATGGTATTCCAGTAAGAGTATTTTCAGAGTATGCGGCGGGAATCGGGCCATTTCTGTCTGATATATTCAGTAAATACCTAGAAGAGCGAAAAATACCTTCAGACTGGAAAAAAGCGCAAGTAACTCCGATTTTCAAGAAAGGTGATCGAAGCGATCCTGGAAACTATCGTCCCATATCTATAACATCTGTTTGTAGTAGAGTTATGGAGCATATTATATGCTCGAATATCATGAATTTCCTAGATGAAAATAATTTGCTTACAACAAATCAACACGGATTTCGGAAGAAAAGATCATGTGAAACACAGCTGGCCCTATTTACACACGACGTAATGAAAGTTATTGATGCAGGTTCACAAGAAGATGCAATTTTTTTAGATTTTCAGAAAGCCTATGACTCTGTGCTACACAACCGCCTTTTACCGAAACTACGAGCGTACGGTATATCGGATCAGCTTTGCGAATGGATAAAGGATTTTCTAACTGGTCGATCGCAGTATGTCGTTGTTGAAGGAGAAAGTTCTTCTAATCTAGATGTTACATCGGGTGTACCTCAAGGAAGTGTAATAGGACCACTTCTTATCTTAATTTTTATAAACGATCTCGGAGACAAAGTGAAAAGCCTTTTTAGATTGTTTGCTGATGATGCGGTTATTTATAGGGAAGTAAGGAATTTGGTCGATTGTTTAGCAATTAAGCGTGATTTGGATTTTATTTTGGCATGGTGCGCTGAGTGGCAACTCACACTAAATTGTAAAAAGTGTAAGACAATGAGCATAACTAACAAAAAGAATCCGATTGTTCAGAAATACGAGGTAAACAGTTCAGTTATTGATATGGTAGATTCTATGAAATATTTGGGAGTAACAGTACAAAGGAACATGAAATGGGACTTACACATTAATACGTTGGTAGGTAGAGCTAATTCTAGGCTGCGGTTCCTAGGTCGAATTTTGAAAAATTGTAATGAACAAACAAGGGAGATAGCGTACAAATCTCTTGTGCGTCCACATTTGGACTATTGTTGTGCCATTTGGGATCCGTTTCGTAAGGGGCTGATTGAGATTACAGAGAAAGTACAGAGAAGAGCCGCTCGATTCATGACCGCTTGCTACAGTCCTTATGAAAGCGTTACAGAACTGATTAGTAAACTATGATGGGAGTCTCTGGTAGATAGACGACGCACGTTTCGTATAAACTTATTGGTAAAAATGCGTACTCCCACTTTCACTTACGAGTGTAGTGAAATACTTCGTCCACCAACCTATTTGGGTCGGAATGACAGGAAAGATAAAATTAGATAAATAAGGTGCCGCACTGATTCTTATATGAATTCATTTTTTCCTCGTACCATTAGGGATTGGATTGCACAACAAAGAGAATAGGTTTGGTGCTGAGCACCCTCTGCCACCCATAGTTTTGTGATTTGCAGAGTATATATGTAGATGTAGATATTTTGTTATTTTAATCGTGCTAGGTTCAAAGTTATCTGCAAAACGTGTGAATGAACGCATAGTATTAAATGTAGCTACTCTTAATGTGAGTGTTTTAAATAATGTTGTGGCAGATACAATTAAATTTTCCTTTGTAATGAGTAGGATACTCCCTTGTAAGTGAAGTGCGTATTTCGAGGGATGGTCATATTGTACTAGAAGCTGGGACGCAGCTGCCGTGCTGTTTCTATCACTTGGTTTGAGTGGTCAAGGTAGTGATTCTTGGTCGCTGCTTCCACGCCAGTCGGAATCGTATCGACTGTAAAGCCATAACACTCAAACGGAATGGCTGGCAACTTTTATTGCGCCGTAAAACTGTAGATAAAGAATGTAACTATAAATAAGACCCAGCAGCGGCGTATCGCTCACAGACTATTGCTAATTAAAGTACCACCACTAAAAGCTGAATTTCTTACTATTATTAATTGATCTGGCGTCAGCTGGACAAGGCCGGTTCCTGGACACTAATTTTTAAAAGAATTCAGATTAACGGACAACTATATCTTTTTGGGTTATTTCATACAAGTTGAAGATTACTTTTCTAATTATTTCATTTATTCTGTTAATATAACAATAAGTTGCTAGAAACTACACTGGCGGATATTAAAATCCCAACACCCAGAGTTGTGATAGATGAATGAAATTTGATCCCAAGTATCCCCACACGAAGAGTAGTAATGATTAAAAATTGAAAGTTTTTACATGTAATAGTATGAGAATTACTGCAATATTTATTATACAAAATTGTTAGGTTTTTTAGCGTGTAAGTGGTGAATAGTGTAATGTAACACGGCACTTTTTAGTCCACAAGTTCTTGATGACCAAGTATGCCAAGGCGAAAAGTGACGGCCTTCTACACCCAAATATTAAGCTGTGAGAGGGGTCGGAGAATTTATGTGTTTGAAATGGATGCATCATATCGCGAAATCTTCCGGAAGATTGGCCTTATGGCAATTTCAGTATAAAGAGTTGTTACACAGTAGATGAAAGAAAGCCACAGGTCAATACGGATAAACAGCAACAGCACGTGAAGACCGCCAAATTGAGTGGATGGCCATTGTTGGCAGACGTGTTACCGCACGTTAGATCCCTGCAGTGATTACAGAGATTGTAAACAAGTTTCTTGAAGCTTGGTTACACATTCTTATCCCTATACAATGTGTTCCATTAACATTATTTCTCTTCGCCGTCGAAGTCATTAGAGGCGGAATGAGACTGGAAAAAAGGAACGGGGAGGAATTCTACCATGACCTTTTTTTTTTTTTTTTTAAGGAAGCGTCCCGAAATTCTCCTAGAATAATTGCGGGAAAATATGGAAAGCCATATCTGGATGCCCGGACGGAATTCGAACCAGCGTCCTCCCGATTGCGAGGGCAGAATGTTAACCGTTCACCCATCACTCTCGGTAACAGCATCATCTAACCAAGTGTAATGCAAAACGCAAATGAACACGAGGATGGTGTACGTTTGTATTAAGAGACAGGTCCGATTCTGTTTGTGGCAAAAAATGATAATCGAGAACATGTTCGCAGGCGTAGTGGAGAAACGGCTTACCCTCCTGTGATTTCAGAACGTCACACAGGTGCAGCCACTGGTGTCATGGTTTGAGGGCACTCACTTTCTACAGAAGTACTGAGTTAGTTTTTGTTGAAAGCATAATAACAGCCCCCCACTGTGTGGAGAGGATGCTGCGCCCTACCCTTCATGTCCACCATCCAAATTGTATCTTCCAACAGGATAATGCCCGTCCTCATACTGTGGCCATCACAACACAACCTTGCAAGGGGTTACGATCACAATTTGGACCGCACGGTCCCCTGATTTGTCCCCCAGTAGAGCATGTCTGGGATGCCAAGAGTAGACACAATAGATCACATGGTCACCCAGCACAAACTGTATAACAACGAAGACGTCCGAACACTTATTTATTCAATGCTGGCAAGGATCCACGAAAGTATTGGTGTTCAAGGTGGTCGCACTTCTTACTGACAGCTGCGTCTAAAGGTAATAAACTTAGTCTGATTCATTTCAATTATTTCTTCTGGGTATGACCCTGGATATACCTACAAAGATTCCTAAATTCCACCCTTCCTGTCTGTCCGCCAGTGTAATTGATATTTATATGACCTCTCTATCTGTTATAGTTATTAAACTGAAGAACACGTTTAACGTTATTTCATTTGTAGGTTTTGTGATTTCTTTACACTAGCTAAAAGTTTTAGGAAAAAACATTTTATAAATTCATTTGCCTTAAACAGGGAAAAAGTATCACAATATATCAAGAGGAACGCCAAATGAATTCATTTCTTCTGGTTACGAACGGATTTATTAAAAATTGATTTGGGAAAAAATTAAAACCATTTCATAGCCAAAATTCTCTCAACAAACCCAGAAAAAAAATTCTCCTAAAGTATTAGTGAATCACATAGACGTAAAACACAATAGTGACATGACAGTAGATTAATGCAGTTTCAGTAATCTTCTTATAATAAAACCTAGATTGTCATTTGTATTACATTAAAACTGAGGAACATTTAGTAGCAGCAACCAAATGATTTGGGGTTGAACTGTCAGCTCAATTTTGAATCTCGACGAGTGCGTACCAGTTACAGTTTCTTGTTTCAGTTCATAATGACGCACATTCTTGGCACCGAATGTGTAGATCTACAACGCACAGCTTACACAGTTGTCAGATAGATGTCAATACTTTCACACCTCTTCTCCCTTAAAAACACATTACATTTATTATCCGTTTCCTTAGGTATGCGCCTAAAGCATTTCTTCCAACCACATCCATAGTTTTATTCCATTAATTCAAACTGCGACAGGTATACTCTTTGTTTTCCTTTAAGCAGTACATATTTACTGACAGTTGACAAAAAAAAAAAAAAAAATAGAAAATCTGGAACGACGAAAGGTGAAAAAAGCAACTTGCTTGGTCTAGAGAATACAAGGATTCATGGTTGAAGAAATAAGAAACCGTACAAAAATCAAGCGATTTCCATTGATTGACAAAGGTCCTGGAGTCCACCATCCGAATCCTGCCAACACCTGTCCCTTGTAACCGTTTCACATTCATGCATACATATTTTAATGGGTAAATTATGTTTATACTTACCTTACGTGTGAGAAACAGTGATACATCAACCCATAATATGATGATTTTTTTCTTTTACGATAAATGGGTTGCAATATTAGAAGATGCTCCCCGAAATTTCCTTACTCATTGTATGAACCAATGTTAAATTCTTCCCACTGCAGTATATAATCTTACCATTACCTTTCGTGTTAGTTACAAAAAATATTTTTGTTCACTTCTGATGACCTACCAGCATCGCTTTCGTCTATTACCTCTGATCAATCGAACATTGGTCGCTGATGCTAATATCTACTAGTCCAGTGAAATCATGAGAACGAGAAACTGTTTCGAGGAACTTTTAGTCAGAAAACAGAAGTTCATTTAGTGTTATTGATGCTGTCAGAGTGATAAAATGTATGAACGAAGCCACTGAACTTTTTTTTAGAACTCCTGAATCGTTTTGAAACAAATTGTGACGATTGTGAATGAATTACTTGAATCACTAACCGTTTGTATTCCAGACTTTCTTTGCAAGAAAACTAATGGAAGAACTCTGTCAAAAATAATTCGTATCAAATGTGAATATAATGATTACCTTCAACAGCTAAGACGCTGAACTAACTATAAGTTCATTCTTAAATGTGTATCAAGCGTTGTGTTAGAAATGCCATTGCATAAAAGATACGTGATAGATAGCCATAGTAAATTATTCCATTGCATTCAAAGCACCCCGTAAGGATTACGCCTATTTCATAACGGAATCAGGCGCGTTTGGACGAAAACCTGCATCCAGTTACTGAGTGGTCTACTGTTGGTTAGGGCATCGTGCGTGTTTTATACGGGACTGGAATTCTTCTTTCTGATGAATGGTTGTTCATAATGCCTGTTTGCTCTTCTTCACATATAAAGCATCTTATTATTAGTCACGAGAAGTAGGCGATACCTTTCACCATGTTTACTACTCATCACGTAATTGAAGTTCCGAACTATTACTTTAATAAAAGTTTGATCCACTTAATTCACCAAAAAAAAAAATTAAAAATTAAATTACATTAAATAAACATAACTCTCATCTCTTATATTAAATAAACAGTTTAAATTGCATATAATTCATTAAACACTTTGAAATCGGCAGACTAAGAATACAACACAAACATAAAAATAAGCAATATTACACAGACATATTGCATTTGAATAGTATATCAGACATACACTCTGCAGTAAGCAAAATAGTCAGTATTTGAACGCTAAGTGACATTATGAGTCACTATTCCCTTTAAGAGAGAATATATGTAAGGTCATTGTATGTTAGAGCTAGAACATTTTATCTCAGAGATGACTGAATTTTGCAATTAATGCAGTCTTTGAGAGTAGCATCACGGCTAAGTTATTGGCACACAAGTGAGACCGAGCTATCTTCATTTTATCACCAGCGTTTTGGGAAGACATGAGTTGTAATCCCAGTCCGGTCTTCCAGATTTCGGTTTCCCATGGTTTTCTTATTTCACTCCGAACTAATGTCGGAATTATTTCTTCAAAATGCATTAGCCAAATTCCTTCCCGTTCCTTGAACCCAATTCTTTCACGCCTCTAATGACACATCGATATCGACGATAAGTAATACCGTAACACACACACACACACAGACATGTATATATATATATATATATATATATATATGTGTGTGTGTGTGTGTGTATGATTTTATCTTTGCGCAAGTTCACTGATGCACAAGATTGAGCGCCAGTTGAGAAAGTAGGCCAATCGGGAGCGAGAGTTTGGTAAAATAACTTTTATACTATCTTTTAAAGGGACTGCCTCGGGCGGCCAATGATCGCTACTGTGCTAGGAGCTAAGAAGCGAGGTACGAATACCCTTAAAGTGAACTGCCCAACGGAACGGCCAGTCAGGTTGAAATTTCCCCTGTTTACGAAACTTGTAAATGATTTTTATCACTAGCCTCTGACCCGTAACCATACGTCACACAGTGCATACTTAGCAGTATCGCAAATGGTGTTACAATTCTCCTTTCAATCATCTTGATTATTGCTAAACATACCTATACTTGTGATATATGTGAAACCGCCTGTCTAAGGCAGAATGGAGCAACACTTACAAAGCTTTGGAATCCGTTAATAGAGATTCCTGTTTGTTACAGAACATTCCAAATAAACTGCTTCTCTTTTGCAGCATTTGGTGAAATCGCCCATTTCGCATTTCACTTGAATCTGGGAGGCAGCGTTGATAAACTGTACCAGCGTAGTTCAATTTCAACTTTTATTGAATTACAGATAGCTCAGATTGCACCAACGTAAGACAGGCAATCTCACATTTAACAGTTACGACGAAGGTAATAAATATTTAACAAGAGTTCGCGAAAGAAACCTTATACAAACAGCTGCGACGGTACTTTTCTGTGTGAACACAAATGTTATTTCACTTTGCCGTGCCATAAAAGTTATTCTCTTGTATACAGCCTGAAGTAACGCCCCATAAAGAGGATATGTCGCCTGGATTTCTTCACAATATCAATAGCACGCAAGAATTGTCTAGCTGCAGTAATAAAAATGCTGCAGATACTTTTAGTTTCTTTACAGTGAAATTTTATTAAAAAATTCTTAGCAAGACAATATATATACAGTGTATATATATATATATATATATATATATATATATATATATATATATATATATATATATCGAACGTGTAATGAATTGATTGAACTTATTCTAAACTGAAACATGAACATGCAGTTTTGTGCATTCTTAACTGCTAGACTTTTCTGCTAAAGAAGAATCACTAATGAAGCTAACATTTCAATGATGTTATTGAGTAAAGCAAAGCTGCATGCTGACAAGTAGCGAGCGCTTCAAAGAAAATCTTTGTGCTAT
This sequence comes from Vandiemenella viatica, assembly GCA_031002005.1. NCBI lineage: Eukaryota > Metazoa > Arthropoda > Insecta > Orthoptera > Morabidae > Vandiemenella > Vandiemenella viatica. Next base: position 47,116,871 of record JARYHS010008075.1, read on the forward strand.
TAAGTCGTTTATGTGGAATTATATAGCGACACAAATTCATAGAACACTAATATGTTGACAAAACTAATTTTCAGTAACTAACAATGCTTTGTCTTGGAGGAAACGTCGAAGATATCTGGAAATCACTATTTTTTCGATTTGTCACATCTAAAAAATATGGATAAAGCCAAATTTGTGGCGTTTGTCTTCGGTATTAAGCACCCTTTGAAAAACTACACAGCGCATAAAAGAACCACCAATTATACTATTTACCTCTCACCCGACGATATTTTTTTCGGAAAAAGTGGACAACTGTAGACGTATTGAAGAACTATCTTCAGGATACAGACGCAACGCCAAAACCTAAACCGTTTCTGGTTTTATATCGGACCAAGAACGAATGAAATGAGAATGGTTACGTTGATAACAAGTCACCAATAGGCGAGTAATGGTTGACTGTTTGGAATACTTTATCTGAGGCATCTGAACTTCCAGTATCGAAACATTTATGTAATTACGAGATAAGCATAGTTAGAACTGAAAGACATTAAATATTAGCTTATGCTTCTTTGCAAATATGGGTTTCTTCTTCTTAACTGTTGAGCCTCTTTCCTTCTCCTCAGGAGACATTTGTCGTAGCCATCCAGCAGTCTCAAGCAATGTATGTTGACCTGACCGCTTTTCGCAGGAAAATAAATTTTAATCATCACCCTGCAACTAAAAAATTGCAAAGGAATATAAGATAGCGAGGAAAAACAAAATGATGTAATCTTTAATGAATAAGGAAAAATGAAGATTCACAGACGATGACATTCATTATCTGTGAGTTCGTGGGGCCAAACATTTGAGTAACGAAATTGTTATTGCGTTATTTGATATTCATATTTAATGCTTAGTTATAATTTTATCACCCAGATGGTAACAATTTTGCGCTAGTGATAAATTTTTGCTGTTACTGCAAGAATTTATAATTTTTATTATCATATTTGCATTAAGATAATATGTTTGAATCATATCTTTATTTTGTGAGACATGGAACGAATGCGAAGAGTGAAGTGATCGTGATCATGAAACCAGAAGTGTTGTGTAAGAATCTAAAAAACCTATGCGGCGAGACCAACAGTTCATAGATAGGAGCTTTAAAAAGACTGCTTTGCTGACACAGGGTTTATAGCAGAGAATAAAACGTTGACTTGCTCCAAAAACTGAATGTGGACACCTTTGTGCAGTAGTTTCTCTGATGCTGCTAGTCCGTGAAACTCAATTCCAGGCACATTCTCTCAGGAACCAAGTGGATTAAAAAAATATCGCGAATGGAGGACCAATCACAGACACTTTCTGTACTTAGCAACTAAATTTTTATTGCTTGTTGATCACCAGTGAATCAGTGGATCATCAGTTTGTAGGAACGTACTTACGGAAGCCACAAACGGAGGGATTTCTCATCGGCCAATAAAACTGAGTAACGAACTTTTTCATATTTTAATGTTTATATTTGTTTGTATGTGGCGACGAATAGAGGAGTGAGAGCGAGTAAATTCGCTGAAATTCGCCTAAAGTGGATAACTACCTATCAGCTGGGCCAATAGAGAGAACCGTGACGTTCCCTTTGCAACAATTATTACTTTACATTTCAGCCAGAATTCCTTTCGATAGGGTAGGGTCCTCATCGAATGTATCTTGACGCTATCCCTCATTTTAGCCAACCTGCAACCTTCAGATATCCCAGAAAACTGTCTGTCACTTAAAGACTTGTGCCTAGAGGAGACAGCGGCCAAGTCCGACTGGACTCCCCGTAGTACTGTTGTTTGCAAGGCTACCCTGGTAACGTTTTCTGATTATGGCTTTACGCCTCGTTGGCCCCGAGGTTATTAGAGACGGGGGAAAGGAACGGGAAGGAATTTTGTCATGGACTTTTGAAGGAAGCATACCCAAATCTGGATGCCCGGACGGTGGTTCGATCCCACGTCCTCCCGAATACGAGGCCAGAGCGTTGTCCGCTCATCCGCCACGCTCTGTATGTTTAAAGTCACTGTCGGAATGACTTGCACAATACTCCTCATGTTATAGGTGAAGACGGCTACCCACACACGTAGGATTGGGTTGTCTACGAGTAGCTTCGAGAGGTCTGCCGAGGGCCTGATTCCGCACGCCCTGTTATGTCTAAGACTTATCAGCCGACTGCTCTACGTGGTAAAGCTCCTCCCCCAGAGTTTCTCTTTGTTATTTGTTAGCACGATTTCCCTTCAGTGTTAGATGACTCACTGCCGGTGCCACTTACGTGATTTCTCTCCCACACCAACAGAAGCCCTTTGCTTTAAGGGTAGGTGCCGTGTGGTCAGCTGGGGGTTAGTCTCCGATACTAGCGTTTCGTGGGCTCGGGTACCTCAAACGACTGACCTCACGCGCCTAGCTGTTTAGGGAAGCACGCCACAGCGACAGCGTTATCGCTTTGGGGGTGCGGTATACCAGAGTTGACCTGCAAAGACCTAGAGCCACTGCCGCATCACCGTAACAACACACCTTCATCTCAATAATATCCACTACCAGTGTAGTAAAGAATTCCGTCCATATGTCTGCAGCAAGTGCCATACAAATACTTATGCCCTCAATTGGTCAATAAATGATCCATTAAAAAAATTACTTTACTCCAAATAAAACGTTACGTTTTAAATTGTTCGCAAAATAAATGAATTCTTGAGCGAGCTGCTGATTTAGACTGCGCGTGTGACGTGGGTCATTACAGGTCTGCTTACTTTGCATTTTTTTTAGATTTCCAGAAATCCTTTGACTCTGTGCCACACAACAGCCTTTTAGCGAAGCTTCGAGCATACGGTATATAAGATCAGCTTTGTGAATGGATAAAGGATTTTCGGGGTGTAAGGGTTTGGGAGATACTATACTAGTCTTTTCCAACCAAATGTCAACCTCTCCTTCACGTGGTGCACCCTGTTTGCACGGACGAGGCTCTGGCGACTGAAAGATTCCCGGTATAAGGAGTCACCCACTGCTTGCCAACGGCTTCCGAAAAGAGGGCGGAAGAGCGGGGAGCGGTTCAGGGTACCCTCTTGCCCTTGGGGTTGGAAACGGCCCCTAAAGGCGGATGAATCAGAAATGATCAACGGCATGGGGATGCAGAAGGCAACGGGAAACCACTGCATTAAAGACCCAAAGGGTATCCCGAGGACATGTAATCCTCTCAAATTACATATATCATGATGGCTTCTTCCTGGGTAAAATATTCCGGAGGTAAAATAGTACCTCAATCGGATCTCCGGGTGAGACTGCTCAGGGAGGAGTCATCAGAATGGATAGAAACATTCTACGAGTTGGAGCGTGGAATGTTAGAAGTCTGAATAGGGCAGGTAGGTTAGAAAACTTAAAAAGGGAGATGGAACGACTTAAGTTAGATGTTGTTGGGATTAGTGAGATTAAATGGAAGGACGCACAAGATTTCTGGTCTGGGGAACACAGGATAATTAGCACGCAAGCTGTCAATGGACTCACTGGTGTAGGATTTGTAATGAACAAGAAAGTAGGGAAACGGGTGAGTTATTATGAACAGTTTAGTGACTGGATTATTTTGATGAGGTTAGAAACTAAGCCCGTCCCAACCACATTAGTACAAGTATATATGCCAACGTCACAGGAAGATGACGAAGAAATAGAAAAAATATACGCTGAAATTGAAGAATTAATCCAATATGTGAGAGGCGAGGAAAATTTAATAATCTTGGGTGATTGGAATGCAATAGTGGGAGAAGGAAAAGAGGGGAATGCTGTAGGAAGTTTTGGTCCAGGAGAAAGAAATGAGCGAGGAAGCAGGTTGCTAGAATTTTGTGAAAGATATAAGCTAGTAGTGGCGAACACACTGTTTAAGAACCATTCAAGAAGAATATACACCTGGAAACGTCCTGGGGATACAGGCAGATATCAGCTATATTAAATCATGGTCAAACAGAGATTCAGGAATCAAGTTCTGGACTGTAAAGCGTACCCAGGAGCAGACATAGACTCGGACCATAATTTGATAGTAATGAAGTGCAGGCTGAAATTCAAGCGAATAAGGAAGCAGCATAAGCAGAACAGACTAGAAGTGAATAAACTGAAACAATCTAACACAAGAGAAAAATTTGCAGAAATGGTAGACTGAGGTCTAAGAAGTAACTGTGAAAGGAGCTCTACCGAGGACGAATGGAATGCATTAAAGACCGAAATAATGAAAGCTGGCAAAGAAACATTAGGCTTTAGGGAACAAGCTGCCGGAAACCTTGGATCACAGAAGAAATTTGGATCAGAGGAGAAGGTACAAAAATGCTCAGGATGAAGCATTAAGAGAGCAGTACAGGCAATTTAGAAATCAAATAAATAGGAAATGCAAAATAGCAAAAGAAAAATGGCTACAAGAAAAGTGTGAAGAAGTAGAAAAGGAAATGGTCGCAGGAAAAGTAGATGTTTCCTACAGAAAGATAAACAGAATTTTGGAGAAATGAAGAAAAGAGGTATGAACATTTAAGCTGCCGATGGGAAACCTCTTCTAAGGTCAGAAGATAGAGCTAACAGATGGAAGGAATACATTGAGAAACTGTATGTTGGGGACGACTTGAACAATAGTGTATTGGAAAAGGAAGGCGATGTCGACATGGATGACTTAGGAGATCCTGTTTTGAGGACAGAATTTAATAAAGCTCTGAATGACTTGAAAGCAAATAAGGCAGTTGGAATTGATGAGATCCCTGCAGAACTTCTTAAATCCATAGGAGAGGAAGGAATCGAAAGATAATTCAAGCTGATATCAAAAAGTTATGAAACGAGAAATTCCAACTGATTTTAATAAAAATATCATCTTCACACTTCCAAAGAAAGCAAAAGCCGACAAATGTGAGAATTATCGCACCATTAGTCTAACATCACATGCTTTAAAATGACTGACCAGAATAATATACAGAAGGATGGAAAGGGTAGTAGAAGAGATAGTAGGTGAAGATCAGTTTGGGTTTAGGAAAAATCGCGGTACAAGGGAAACAATTCTGTCTTTCAGATTAATACTTGAAGGGTGGATCAAGAAAAACAAAGATACTTTTATGACATTTGTTGATTTAGAAAAAGCTTTTGATAATGTTAGGTGGGACAAGATGTTGAAAATTTTAAAGAAGTCAGGTCTAAAGTATCGAGATAGAAGAATACTCTATAAACTATATAAGAATCAAGTGGCTGTAATAAAAGTAGTGAATCACGAGAGACATGCATCAGTTAAAAAGGGTGTGAGACAAGGTTGTAGTCTATCCCCGTTAATATTCAACTTGTATGCAGAAGAAGCAATGAAGAAAGTCAAAGAAAAATTTCCATGTGGCATAAGTTTTCAGGGAGAAAAAATCAGTATGCTACGATTTTCTGATGACATTGTCTTGTTAGCAGAGAGGGCTGAGGATATTGAGAAGTTATTGAATGGCATGAACAAAATACCGAAGGAAGATTTTGGACTGAATATAAATCAAAGTAAGACAAAAGTGATGAAATGTAGTAGAAATGATACCAATACTAGCAGATTAAATATAAAAATAGGATTGGATGCAATAGGAGAAGTGAGCATAGTTACAACCGATGGCCGAAGCAAGAATGATGTTAAAAGCAGAATAGCACTAGCAAAAAGAGCCTTCATGAAAAAGAGAAACCTTTTAGTTTCAAATATTGATCTAGGAATTAGAAAGAACCTTTTAAAACTCTATGTGTGGAGCACAGCACTTTACGGTAGCGAAACATGGACTTTAGGAATACCGGAAAGAAAAAAACTTGAAGCATTTGAAATGTGGTGCTACAGAAGAATGCTGAAAATTAAGTGGACAGACAAAGTAAGAAATGAACGAGTTTTGGAAATGATTGGTGAGAAAAGAAGTTTATGGAAGAAGCTCACAGGAAGAAGAGACAGGCTGGTAGGTCATATTTTGAGACATGCTGGATTGGTTAATTTGTTAGTGGAGGGAACAGTTGAAGGTAAGAACTGTGGAGGAAGACAGAGATTAGAATATATGAAGCAGATAATTGAGGACGTTGGTTGTAGGGGGTATGTAGCAATGAAGAGGTTAGCACAGGATAGGAAGGGATGGAGGATTGCATCAAACCAGTCGAATGGCTGACGACAGCAAAAAAAAAAAAAAGAATTTTCTAACTGGTCGGTCGCAGTATGTTGTCGTTGAAGGATAAATTTCTTCTAATCTAGATGTTACATCTGGTGTACCTCAAGGAAGTGTAATAGGACCACTTCTTTCCTTAATTTTTATAAACGATCTCGAAGACAAAGTGAAAAGCCTTTTTAGATTGTTTGCTGATGATGCGGTTATTTAAAGGGAAGTAAGAAATTTGGCCGATTGCTTAGATATTCAGCGCTATCTGGATGTTATTTTGGCTTGGTGCGCTCAGTGGCAACTTACTCTAAATTGTAAAAAGTGCAAGACAATGAGCATAACTAACAAAAAGAATCCGATTGTTCAGAAATACGAGGTAAACAGTTCAGTTATTGATATGGTCGGTTCTATGAAATATTTAGGAGTAACAGTATGTCGCGAAATAATCGCGGAAGTACTTAGGGAGGTGTTGCGAAAGAACCGTAGAAGTACTTAGGTGCGACATGTTGTGCAATACAGTGTAGGGTTTACGTGTTCAGAGGCGCGTGGGATGTTGCGGAGAAATCCAGAAGGTCGAGCGAGGGGAGATAAGGCTGATGCAAGAACGAAGGATGCGTGACCGACGCTACAGAATGTTCTGGAAGGTTGAGAGGACACAAGTAACGTCGTCACCGGACGATATAAAAAGAGGTGGCTGGGCCACCAAGGACTAGAGAGAGTAGGGCGGAGCAGTAACGGAATCGGAGCAGCAGCAGCAGCAGCAGAGAGTAGGGCGGAGAGACAGACTAGTGCAGGACGCAGTAGTCGCCGTCAGTGGTTCAACTCTCAGTAGCAGCCTTCGATGCTGATGTAGGGCATAGCCGTCATTGTCAGGAGGTTATGGACTCTAGCAAGAAGGGTGTCATACTAATTAATCCTGTGGGAAAGTACTTCTCTTATAGAACGTATCTCCGCTTGAAGCGTTGGAGACGGTTTTTGCGAAAAGTATATGCTGAAGCAGGCATGGACACTATCAGCATTTTATGGTAGCCCTTGAAGTCGTGCACCTCCCATAGGGCTTTCTATTAATTAAGTCGGGCTTCGTGAGCTGTAACATTGTAACCTCAATTTTGTTGCAGTTCAATTATTTCTCCAGTACCTTTTCCACACCGAGTTCCTTATTTGAAGAATTTTTCCCACTTTGAGTTGAGTCTTTTAATTTCACATTAGACTCACTTCAAGCTCCCAACTTCCGAACCGCTCGCGGAAGTAAAATAGCCAACCAGACGAAACAAGTACAAAGGAACATGAAATGGGACATACACATTAATTCGTTAGTGGGTAGAGCAAATTCTAGGCTGCGATTCATAGGTCGAATCTTGAAAAATTGTAATGAACAAACAAAGGAGATAGCGTACAAATCTCTTGTGCGTCCACATTTGGATTATTGTTGCGCCATTTGGGACCCGTTTCGTAAGGGATTGATCGAAAGTATAGAGAAAGTACAGAGAAGAGCCGCTCGATTCATGACCGCTTGCTACAGTCCTTATGAAAGCGTCACAGAACTGATTAGTAGATTAGGTTGGGAGTCTCTGGTAGATAGACGACACACGATTCGTTTAAACTTATTGGAAAACATGCCTACTCCCTCTTTCACTTTTGAGTGTAGCGAAATACTTCTTCCACCAACCTATTTGAGTCGGAAGGACAGGAAAGATAAAATTAGAGAAATAAGGTGTCGGACTGATTCTTATATGAATTCTTTTTTCCTTCTTACCATTAGGGATTGGAATGCACAGCAAAGAGATTAGCTTTGGTGCTGAGCACCTTCTGCCACCCACAATTTTGTGAATTGCAGAGTATATATGTAGATATGTAGATGTAGATGATATGGATTGAAATCCAGCAATGTGGGATCTCGCAATCTCGAGGAATCCAGCATCATTTGGCAGTCTGTTGGATCCCGCACAAAATTAAAGCGGATCCGCAATCCGTAAAATTGGTCGAAAACGTGTTTCAGTCTCCTCTTCGTCTCTTCCTGTTTGAATCGGTCTCCACCGGTTTTATTTGACTCATGAGCAAGATCCCTGCGGCCGAAGAGCGGACGACATAGGAAAAAAATTAAAATAGTCCACATATAAAACATCAGATAAAAAAGGTTATACAAAACAGAGCCTAGAAAGAAAGGACAAAAAAGTAAGGGAGAAAACAATCCAAACAGGTAAAAATGGAGACATGGTAACTAGGTAAAAACTTAACCTTTGAATGCTTCAGGCGATAGGCTGAAGAATATAATTGGCTCTCTTTTTTTAAAAAAAAAAAAAGGAAGCACGATATGAGGCTATGCCTGTCTAGGCAATCACGACAAGCCTGCATTATCTGGAAGCTACTTGACACGTGACGAAGACAGCAGAGCCAACTGTAGAAACGCTGTGTTTCTAGGACACTATCTGGCTGAACATCTGATAAGATTACATTGCATCATCACGCACGAGAAGCCACCACTCCTTATTCTTTTATTCCCATCCGTTATTATGCGCGAGAACTCACAGTTTATTTCAACTTAATAATTAACTACGCTTATTATGTGATTTATTTCACGTGATATCCAACTGAGACACCTGATTAGACTGTATACTGTTTATGATCTGAGCAAGAAACAAGAAATTGTCTTCTGCGCTTTGTCTTCATGGTCAGACTTTCTAATGATTGGTTTCTCATACTGCAACTGACAGCATGTTAGAAAATTGTTGGTCCTTGAGCACTACAAGTTAGACCTGACATGCTCAAATCCTCGTTTCACCATTTAAGTAATAGTAGCGCTAATTCCAAAGAACTCGAATTCGCTTGAAAGATACATTAAGTAAGTCTTCTTTTCATGAAAGTGGTTTTCCGATAGGTGACTACCTGAGTTTACGCTTAAATTTTTAAATCTCCTCTTCTAGTCTGTCAAGACGCTGAGAAAAAGTATTTTAACATAGAATGTTATTCTTTTTTTTTTTTTTTTTCTGCTGGTTGAAAGCGAAAAGAATCAGAGGAATGTAAGAACGGAGACTTTCCCGGCGTATGCTTGATATGAAGTCTTCACGGGTGTACCGCCGGATAGTGTTTTGAAAACATTATATTTCGACGACTAGCTACGTCGTTTTCATCAGGTGTCGAGACATTTGCACAGGTCCTGTGCAGATGTATAACTAATAATCTGTGTATCCTGAAAATTTTCCTTTTAATTGTCAAATTGGTTGATGTACTTGAATTTAATTATTCCTAGAAAGAGTTAATTATTGACTAATTCAATAATACAGTTTCAAAGCTTTGCTCTTGTAAAAGATTGTGGAATTATGTACTTCAGTTTTAATACTGAATCATACTCATTAATAAAGTACTAAAACATGTATAAGCTGTTTAGCTGTAATGCAGACAATAATGACACTGAACGAGTTTTCAACGTTCAGGCCGCAGCTAACAGATTTCTAACGAATCTTTTTTTTAATTATCATAAACTCGTTTCAGCTTGGATGGCACCGCGTTATCAATGGACCTCTCGAGTTCTTTATCAAAAATAATTCCATAATGAATTTCAATACTTCCCATGTCTAGCACTAAGAAATATGCGTATTCATTACCAACGGAAATACCCATTTTTAATATTTCAACCGTTTACACGCTAAAATTTGCATATACCTGCGCAGCCAACAGTCAACATTGCCGAGAGCAGAAGTGTATGTGAACCACATACATTGAATGACGAAAACGTCAGAAAAGTAATCCAGTGAGCCAGGCGCTATTGTTGATTTTATTGGACTTCAGTATTAGCATTTACTCAAAAGATCAGTACATGACACCATACACTGAACAGAATGATTCCCATGCGCAAGCTTGATGTTATTGGAGGCAACGTTTGCTGGAAAATAACAATTACCTAGCACTTCTTGTTAATGTTATTTAAAATAGGTCATTTCAACTGAAATAGAAACAAAGAAGGTTTTTAGCGGAGATGGAAAAGCACAGTTGTTACAGTTACGGCATTGCCCTTTAGCATAACTGAATCCGCAAACGGCATTTCACAATATGAAACATGCTGTACTATCGCTATGAAGCTATTAAAACAATGAGACAAACAGGAGTCAGTTTAGAGTTAAAATAAAATCAATAGTATCATGACAAAACGAAGAACTGCTAAAAGTACATCATTGGTTCCCAACCAGTGGTACGGGTACTCCAGGGGTACGTGAGGTTGCTCCAAGGGGTACCCGCAGTAATCTCTTGGATAAGGTAATAAGTAAGATAACTGAAAAAAATTTCGCATATATTACTATCGGAAAAATATATCATATATATTATTTCTATAAGGTATTTTTTTGTCACAAGCCTGTATCTTCCTTCATACTTAACCGAAATCAATGAATGAGGTGTCATTTTAAAGCTTATGGTCCCCACTTTGGGCACATCACATTATAAGAAAGGAATTTTCGGAATTCGACCCGTATGGACAAAAATGTCAATATTTCTAAAATGCTGTTTTCTGTGTTACAAATCATTTATCTCCCTGGATATCGATCTGAAATCGTTTAATGAAGTATCATTTTAAAGATTAAGATTTCCGCTTTAGTGACGTCATATATTAAGACAGAAATTTTTCGGAATTCGACCCTTAAAGGGCAAAAGGATCAATGTTTTTGCAATTCGTTATTGTGTCACGATAGATTTATCTCCCTTAATATCTAACCGATATAGATAAATGAGGCATTATATTAAAGACTAAGGTCTCCACCGTGGTAACACTATATTTTAAGAAAGGAATTTTTCGTAATTCGACCCTTAAAGGGCAAGAATGATAATTTTTCTAAAGTGCGTTTTTTGTATCTCGAGCCATTTATCTCCCTGGATATTGAACCAAAATCGATAAATAAAGTAGGATTGTAAGGAGTAATGTCTCAGCTTTGTGAAATCAAATTTTAAGAAAGAATGTATTTGGAATTCAGCCCTTAAAGGGAAAAAGTATAAATTTTTCTAAAACGCATTTTTGTGTCACGAGCGATTTATCTCCCTTAATATCTAACCGATATAGATAAATGAGGTATCATATTAAAGAATAAGGTTTCCGCCATGGTAACATTATATTGTAAGAGAGGAATTTTTCGTAATTCGACCCTTAAAGGGCAAAAATGTTAATTTTTCTAAAATTCGTTTTTTGTATCTCGAGCCATTTATCTCCCTGGATATCTAACAAAAATCTATAAATGAAGTAGGATTATAAGGAGTAATGTCTCAGCTTTGTGAAATCATATTTTAAGAAATAATTGTTTTTGAATTCAACCATTAAAGGGAAAAAGTATAAATTTTTCTATAACGCATTTTTGTGTCACGAGCGATTTATCTCCCTTATTATCTAACCGATATAGATAAATGAGGTATCATATTAAATAATAAGGTCTCCGCCATGGTAACATTATATTTTAAGAAAGGAGTGTTTCGTAATTCAACCCTTAAAGGGCAAAAATGTTAATTTTTCTAAAATTCATTTTTTTGTGTCTTAAGAAATTTATCACTTTGGATATCTAACCAAAATCGAAAAATCAAGTAAGATTATGAGGAGTAATGTCTCAGAATTGGTGACGACATATTTTAAGAAAGAATGTTTTTGGAATTCAACCCTTAAATGGAAAAAGTATAAATGGTTCTATAACGCATTTTTGTGTCACGTGCCATTTATCTCACTTGATATCCAACCGAAATAGATAAATGAGGTATCATACTAAAGATTAAGGTCTCCGGCGTGGTAACATTATAATTTAAGATAGGAATTTTTCGTAATTCGACCCTTAAAGGGCAAAAATGTCAATTTTTCTAAAATGTGTTTTTTGTGTCTCTAGCCATTTATCTCCCTGGATATACAACCAAAATCGATAAATGAAGTAGGAGTATGAAGAGTAATGACTCAGCTTTGGTGACATCATATTCAACCTCACTTTTCACCGAATTTCCTTTTTTTTGCGAAATTTTCGCATGGGTCGTCTAGTTTTAAGATTAACTGTGTGTGTTTATTAGTGTAATGCTGTACTTGTGGATGAACGTATTAATTTATTATCATTTCAGCTATAAGGTGTGCGCGCGGTTGATCTCTTTTTTGAAGTAGTACGCGGATTAAGCTAATTGGGAACCACCGGTCTAAGTGATTGGTTCATGCCGCAAAAATGCAGAAGAGATTTATTATTATTATTTTTATTTTAACTGCTTTACGTCTCTCAACAGCGAGGTCTTTAGAGACGGGTGCATAAGAGAAAATGACGAACTGCTGGGAATGTAGAAAGATGTCAACTTATTAACCTTACACAACACATTTACTGCCTGTCATTTAGACCATAGGTATAATTGTTCTCACTATAGCAATAAAGGCCTGCTTTAGCAGTTCCCGTTAAAAGAAGCATGTCCGGTTTCATTTCTGTATTCACAAAGTAATTTCTTGACTCAACTAACGAGCCGTGTAGAAAACAGAAATAGCTTAATGTCTTTTTTGGAGAGCTACACAATTTGAAAACACATAATTGCACTGTCTCAGTTTCCATTCCTAGTTTAGTTTCAGCTTTTCTTTTGTAGTAATATATGTAAAAATTTAAGTTTGATGTAAACTTTCTCTTAACATATGTTTTTTCGTTTTTCATTCTTCACTGAAGGCTACCATTTTTCAACTTTTGTTAAGTAAGGCCGCTTTCAGAAGCAGAGTCCTGTGCTTGGGAAACACGGAGGTAGTGTTCCGTATTCCCGCTGCTGACCAGCGGCGCTGAGAGAGGGGATGAGGTGGTTAGCTCGACGCTCCGGTTGACTTTTAACTTCCCTAGGAGTTTCCTCTCCGCACTCATTGGGAGGGCAGATGATTGATCTAATATATTTAACTGACTTGTATGCTTATTACGCGGAGAATTAAACAGAACAATCTGAATTACCGAAAGTAAGGTATGATAACATTAATGTTTAGCCTACTTCTTCTTCACCACCTCTTCCCTACATTGTGGGGTCGGATAACTTTGATGAGTTTTCTCATAGTTGGCATGGTCAAAATTTGCAGCTTTGATCTAACGGCCGCTTGACCTTGCCGGCTGAAGCATTTTTAACCCACTGCCTGGTCGTTCTACGTACTAATAGGCCAAGTGAAGTGTTCGCGTCTGTCTGTGAAACGTCTAACTTTGTTCTATGCGTGATAAATGTAGTTTTAGTTTGTGAAATGTAGTTTATGAGACGGAAATTAGGAGTCCCCGTATTCGCCTTGATGGATACGTATGACCGGCTAAAATCCACAGAGAGTACGGCCGATACCCGGCGCTTGACTCGTGCATGGTCCATTGTACCTCCTCGATCCTGTGTGCTGCACTTCACCGTATTGAGCCACACTGGCGGGTGCGATTACATTAACATCTAAAATCACTCTCATGATATTATAATTAGAATGTAAAAGGGAATCAGAAAGAGAAATGTTCTAAAGGTGTCAGTAACACTTGAAGTCAGACATTTGTAAGTCGGCCTACCCGACGAATTAAAGTCATTCACCTCTAGTCTGGCGGTGGTATGGTGCCGAGGAAATTTCCCCTATTATCGATCGTTCGCAAACTGAAACACTGGCAAACAGAAATCCTAGGAAATCGCTTCTACTAACATTCTGTAGTAAAACCCGTAAGCAACGATATTAATAGAACGTCAGTTACAGTGAAGAACACAAACGAAAACACTTTAAATTTTATGGGGCAAATTATTATTATTCTCGAGTCGAAAATATCAAATAAACAGTTTAACCATTATGAAAATTAACAACTTTAAACACATTTCGACCAGTACTTCGCAACCTTAAGTGCATTCGCTGTTGCTCGAAACAGATCATCTTCGTTGCAGGATGATGGGCACATAGGGCACTCGAGCATATGGTTCATGGTTGGGTCCTAGCTACATTCACACTTAAGCCAACATTTTATTATTCAGTCTACGTCAGTTCAGTGATTGCTTTCGTGGGGCCATGTCTGAGTGACTATTCAAGTATGCTCATCACCGGCGACGAAATCCGCGCTCTCACACCAAGAGAATGCTGAGCCAATCGTATCTAAACGTAACTTAGCCTCCACAACAAAATCGATCGAAATACATACACCACTAGAGGAAGAGTAATTGAGCATGGTGGGTGATCGGCCTCGCATTCGGGATGAAGTTGTTTCGAATCCATGTCCGGGCATCCAGATTTGAGTTTTTTTATGGTTTTCTCAAATCACTCCAAGCGAATGCCGGGATGCTTCATTCAAAAAGGCCATGGCCGACTTTTTTTTACCGTTTCTTCCCCCATCCTTTCCCACCTCTAATGACTCGAGCAGACGATATTTACACCAAAACACAAATAAATATTGAGCAATATTTCAACAAGTATTAAACTAAATTTGGAGCTAACAGAGCGTTCTAAAAGTACCCTTGACTGCGTACGTATGGGTGAAACAGTTTGCAAGTAAATATAACTGCTGTATCACAAATTCTTTTGTTGTAAAAATGATTGTGCAGGAATCTGAAAATAGTCGGATAAATTAAGTACTGAGCTAATTAAGTGGTGTGCTACAAGAAATGATTAAAACGCTAATTGTTTAAATAACAAATTTTTTATCTCTCGTAAATGTTCAATAATCATCAAACATTTATTAGAACATTTTTTGGTACTTTTCAGGTGGCGACCGAAGATGGAACCTGCCTATTTTATTGTGTAGTAATGCGTGTAATAGAACTGGTCACAATCTTTGTAATTAATTTCTCATATTTGTCCAAGCAAATAATTATCAGTGGTTATAAAGGTTACAGGTTCAAGAGATGAGTTGTTAATTTGTAAACTCATAACACCATAAATAACGAGTGCCACTATTATTACAAAGTGTTCAAAGACGAACGATGTTTTGAATAGTTCTCTGTAAAGTCTTTTTTCTTCATCATTGATCTCTCGTCTGTTCTAATTTAATCCTCTATATCCTCCTATTGCCAATAACTAACGTTCTCAATTACATGCTTAATGTATTCAAGTAATTTTCTTCTTCTACAATTCCCTCCACTTAACAAATCAAATATCTCGCTTGGTATAAAATGTGACCGATCATTTTGTGAGATATTCATTTACAAATTTAAAATCTAAATATCTTACAAACTACTCAATAATAATAATAATGATCTGATGGCTTAAGTCATTAAGGCGTCTCATTAGAACCCGAAGGATCCTCGGTGCGAATCCCTTTCTCGGTACAGATTTTCATACTCTCTTAACCAGACCTTCATCTCTGGCACAGCTTGTTATATAATGTGAAGTATGCCAAAATTTTTCCGTGCTTCGGATTCAACGTTAAAATCTAGATTCATAACCCTAGTTGTTATACGGATGTGCAAATATTCAAAGAAAATTGAAGTGACACGCTAGGCGGGAACAGACCGAAGTCAGCTTGGTGAATGTAAGGCCCAGGTGACATGGTCTGTGCAGCATAGGAGATGGTGGATGGGTAGAGAAAGTACTGAATCGATAATGCTAATAACAATAATAATATATACAGCCTGTCGAAGTGTCGACAAGGCTTTCCTCCTTTCGTTCAAATCAGAATATCGGTGACTACGATTTCAATAAACTTATTTGTTAATTACTTGAACTGGAGCCACAGTCATCCTTAACAAATATACAGTAACATATAAAGTGGATACTAGATTCGATAAATTGCAATTTTACATAGGATGTGCCATAAGCGCCGCTTTTTTCTATTTTTTTTTTAAAATGTATTAACTATCTCCGACACAACGTTGACAACAATTAATGACACTATTAACTAGTTGAATTATAAAGTTTAACGTTTAATTAATTTTGTACAAATACTAGCAGTTGGCCGTAACTTAGTTATTTTATATATATAATAAATAGACCTCGGATTTTAGGCAAAAACTTATTTTGTTCTTGAGTGAAATACATGAAAATAACATCATTTATGTATGATTTATGGACATTTATGGGGCGTTATTTGTGATTTTACAGTGCCTAAAAATGCCTAAATTGTCGTTAGGATCCATTATTGTCTATTTTTTCGTATTTTTATTTCGAATATCAACAAAAGCGTTTTAACTAAGAAAAACAATAATATTTCTTCCTGTTAGTTTCCAACAGTGATGTGCCGGATCGTTAAAAATATATTCCGCGGATACAGATACATATATGGATAATTAGTGTTTAGATCCGCGAATACGGTTACGGAAATCAACGTTCTCAATTGGGACCAACAGTATAAAAGTCGTCAACTACGATGTTTATATTTTAAGATGACATGGGATAGCGTAGATTATATACGTTTGTGTTTTTTTGGGAAGTTGTAAGTTAAATTAAAATAAAAACAATGTCTACAAATAAAGTTAGTAGTGTTATATAGAAATATTTTACGATAGTAAATAATGAATCTGCTGAATACAAAATCTGTGAAGGAATGTATTCCCATAAGGGTACGACTTCGTTAAAAATCACCTTCAGAAGAAACACCAACAATAATATGAGTTATTCTTAAAAGAAGACTTCGCTAAGAAGATTACTGGCAAAAACATTCAGCAATGGTCGTCTTTAAAAACGGTAAAAAGAGAATTTTTAAAAAAAAAAAAAAAAAAAAAAAAAAACATTGTAACGAATAAATATAAAACGTCAAAATGTGGGATAAAACAAATCAAAAAGTAATTATTTAATTGCAGAAATTATAGCTTTATCTGATTCACTTTTACAACACGTAGAAGAATTTGGGTTCCGACGATTGATGAATCATGTTGTTGTAAATTATGTTCTAAAAGGAAATATATTACGGAACTTGCAGCGAACTTTACGATCGAAAATATAGAACGAGTTGAAGGATTATGAGAATGTTTCCTTCGCATCAGATATCTGGTCGGATATTTGGTCAGGTGTTTCATAATTTTCCTTAACATTACAAAAGATTTTGTAAGAAAAAAATATCGTTTTAAGAACTCCAAACGGGAGATTACATTTCGGCAATACTTCAAAGTATGTTTGAGGGGTGGAGAATACCGAAACATAATGTGCACTGCAAGGTAAGAGATGGGGGATCCAACATGAAGCGTGCGTGCACTTTATCTGACGTGGATAATATTGAGTGTACAGAACATCAACTGCTTCGAGTAATATTGACTGTACAGCACATGTGCTGCATCTGGTTGTTAAAAAAGCTGTTAACAAAACATGAAGCTATCTTCATATTATTTATAAAATGCAGAAAAAATGCAGGGCATTTCAACCAATCTACAATGACAAAGCAAGCATTAGAAACAATACAAGTTTGACTCAATCAAAAAGATCTCAAATTTTTGCAAGATTCACCGACACATTAGAATTCCAGCTATTATATGATGGAATGGCTTGATTGCCATTGAAGGATACCACAAGAAAATTGAGCGCACAAAACACTTGTAGGCCTATAACCGACGTTATTCCTCTAATACGAGCTTTAAATAAATTGTATGAAGAGATGCAGATTCCTGATGATAGTGGGGAAACTCTCAAAGTCAGCACACCCGCCAATCTTGAGTTTTTGTCTTCGTTGAAGAATTAATTAAATCATCGTTTTTCTGAAATTGAAAAAATATATTGATCCAAATAGCGTTTTTAGTACCACGCTACAAAGGTTCTTCAGTGACTTTTTCATCAAAGAAACATAAACAGAAGCAAATCTCACAAAAATTACAATTAGCACAGAAAAACCAAATGCTGTGTGAGATGCATAATGTAACAATTTAGAAGACTCTATGGCCAAAATGTTAGACTAGATGACCCATGCGAATATTTCGCGAATACAATGAATAGTAAGGTTGCGGTTTGCAGTTGAATGAAAGAAGAACCACCTCATTTGTTTAGCGTAATAGGTATATAACAAAAGTCGAGTCCAGTGAAGCAGTATCTGACATGTGCTAGTGCTATCTAGCGTCTTGGCTCTGAAATGTCTCATACGCGCGACTTTCACTGTTATTACTTTGCTCTTTAAGGGTCAAATTCCGAAAAATTTTGTTTTTACGAAATGATGTGACCAAATCAGAGACATTAATCTTTAATATGATACCTCGTTTATCTATATAAGTTAGATATCAAGAAAGATAAATGGCTCGAGACACAAAAACGTATTGCAGAAATGTTGAAACTGTTGCGCTTCAATGGTCGTATTCCAAATAATTTCTTTCTTTATATATGATGTCATCAATGCGGAGATCTTAATATTTATAATGATACTTCATTTATCGATTTCGGTTAGGAATTCAAGGAGATAAATGGTTCGTGTTTCAAAAAACCGCACTTTAGAAATATTTACATTTTTGCCCTTTAAGGGTTCAATTCCGAAAAAAATCCATTCTTAAAATGTGATGTGACCACGGCAGGGACCTTACTCATTAACATTATACCTCATTTTTCTATACAGGTTAGATATAAAAGGAGATAAATGGCTCGTGACACACAAATTCACTTGTAAAAATATTTATAATTTTTCCCTTTAAGGGTCGAATTCTGAAAAATTCTTTCCTTAAAATTTAACGGACCAAAACGGAGAGGTTAATTTCTAAAATACTAGCTTATTTCTCAATTTGTATTACATGTCAAGAGAGAAAAATAGTTCGTAACAAAAAATACTTTACGGATATAATGAAAATTTTGCCCTTTAACGATCGAATTCTGGCAAATTCCTTTCTTAAAATATGATGTGACCACGGCGGAACCTTAATCTTTAAAATTATGCCTTATTTATCTATATTGTTTGGATATGAAGAGAGATAAATGGCTCGTGATACAAAAATTCGTTGCAGAAATATTGATACTTTTGCCCTTTAAGGGTCGTATTCCAAAAAATTCCTTTCTTAATATATTGTGTTGCCAAAGTGGAGCTCTTAATATTTAAAATGACATTTCATTTATCGATTTCGGTTAGTACTGCATGGAGATAAATGGTTCGTGGTACAAAAAACAGCATTTTAGAAATATTGACATTTTTTCCCCTTAAGGATTGAATTCCCAAAAATTCCTTTCTTAAAATATGGTGTGATAAACGTGAAGACCTTAAGCTTTGAAATGATGCCGGATTCAGGATTCATACATTTCGGTTAGTTATCAAGGAGATAATGGCTTGTGACAAAAAAAAGTACCTAATAGAAATAATGTAAGTGATAGAGATGACGATGATGAGGAAACTAAAAACCAATTATCATGTACAAATGCTAATTTACTAGAAGAATAAGTCAATGAAAAAGAATATCATGAGTTCAAGATCCGTTTAATTATTGACAGATTAATAGTAAAAAATTTGGAGGTCTATGACACATGGCTGGCAAATATTTATCATCCCCTGCAACAAGCGTTCCTAGTGAGCAGTTTTGCAGTGCAGCAGGAATTATTTATGATGCACATCGATAGACTTTTGGGTGACAAAGCTGCCAATTTAATCTTTATGAACTACAGTTTAACAAACTTAATTTTAAATATAACATTTATTATTTTGAGATTCTATAAAAGTGATTTATTTTATCTGATGTAAACACTTTAACAGTACCTTAATAATAATTTCACTAATCAAATCAGAACGATTATAGTTATATCTCACCGTAATGATAGTTAAAATAATACCTTAAAACTAACTATAGTAGTAAGACCAGTTGGTTACCTAGTAAAATAAATGTTTAAATAATTAATTTTTGCAATATGAATGTGCTAGAAATGAGATTTTAAGAAATATAAATTAATTTGAATTGAAGGTTATAATTTCATTGCTACATGTGTTTTTTTAATTTTATATACGTGCTTAGTGAAATTCTTTACAAAAGATCCGTTAAAGATCGGCTAAAAAATTAACGGATACAGTTATCTTTTCCCCCTCGGATACTCGGCCTTTGTTTACTATTAGTAGCACAGAAGCTGCAGTCAGCCGTGAGTTCTCGTAAAGAACCAGTATGTAACAAAGTAACTATCACCAAATTGTCTTTAATTAGGCAGTAAATTAATTAGTTTCACAATTTCTTAACTGATGGAAACATTATATATTGCGTAGTGTGCAACAAACAGGTGAGTAAACAGTAACAACATGATGAACGGTTTTCACTATTAAATCAACAATACTTTAACAGTGTGATTATCTTACATGTAGCTTTGTTAAGTATTTCAATGGAAAACAGGTACAGGTATCTTTCCACAGTATTGCAAAATTGAACCTCGCTTCTGGGAACCGGTCAGAAATTTAAATGGTAAATACGTTAGGGATTTTCCTAACGTCAGGTAGCCCTGTTATTGTGCCTATGTGCGGTAACTTGTTCGTATCTGTTAAAAGGTAAAGGCTACAAGGGTTTTACGGATCCTGCCGTTTAGCCCCACGATTCACAGCAGGTAGAGTTCTGCATTCCCATTGCAACCATTCGGCACTAGACGGGATGTGACTGCGTCAGTGCCACGCTCCGGTCGTTCTTTATGGGGCGAACATTAATTACGTGTTTTTCGAATATCTGGACCCCCCTCTGTGGTGAAACTTGGTGAGATCTGATGGGACTCTCACCCCCCTGTAGTGAGGTGGGAACCCGCCCCCTAGTGACGACCTCGTAAGCTTTGGAGCTGAGTGGGCCTGGGGAGCTGGTCCGGATGTTCAACTTCGTCTCTGGCTTCATCGGGGATAATAAATCCCTGATAGTCCGGCCTGCAATCAGGAGATTTAATTTACCCCTGTGTTTTTTCGGCCGCTCGTTCGAAACTTTTAACTTGATACTATTAATAGTTATGTCAAAATAATATTTTTAAAAAATATCTGTAAATTTAACATTTAGTCCAACAGTGCTAGATTGCTAAACAATCACGTTGCAAATAGTGGATTTTAAATATATAGATGGCGCAATTTGGTAGTTCAAAATAAATGCCTAATTTTGTTTGGCCAATAGTTTAACAATCAGCAAATTGTGGAATTTCTAATCTGAGAATGTTGACACAACCATCTACATTGTAAATTCAATTATCTATTTTTAAATAATCCAATAAAACTAATATTCATATAGTAAAATAGGAATATATAATAAACTCAGTACATATAAACATATGAATTTTTGTTTCAATAAATATCCAACAGAGATGTATTCCAGTTAATAGGAAATACGTGACAAATGCATATCAAGAGTTTTATTGATTTTAGATAATCTCAGCCAGCTAAAATCAGTTAAATAAAATAAAATAAATTCTGCTGAATTACGCTTCTCCATGTTCCATTATTATTATTATTGTTGTCATTGGCAAATTCTCCCAATAAATGGAAGACGGTAAGCAAATGACCGAATCAAGTTTTCCTCGAGTTCTTCTTATTGTTCCAATAGGCTTTTATTCTTTCCGAGGAAGCTTGTTTGCGTTCTTCCGACCACGTTGGTCTGTATTATGTTTGTTTTGGTTGCTCAGTAATAACTTCCCATTTGTCTACTTTGTGTCTGAAGGTGTCTCTTTATTAATTAATGAATTTTTATTTATGATATTTCATAAACATAACCACAATTTGGACAGAATATTTTGACATTTTTAGAACCTAAAAATCCGAGGTCTAACATTAAATTATGAGGTGAAGTCAGGCGTTGTATCGAAGTTACACGCTCGGACAATTTGACATCATAATCAGCTGTCAACACATAATAAAGATTGCAGAAAATGCATTTAAAAATAAATGACTATCAGAAATGATTTAAAGAACTGATGATGATGAATATCAATTTCTATTCCTAATAAAACGATGGTGTTGACACGAATTCCGGCAATCATTTTTTAATTCAATAAGTAACTTACATATACTGGATTTTAGATTTTTACCATCACATCAAAATTATAGATACAATATTTTATTCCTGAGTGATGGGATGTAACCGTATCATAATTCACTCAGCGTAGATCATGGAAAAAAAAAACAGAAACAGTTAAACGATTAGGCACATGTTTCTATTGTTCGCAGCTTCCCGATCACTCATATAAATAAAATATACATTATTTTTGTCCTGCGATTCTGGACTAGTGTTGTAAAAAAACGTTTTTTTCTAAATTGAAAAAAAAAAAATGAAAAAAAACACGTTTTTTTCATAACTACTAAATCTGAAATTTGTAAGGCATTTATCGTTTAATATAACTGTTTTAAAATTTATACTAAGTACTTATCTTAATTTTTAAATCTACTACACTTTTCTGGTTCACTAGAAAAGAAAATTACGAAAATATTGGCAACATTGACTGAAGTTTTCTTTTACGAACGGGGACTTTCGGAAGAGGCTTGGTTGCGCGAGAAGGAATCTCCGTTCCCCATTGTTTGGATTGATACTCGCTATTTAAACTAGCGCTGCCAACCCTACGAATTAATCTGTAGACCTACGGATCTTTTCAAAAAATTAGGTATTTTAAATTTATCTAAGGTTTTTTGCCCCTTTTTATTACTTATTGTGCTTTCCTTATATTCGTATACTTGTTAACTCTCAGCGTATAGTGATACTGAGTCATTAAATTGTCAGTAATTATGAATCGTTTCTTTGCAACCGTTGGCGTAAACCAACGATTGAAAAAGAAATAAAGCTCCTATTTTGTATGATAATAGATTTAAATTAAAACTTAAAAGACCGAATTACAGAATTATCAGAACAGTCTTTAGGCACAGTGTGTACTTTGCTCACAATTTAATTTGTAATCTCAAAATCTTTTGCGTACAATACAAGAACAACCAGTAAAAGAAAATGTAACTAAGTTAGGGATCTAGAGGAGCCAGAAGAAGAAATAGAAAATTCCGACACCGACCTAACTAGTGTTGGTGGTGCTGATACTAGTGAATGTGGTGCCGACATAGAGGGTGAATAAAATTATGTTACCTATATAGATATATTTATGAATCATTACGTAAGACATTATACGATTCAGTAAGATTTAAAACACATGTAAAATGTAAGTTACGCAAATAAAATTATAGTTTATCAAATATATTGTTTCAGAAAAAAAATCAAATTTATAAAAAAAACACCAGGGTGCTAGGTTTTTTTTAATGTGTTTTTTTTTTTCAGAAAGCTGAAAAAAAATTCTATTTGCAACACTATTCTGGACAGAATAATATTTGAAAATAAAAATAATCTATTAATAGGCCGATTCTTGAAGAACTGTTACGTATACAAACAGGAAGCAGCATCTAATACTTTCATCTACAGTAGAGTCAACTGCAGTTCTTATCGATCGTAAAAAATGTTAGCAATATTAAGAAACTACAGAACATTGAATCCAGTTTTCAGACCACTTGACACATTTCCAACAAAAACTACAATGAAATGAGATACGGAATAGGAAATTTCTTTTTACAATTTATATATTCTTTTTTTATTTTGTTTAAAAAAAAATGGCATTTGCCTAAGGCGATATTTTTTTTCTTATTGCTTTACGCCTCGTCGACGATTAAGGTCATTATAGGCGGGATGGGACTGAGGACAAGGAACGGCTAAGGAATACGGCCATGGCATTTTTGAAGGGAGCATCCCGGCATTCGCCTGTAGTGATTTGGGGAAACCATCGAAAACCCAAATCGGGATGACCGGACGGGGATTCAAACCCGTGTCCTCCGAATGGAGGCCAGAGCGTTACCGCTCACCCACCATGCTCGGTGGTATGTATGAAAGCAAATATTCGCGTATTTTTAGTGCTTTATTACCAGTGATTTTAATGGAATTACGTTGAGCTGAAAATTATTATTAACATTCATTCCAGAAACTTTCTTATTCAATGTTGTCGCAAGTTTCGTTCACATTTATTTTTCGAAAATTAGGATGCTGAATCGTGGCACGTCTGTTCTAAATTAATTCCCGCTGTCAGTGCGAGAGTAATCACTCATACACTATTACAAATAATTACTTAAAATTAATTTATTTGTAACTTTTGACTAACACAGCACACTAATGAAATTCTATATAATTATAATAGTCAATAATTTCAGTTTAAAGGGTGCGATTAGGGAGTTAGCGGGGTAGATTCAATTTGAAGGAGTAGCAATTTTTAATCTGGCCTCGGGAATGGCCGTTTTAATTAAGTATTGTGTCCGTAATGTTCTGCGAACGAAATTGTATATACTTATTCTACTAAACTCACAAGAATATAGTAGCCCACTACATCGCCTTACCGAGTCATGGCCGAATTCTTTCTCGTTCCTTGCTCCAAATCCTTTCCTCGACGTCGACGAGGTGAATGCCATAAGCAAAGCAAAGCAAGCATTCATACATACTACAAAAAAAATGTCAAAAAGCTACTTTTGGTCTCAACCAGATGCCTATATCAATTCTTCCTTCCCTCTTTCCATTATAAAGAAAAAAATCACAGAAGAATAAAAATATTTTGTTGTACCACCCACAGTTTCGTGAATTATATAGATGTAGATACATTATTTATTCTTCACGCTTTTCGAATTTTTCGTTCCTACTGCCAGCCGGTCATAGAAGGCAGAGTCCAGAGAAGGGAGTGCCGGCGCCTGTCTCTTAGGGAGCCGTGTGGGTGGTGACCTTGTTCGGAGAGGAAGTTGTAGCTACTGAGAGGCGGTGAAGGGGGTGTAGAGAAGAGGGAGGATGGCTCGGCAAACGCCGTGAGTTGTGGCTGTTTGTTCTTGGCGTGAAAACTGCCCTCTGTTTGCCAAAATGGAGCCACTTTGTGTGCAAATGCAAGATTTGTGAGTTGTCTCTTGCGGGGGCGTCCCTGTATAACTCGGCCGCGCTGGCGTCATTTGCCTAATACGGCCAACAGCTGAGCAGTTACAAGCACCGCGTCTGTCTCTCTTTACATTTCTTGCGAGTTCTTCCTTAGTGTCCACTGACTCGTTACGAAAAATTCAGATCTTGGCATGCTGGAGTCTGTATTGCAAGGAATGTGCGACAATGTGAGAATAAATAATTATAGGCGACAGATTAGATATCAGAAAACAATATTAAATAGGTTACTAAAGGTAATCTGTGCACGATAATCACTAAGGAAAAGTTCCTGAATTGAAAATATTTGCTTATTTGTAGAATTGGAGATAACCAAATTTTCGTTTATGTTTAAGGCTGAGAACGTTTCCAAGCACTCTCGTCACACTTTTAGGAACTTTTTGAGTTTCAGCAGCCAACAGGAAGGGAATCAATTCATATTTAGACGCTGAGGAGTTCGGAATCGCCCCTTTTCTTATTACGATTATCACTGTTGTATTTTAATGGAATGATTACGTGTATTTTATTTTACTGCAAATAACAATCATTTCTGTTACAATGCTAGTTTTCAGTTACTCATGCAGTTATTCATTGCTTCTACATTTTCAGTAATTCTTGTAACTTTTCTGTATATTATAGTTTTGATTATTATGTTTAGTGACAACACTGCCTAGGTGAGTATTCATTTTTTTTAATAGTGGCAATTCAGGGGGGAATATTTAGTTGTACGATACGCAATGCTGTTTTACATTTTTATAAACAATGTGATTACCATTTTGATTATCATTTGCATTGAGAGTAATTGTTATTTTATCTGTATTGATTAGAAGAAAGTGAAAGAATATCTTTACGATTTAACTAAAAATTATTATATTGGTGTAGAAGACTTCACGAATGTGCAAAATGTGGTGGAGAAGGCAAATATTTGCTTTGTATTATCTTAATCATAAATAAATAAAAGGAATTCAACGATAAGACTCCTGAAGAACAGATTCTAAAATAGACATTAAATACTGTGAAAACCCGGTTCTTCATGTAATGTATCACAGTTACATCGATAATGTTAAGATCTGAAACTTGAAGTAAATTAATTTATATCATTAATTCTTATGAAAAATATGATTTTAGCATTTTGATTACGAAATGGGCAGATCTTACTAAATTCTAACAGAATTGCATCCACAAAATGTTTGATGGATGGTCTGATTGACCTCCACGCTTCTGCAAATAAAACACTCGAAATCATAGACTACACCTTGCATTAAGATGTACTGAAGTGCATTAACTGGATCAGCACTCCTCTTTCTGTGTGGTACTAGTTGCAGTAAGATGCAGTTTCTCTGAACCACCCTGTGATACTATTGTTTGTGTGAACTATCTTACCATCGCTATTATTAAATAAAGAAACTGATTAATAGAAATCTTATATTGTGATTTATTCCTAGACAAAATACGGGCACTTTAACAGAATTGGTGCCTACGGGGTTAAAAGCAAGTTTGCCCGTAGGACGCGTGCTTGAGCCAAGTCAGGTCATCCAGTTTTTACCTTTCTGTAAATTCTCTGAACCATTCCAGGCAAATCACGTGATTGTTCCTTAATAAGAATCCGGCAGATTTTTTCCCCTTCAGTACCATCAGTCCTTTCTGGGTTCTAATAATTTCGCTATCGACGAGTTATTTTTGAAACGCAAAACTTAAATCTGGATGTCCGGTCGGGAGTTAGAACCCGAGATCTCTCGATTGGCAGGTTTCACTGCTCACTCACTGAGATCGGTTACAGTTAAAGGAGCATTGTTTCTTATACTACAGCGTTCACAACAACGTTTCGGAAGCTTATTTCAGTGACAGAGACAGTCACATTATATGTTTAAAACAAGTTCGTGTAACAAGAAACCAGAAACCATTAAACTAGTATTTTCTCAACATTCTATCTTCTCTACGTATTTTTAAAGCAAGCAAAAATCATCAAACTGATTTTAGGAAAATTTGGAGTATTATTCCATTCCTCCCTTTATCGTATTATATTTTAGTTTTCATGACATCATGAGAAGATTCCTTCGTCTCTAGCTCCACGTGAAGCTTTGTCAGAATTAATTTCGGACTCCAGTGGAATTTCCTGAAAGGCCATTAATGGATTTAGAAAGCTCTGCGTGGACGCATTGTACCGCTCCAGATTAGAGCGGGCCGACCTGAGTTCCGCTCAGACAAGGGCCGTCACGAGTTGCCTCAAAGCTTCCGCGCTGCTGCAGCAACTCTGCAGAACTAATATTAGGTCGGGATAGGCGTCATATTAATTCGCGGGAGAGGAGAAATGAATTTACTTATGGTCTGGACGCCACTCCACCTTAAGCACGACTTGCGTAGCTGGATGTTTCTGGTAGTGAGGACTCATGTACCACCGCAGTGAACACTCACATCCCTCTCTCTCTTGCCTCCGTTTATTAGTTTATTTTAGTTAGATACATAATCTATTTTAGACAAACATCCGCCCAGATAACACGCATCTTACACATTTCTCTTCTCATTAACCATCTAATTAAATAAATGACTCCGTATTGTACTTAAGTTTTAAACCGGTAATATTCGTTTCCATAGTTATCTTAAGTTCAGGAAACACTGGTATTTCAGTCTATAAAATATTGCATAATGGGAAGGCATTTACATAACGAAATTAGTACTGAAACCTTTAAGATTACGTTACGTTGATTATTTTATAGTTTTAGTAGCCTATTACGAACTTATTAATCGACCGAAAATTGTATCGAAATAACATATACTCAAATACTCGTTTGGATCAAGTTACTTGTGAAATTGTTAAAGGTAAAAGTCACTGTGCAATCTACAGAATTATTTGATACTAGTTGTTGCCCAAGGATCAAACAGATCAAGTTACAGTTAATAATTACCCCTTTAAGGGTGATGGTTAGAATATTTAACTTAACTCCACTCCAACAAATAATACATTTTTGGGTTTTTATTTCGAATTTCATTCGCTCCATGAGAAGCCTGGGAAGCGGGCTGGAGGATCTCAAAGACCCTTTTCAGCCTAACTAACGTAAGGGGAGGGAATGGGAAGGAAGTCGGCCGTGACCTTCGAAACAAACAATCACGGCATACACCTGGAGTGACTGCGGAAGACCGTAGAAAATCGCAGTTGTGATGACCAGGCAGGGATTTGGACCGCAGTCCTCGCGAAATGACAGGTAGGAGGACGAATTAGCTCTACTCCTGACTTGGTTGAATAATAATAATGCAATTTCTTTTAATGGAGGTTCGTGATGCCCCAGGCAAGACGACAGGGAGGTATAGACATCAAGTGCATCTGTACCCAAAGGAAAGGGGATTAGAGGTGGGAAACAGAATCGAGAACCGATTCAAAGTGTCGACTTCTCTAAAAGAACCGTTTTCTGAATCGACTCACTTAAAAGAGTCACGGTTCACTTAGGAGTTGGGAAGTGGGGGTTTAACCGTTGCTGTTGGAAAATAACTCACTGACTCGTACAGATTCAGACTCGCCTCTGAGTCATTAACTCGTCAACGTTTGCAACTCTCGGCTCAACTCTATTTTTTTGGTTATTCTTCATTTTCGACTCTTCTCAATATCTGCTCTCCTGCATTACTCGTGAGTTGTTTCGATTCCTAAGCCTTGTTCCCACAGCGTGTCACGTGGTACACCTCAAGTCTGTCGAGGTTTGTACTTGTGTTCCGTTGAATTCAGAGTTTCGCACCGTTTCCATTTGCAATAATTTTTGTGATGTGAGCCGACTTCGTGTTCAGTCATTAATTGTCTGCCTTTCAAAAATATCCGTTCATACGGTACGGATGTTCCTGGAGTGCATAGACGTTTAGTACTTTTTTTTTTTTTTTTTTTTTTTTTATTAAATCTGCTCTCATCGCTTTCTCGACTAGTTTGATTCATCTCTTCGTATCTAGCGCTTACTTCTTCATCTCCGCATACCCTTCACAACCCTCTCTTCAATTATATGTTTCATATATTCTATTCGTTGTGTACCTCTACACTACTTACCTCCAAATTTTCCCTCCAGTGATAAATTAACCAATCCCGCATGCCTTAAAAGGTGACCCAACATCCTGTTTATTCTTTCTGTAAGAGTCTTCAACAACCTTCTTTCCTCACCCATCATTTCCAAAACACGTTCATTTCTTACTTATTCTGACAATTCTCATATCTATAATTCTATAGCACCACATTTCAAATGCTTCAATTTTTCTTCTTTCTGGTATTCCTAAAGTCCATGCTTCGATACCATAAAGTGCTCTGCTCCACAAAGAGTTTTAAAAATTTCTTTTGATTAATATTTGAAACTAAAATATTTATTCTTTTGTGAAGGCTCTTTTCGCTAGTGACTTTCTGCTTTTAACATAATTCTTGCTTTAGCAATCAGTTATAATTTTACTTTCTAAGTAGCCGAGTTCATTAACTTCTCCGATAGCATCCCACATTATTTTTGAATTTACTTTTATCATTATTACTTTTACCACATTCCATCACTTTTTTTTTTTTATTTAACAAGTTCGATGAGTCTATCAGCCGACTTCAGGGTCTTCAAGTCCCATATGCCAAAGGTTCTGCTATTGTAGAGATGAATATACATTTAGCCGCACCTCTTCTAGCGAGAAACTTAAAGCCTGTTGTTGGGGGGATGAAATAAAGAGAATATTTCGAAACTACTAAGAATACTATGCATTTCAGAAACATTTGTACAGCGTAGACGAATTTTTGAAAGTAGGAAATTGATGTTGGTTCACTTCAAAAAAATGAACGCAAATGCTTTTTGAAATAGTTTGCGAATTTAGTGTTCTGTTTTGTTTATATAATAATGAAATTTACAAATTAATCACTAAATACTAATTTCGTTATTTTAATTATTATCAGGGGCGTAGCTATCGGAGGGCTAGGCGATGCGGTGCACCGGGGTCCCCAAACTCAGCAGCTCAAAGAGAATCCAAAACGCATCAGCTCAAGGCCCCCTGCCAGCAAACCTCAAAAGACTCGGTGGAGGGCCCAAAATATTTTTTTTTTTTTGCACCGGGGCCCTTGTGTTAACCTAGCTACGCCACTGATTATTATCACTTTATAATATCCTCTCCATCAGTTAATAAAGTCGTCATCAATTTTACATCTTCAAAATACCTTGTGAAAAGAATCGAAGAATCGTTTTAAAAAATTCGGTTCCCATCAAGGATTGAATCGGGAGGAGATCGGCTATGGCTTTTTAAAGGAACCATCCCGTCATTCGCATGAAATGATTTCCGGGAAGCAAAGTAAAACCGAACCAGGATGGCACACCAAATCACAGGACGTATCTTAACCGGTCAGCGACGCATTGCTGCAGGCGTCATATCTCAGGAAAAAGATCCTCGCCCATACCAAAAAAAAGAAAAGAAAACCGAATCACCGAAATTAATTATTATTTTGACCTATTCGCGACTCAATTTTTGAATGGGTGAAATCTCTTGTAGAAGATCCTACCCCCAAACATGCTTCGGTTTCTTCATCATCAATGGATGTTTCGCCCGTACTGAGAGGAACCCAGCCAAGCCAACCCAATAAATAATAATGTAACGCGCTTCCTACGAATGCAACTTTTTTTTAACAAATTTCATCCCTTCTGTCTGGCAGGCGGGTTACAAGAGGGTCTCTAAGACCATTTTCACCGAATCAGTGCTGTCAAATCGAATAGATGGAAAGTCGCTACGGGCAAGACAGAATTCTGCTACATACTACTACGAGCTATCGAAATTCCGCTACAAGTAAATAATTATTGCAAAAAATATCTATAAACTTACCTGCCATGACGAAATTTCTTGTGAAACATAAGATGTAAATTCTGAGTGGAAAAGTTAAGTTACTGCCAGCCTGTATGTTAAATAGAAGACAATTGAAGATTTAAGCTGTTGTAGTAGTAGTAGTAGTAGTAGTAGCACCAGTTTTTTTCGCTAACGAGGACATTTTTACCATACCAATTAATATTTCCAAAATAAGACGGAATTGATTAAGTGGTTAAATCACGTAAGTGCAGAAGAAAGACAGTGTTGAAGAATTTAATGGTTTCACTTTTTTAACATTATATATACATTATTTCTTAATCATTTCAGGCAAAAGCAAAATAACTACAGTATGCAGACAGTCTTCATCAGACGATGCAAAGATTCACTTTCTTTAAACTGATACATACATTTTCCAAATTTCTTGAGATGATCATTGGTAATTGCATAGGGCAAATAACAACTGTTAGTGGTTTGCAAATCTAGTTTCACTCTTAGCAGATCACTGAGTGTTTGAAGTTTCAATCTGTTTTTTTTTTTTTTTGGTCTTAATATCACCCATTATAGATAAAACCTTTCTACTTCTGCATGCGGTAACACTAACATCAATTTTTCTAACGTGCAAATGTTTGAAAAAAAAAAAAAAAAACATACTCTACTTCAAAAGTTTTAGTAATGCTTAACGCACAACGAAAACCAACAACACCGTTTAACGTTAATAACACTACTTTTTCTTCATCTGAAAAATAGTATGGGAGTTTGCTGAACTCTTTTATCACTTCCTTTTTGTCTATTTTAGATTCGAATCTCGTCGCAGTTTCCGAAACGTCATATTTTATCTCATCATTTTGGGTCAATGCATTACTTGGAACAAGAAATGACATATTGTTAAAAAGGTAGTCGTTCACCGGAAATCTTTTGAAAGATTCGCCGACAACTTTTTGATAAAACATAACACAGACTAGTCTCAAATCTCAATTGGTCATTGTTCATTTCACTACACTCTGATAAAGTTTCATAGTATCCTCCCCAACATTTACTTGTTCTAAATTGAGTAATACGTGAGGATCAAAGACGTTCAATGTATCTAAGTTGTCCTCTCTACTAAGGTGAAATGGTTTCCCAAAGTTCGCAGACAAAATTCTGACATATTTTCTGCTTTCAGGATACAAATCGTGGATGAAAACCTCCGTGCCTGAAACATTGCATTGAGCATATACATCCAGAAGGTTATTAGTTGTCTTATAACCAATTTAGGGATATTCACTAAACATCGATGCATCGTATCCATTCGATGTTTAGCATACGATACATCGGATTGATTCGATGTTTTGACGAAGAATTTTTCTATTCGATGCATCGATGTTTTTATAAAAACATCGATTCAATAAAAAGAAACTGTGGCTAATAATGACAAAAATAATAGAAATAAATGTTAAGATTACTAAATTTATTCAAGATTAAATTATTTCAATTTAAAGTAACTGTCATTAACAGGTGGTGATACTTGTGAGCAATTAGCGGGACATAACAACGGTGAAGATGAATTTTTCTTGCTTTTGGCTGTCCTGTCCGTATGAGTGAATGAATAAAATCAGTTTCTTAAGTTCACTCCTACTGTTTGCCGGTGTTTGCCGTGAATCGAAGTAATATATTATTATTATAAAACAACTAAGTGTTACCTGATACCACTCAATATTTAGATATAAACCTGGTTGGAGAAACATCTGATTGACTGTTGACACATTGCATCCGAACGTTCATTTTCGAAGGCTGCTCAAATAGTCAATCAGCAAAGGAACAGAATGAAAGGAAAACGATCGAGTAAGCTTTTGTTTCTGCAAAGTTTGCCTGAACACCATTGGTGTTAAGTGGTTAAAGACATAAAATTAATATTTTTAGGCAGGTTTAGGCTTTATTATTTAATGTATGGTTTTTTTTATCGTAATCGTTTGGTATAGTGACAAAATATTTCTGTTAATTTGCAGTTTATGTTTCACTCAGAAAGCTACACCTCACTAATACAACACTACTCAACCAACACACAAGATCATAAAATTAATTTTTTAATGTTGGGTGAAAGGTAACGCTCTGGTCTTGCATTGGGAAGGACGCGGCTTCGAATCCCCGTCCGGGCATCCAGATTTGGGTTTTCCAAGGTTTCCCCAAATCACTCCAGGTGAATGCTTCAAAAGGCAATGGCCGAATTCCTTCCCGTTCCTTGCCCCTATTCCTTTCCCACCTCTAATGATTTCGACGTCAACGAAACGTAAAGCCATAAAGAAAGAAAGCATAAAAGTAAACACATCATTACAACTGCAGCACTACACTGCTGGTATAGTGTTACCGTGTGTTAACACGGACCAAACGAAAGACAAAGAACTATCTGCAATCAACTGGAAGTAGTGAATATCTAACTATTGTTAAATTTTCTCTCAGCGATTTTAAAGGAACAGGTAAGAGATAAATGAAATGACATTGATGTCTGTTTGTATTTGTTGAGCTAAGAAAAACATAAAAGTATTCGATGTTGAAAAAACATCGATGTTTTTAAGCGATGCATCGAAAAACATCGATGCAGGGTTCCGATGTTTTACATCGAATAAAAACATCGATGTACTTTCTAAGTGGACACCCCTAAACCAATTCATTACAGCACCATTCGTTTATATTCTAAAAGAGCTACATATATTTCGACTGCGAGAAGTAAGTAAATCAAACCTGTATTTCTTGCAGTACAATGGCTATTAATTAATTTGTGATTACTTTTATCTTAAATTTCTCGGAATTACGACTTAACATTACACTGTAACATATTCTATTTTACCCCCAGGATCAGGTACCGTACTTTATTCAAAACCAAACCAAATCTTAGCAGCCCTTTTACTTGAACCCCGTTCAATGAAAAATTTATACTCATTTATTTGCAATTCGGTCATAAACTTCTCAGCTTTCCGACTTGGCATTAAAATCTAACGTACCGTAATTTACCTCCCAAGCAAATGGCTGAACAATAATAAAACCCCATCAAGAACCGACAAGCGGATTATGCGTGAATCCCGTTCATCCGAAAAGATAGACACATAGTTTAAAAACAATTAACTCCTTTTCTGCTGGTCATTAATAATATTCTAAACTAATTTTTCTTTCAATAATATCTTCTAGTGCCGTCTCCTTACAGAAGATTGGCAACCAATAAGGAATATACAGTATCCTTCCCTTAGTTCATGAAACGACAAATTCAGCACACAAATACAAATGGTGTCAAAATCTTAAGCTACCTAATGGTACGTGATTTTTGTGTTACTCAAGAAGTATTAGATAATTTAAGAAGAATTTTATGACTTTTTCAAATGCTAAATAAAACATCTTTAATTGATTATACATACATAATAAATGATAACTGCAAACGCGATTGAAATTTTTCATTTGTTTGTTTATTTATTGAACTCCTTTCGCTTCACCCGGTCTGGTGATTCAGTGGTTAAGGCGTCTGATTTGGAATCAAAAGGTTCCGGTTCGAATCTCAGTCTCAGAGCGGATTTTCAGAGGGCCTTAACCTCTGGCACAGCTAGCTGTGTTATGTGAGGTACACTTGAACGCTTTCGTGGATCGGGTTCCTCGTTAAACTGTAGGTCCTCTGTAGCAGGTAGGATTGCCAGGTTAGGCTTAAGGCGGCTACGATAGGTGCTGAATGCGCTGCCAATAGAAACCTTGTCACCAGGTCATTACCATCAGATGGAAATGTTATCATTATTATAACGGTTTTTTACGTTGAATGTTTCTGTTTTGCTTATTTCGGAAAAATATTTTGTACATCACAATTATGGCGTAAATTGTAACGTCAACATATTTCTCCAGTGTCTTACATTTATTTGTTTCTGTTGATCATTCTCAACGTCAGCTATTGAAGATGGTTTTGAGTTCTGCAGATCATTATTCTAATCGCTGTCACTAACATTTCATTCCACAATTTTGTGTTATAACAGTGGATATATTATGTTTACTTCTTCATTGAAACGTAGTGTGGTATTGTTTTGTTTTTGTGACTATATTATGTTTGTTTCCTGTGCAACTTGTTTTCATATTAATTTATTATATTGTGTTTTTGTGTTCCTTTGAAATGTCGAAAACTGTATTTATTATTTTCTTTTGAGCAATTTGTATAGTATCTCATCAGCAGGGTTTGTGTATTGGTTTATTACTAGTTTTTACACAGTATAAGGTAGTTCTCTTAAAATGTCAGTGTTTTTAGATTGCTATTGTTTGTGGTATGCATTTGTATATCTGTGTTAACGTTTGTTTGTTTGTGGTTGTGATGTAGATGTATGTGACTGCATTTAGGCTGTATATGCTTTATTGATTTTTGTATTGTTTTTTATATTTTTCTGAAGTGACATAACACTTGTAGGTTTTCTTCTTGTACTTAGATTAGACGAATTATTTCATATTGCCATATTGAAACCAGTAAGTAAAGTTTGTAGCCTTTGTTTCTTATAGTGAGGTTTATTAATTCATTTTGCAATTGGTTAATTGGATAGAAACCATCTACGAGTCGGAGCGTGGAATGTTAGAGGTCTGAATAGGGCAGGTAGGTTAGAAAACTTAAAAAGGGAGATGGAACAACTTAACTTAGATGTTGTTGGCATTATTGGGATTAAATAGAAGGACGCACAGGATTTCTGGTCTGGGGAATACAGGATAATTAGCACACAAGCTGTCAATGTGCAACGGTAACGCTATGATTGCATCCTCTCCAAGGTCTCGCCGATGTTTTGGAAGGAACCGGAATCCTTCCTGCGGTTCCTCAGCACAAACAAGCCTCAGCTTGTACAACTCAGATGCCAGCTCACAGTTTCAACTAAGCCTGTTACTTCTTGCATTCACTTCAGGTTCAAGGCAGTGAAATGACCACAGAGTAATGACGGTTAACATTCTTTTATTTCAATAACAAGAGCACAGCTATATACACATCTACACTTGGTCAAAGCCTGCCAACATCTCCCTGTGTCTAGCGCCTCTCACCCTCTCTCCCACCCCAGTCATTCCAACCCACAGCTTACTTAACGGTACCGCCCCTTCAAGGTCAGGACTTATGTGCATACCTGTAGACCAGCCGGGAGGCTATATGGTCACTCACACTACACCCCCTTTTTTTTCAGAAGAAAAAGACAGGAAACTACTTCTTTTTTTTCTTAAAATACTACCAACTACACCTCACCATTCTGCACCTACTAACTGCAATATCAGGTAATATATTAAATATAAGACATATGTATAAAAAAGCATATACATATAGCATATACATAAAAAAGGAACAAAAAATACAATATAAAGGCTATACTTGAAATAGAAACTAAAATCATAGAAATAAAATATTTTTTCAGTGGGTGCTGATAACAATGTTTGCGGAAAACAATATCTCAATTCCTTTCGTAAGGTCAAATCATAAAAATTAAATATTAAAATAAACTTAAATCTAATACAATGTTAAGCAAGAATAATGATAATGAATTACATACACTGTATATACAGACAAGAGGACATAAAATTCAAATGCGTTTTACTGACTGCTGTAAACATTGACCATCAGGACTGTAGTTCATTAGCTTTAGCCAAGCCATAGAGTCATCATTCGTTTTAGCAAACACTGAAAACCTGGGCTTGACTTTCTGCAAACCTTTTAATCATTTACTACTTGCACGTTTTAACTTTATATCGATAATATGTGTCTACAGACTGCATGATAGAACAATGACCAAAAATAAACTTTTACCAATAATTTATAATGCGCCTGAAAAGCTACATTTCCAAAAACTGGTTCAGTATAGTATCCATTGTCCAAATTGTTATACAAATAACAGCTGCTGCAAAAGGAACGATTGGTGCAGCTCCAACCATAAAATTAAATATTCACAAGATCTAAAATCTAATACAAGGTTACAAAACAATAACGATAAAGATACACACACCCACACAAAATATTAAAAAAACACAGAAAATCATATATGTGTCAGCGGCTTCTGCAAACAATGTCCACAAGAACAATTGTTAATTTACTTCCATATGAAGTTCAGCCAGTTGTTAAAGTGGAGCAACATTTTTTAAAATCACTTGTTTTACACGAACACTCAAAATAAACTGTGCTTGCAGCTTCGCAAGCTTTTAAGCCACTATTCATATGCACATTTTCACTTTTCTATCACAGGAAGTGACCATTGCACGAAGTGTAACGGATAACAACTATGGTATAGGCTTCTGCATTTCCCAGTCCATCGTACAGAATGAACCTATTACCACTTAACAGCTCACTTGACTGCTTTTCACAACTAATATCCAATGCTTTTCAGGAAGCAAATCTTTTCCTGAAATTATCGTGACGGATAATATCTATTGTTATATCATACACACAAACTTCCGCCAAAAATTTCACATTCAACTTACGACTACACTTGCGCAGTCCATCAAAACCAAATTTCTGTCTCCCCAGAAATATCTTTCCACCTATCTCTATACTCTGGCACACAAGAATTATTCCTTGTTTATCTCTAAAAGGCGGTTTTAGAACGAATCCTCCAAATGACAAATCAGTACTGTTCGGTTTGTCGCTGCCGCTACTCATCCATCTCTCAGTCACTGCCTCCCGTTCTGTCAGTATACTGGAAGTCATCGCATCACACAACAGCTGATTAACACTACCAGGTCGGTAAATTACATCACTACGTATATTCTTTATCACATCTGTCACCACCCTTCCCTCTTTAGTCCACAGTGTCTGCATTTCAACGCTTGCAAATTTCGCATCTTTTCTTACTGAAAAATCCCATTCTGCCACTTTATTTTTTCTTACATCCAGCAGTAAGTCCCCGTCCCCATTCTCTTCCTCTCTGTAATCGACATATAATATTTAGCCAACAGCATTAACTTCCGCTATTTTTTCAGCATCTAAATACCCCTCTGGTTCTTTATTTTGTCGCTCATCTGTGTTCACAGTCAAACTATCATTTTTAACATTCATTAAAGATTTTTTGGTCTCGTGTAACATGTTATCTAACCTTGTTTCAGACTCCCGCATGCAAGACATTAACCTTTCCTTACTATCTTTGTGATTTTTTATCCATTAATTCACTAAAATATTCCGTATGTTCATACTGGGGTCCCTCCTTGCCCTTGCGCTCTTCCCTCACTTCTTTCACACTACTATCAACCATTTCCACCAAACTTTCTGACGCGTCCTCAGTCCTCTTTGAAACTTCTTTTATCTCATTCATGCAGTCTAGTTTCTCCTGCCTGTTCTCCTCATAATTCCGTTCAGAATCATTAAATCTCCTATTTATCCTCTGAACAACTGCCAGAATGTCATTAATTGTAGAAATTATAGTTGCTTCTTTGGAATCACTAAGATTACTTCCTCTCTCTACCCTATACTCACACTCCCCTTCAATCACACTAAAACCACCGTCGTCCATTTCTACTCAACCCAAAAACCCTCAAATACTGACATAAAGAAGCTAAACCTCCAGACAGAACTCGGAGACAAAGATCAGAGAGCACCTAACGCTACCATCGAACACATTTGAATATTTTCATTTGAAGTACAACCTTTAATTAATTCACGTACAGCGACAAAACAAGACAATAGCAATGATGGAAGACCACTTCAACCATAAACACAATAA
Organism: Vandiemenella viatica; assembly: GCA_031002005.1. Lineage (NCBI taxonomy): Eukaryota > Metazoa > Arthropoda > Insecta > Orthoptera > Morabidae > Vandiemenella > Vandiemenella viatica. Next base: position 47,155,164 of record JARYHS010008075.1, read on the forward strand.
ACGGGAGAAAAAACAAGATAAACTAATGGAATTGCAACCAGAACATTATCAAAAACAATTACACTGAATACAAACACACATCATTATCACATTATCACAATTTGTGCCCCCTCTCGCTTGGAAGCAGTAAAAAAATAATGAACAATGAAACTGTGAAATAACACAGTTAAAGCACTTATGACCTAAAAAAACATAAAAATCTACATAATTACAAGCAGCCACAACATAAAAATCTAAAAGCTACGCAGTCAAGTGCACTGTCAGCAAACCAAGCCACTCTTTCCGCCGAGAGAGAAAACATTAAACAGATAACCAACACCAAAGTTAATTCGCTCAGCCACGTGCTAAGGCTGACCTCTAAACGTATAAGCTGACTTGTAGAATGCTGATCACCCGTCTTCCAGGATGAAGTTTTTTGACCAGGGTCGCCAGATGCAACGGTAACGCTATGATTGCATCCTCTCCAAGGTCTCGCCGATGGTTTGGAAGGAACCGGAATCCTTCCTGCGGTTCCTCAGCACAAACAAGCCTCAGCTTGTACAACTCAGATGCCAGCTCACAGTTTCAACTAAGCCTGTTACTTCTTGCATTCACTTCAGGTTCAAGGCAGTGAAATGACCACAGAGTAATGACGGTTAACATTCTTTTATTTCAATAACAAGAGCACAGCCTGCCAACATCTCCCTGTGTCTAGCGCCTCTCACCCTCTCCCCCGCCCCAGTCATTCCAACCTACAGCAGCTTACTTAACGGTACCGCCCCTTCAAGGTCAGGCCATATGTGCATACCTGTAGACCAGCCGGGAGGCTATATGGTCACTCACAAATGGAGTCACTGGTGTAAGATTTGTAATGAACAAGAAAGTAAGGAAACGGTTGAGTTATTATGAACAGTTTAGTGACAGGATTATTTTGATGAGGTTAGAAACTAAGCCCGTCCCAACCACATTAGTACAAGTATATATGCCAACGTCACAGGAAGATGACGAATAAATAGAAAAAATGTACGCTGAAATTGAAGAATTAATCCAATATGTGAAAGGGGAGAAAAATCTAATAATAATGGTGATTGGAATGCAATAGTGGGAGAAGGAAAAGAGGGGTACTGTAGGAAGTTTTGGTTTTGGAGAAAGAAATGAGCCAGGAAGCAGGTTTCTAGAATTTTGTGAAACATATAAGCTAGTAGTGGCGAACACACTGTTTAAGAACCATGCAAGAAGAATATACACCTGGAAACGTCCTGGGGATACAGGCAGATATCAACTGGATTATATCATGGTCAAACAGAGATTCAGGAATCAAGTTCTAGACTGTAAAGCGTACCCAGGAGCAGACATAGACTCGGACCACAATTTGATAGTAATGAAGTGCAGGCTGAAATTCAAGCGAATAAGGAAGCAGTATAAGCAGAACAGACTGGAAGTGAATAAACTGAAACAATATAGCACAAGAGAAAAATTTGCAGAAATGGTAGACTTAGGTCTAAGAATTAACTGTGAAAGGAGCTCAACCGAGGACAAATGGAATGCATTAAAGACCGAAATAATGAAAGCTGGCAAAGAAACCTTAGGCTTTAGGGAACAAGCTGCCCAAAAACCTTGGATCACAGAAGAAATTTTGCAGCTGATGGATCAGAGAAGAAGGTACAAACATGCTCAGGATGAAGCAGGAAGAGAGCAATACAGGCAATTTAGTAATAAAATAAATAGGAAATACAGAAAAGCAAAGGAAAAATGGCTAGAAGAAAAGTGTGAAGAAGTAGAAAGGAAATTGTCGTAGATAAAGTAGATGTTGCAAATAGAAAGATGAAACAAAATTTTGGGGAAATGAAGAAAAGTGGTGTGAATATTAAAGCTGCCTATGGGAAACCTCTTTTAAGCTCAAACGAAGAATACATTGAGAAACTGTATGATGGGACGACTTGAACAATAGTGTAATGGAAAAGGAAGGCGTTATCGACGTTGATGACTTAGGAGATTGTGTTGTATGGACAGAATCTAATAAAGCTCTGAATGACTTGAAAGCAAATAAGGCAGTTGGAATTGACGAGATCCCTGCAGAACTTCTTAAATCCCTAGGAGAAGAAGGAATCGAAAGATCATTCAAGCTGATATCAAAAAGTAATGGAACAGGAGTAATTCCAAATGATTGTAATAAAAATATCATCTTCGCACTTCCAAAGAAAGCACAAGCCGACAAATGTGTGAATTATCGTACCATTAGTGTCACATTGCATGCTTTAAAATTACTGACCAGAATAATGTACAGAAGGATGGAAAGGATAGTAGAATAGATAGTAGGTGAAGATCAGTTTGCGTTTAGGAAAAATCGTGGTACAAGGGAAGCAATTCTGTCTTTAAGATTAATACTTGATGGGCGGATCAAGAAAAACAAAAATACTTTGATGGCGTTTGTTGATTTAGAAAGAGCTTTTGATAATGTTAGGTGGGATGAGATGTTCAAAATTTTAAAGAAGTCGGGTCTAAAGTATCGAGATAGAAGAATACTTTAAAAACTATGTAAGAATCAAGTGGCTATAATAACAGTAGAGAATCATGAGAGACATGCTTCAGTTAAAAAGGGTGTGAGACTAGGTTGTAGTCTATCCCCGTTAATATTCAACTTGTATGTAGAAGAAGCAATAAAGAAAGTATTCAGGGAGAAGAAATCAGTATGTTACGATTTACTGATGGCATTGTCTTGATAGTAGAGAGGGCTGAGGATATTGAGAAGTTACTGAATGGCATGAACAAAATACTGAAGAAAGATTTGGACTGAATATAAATCAAAGCAAGACAAAAGTGATGAAATGTAGCAGAATTGATACTGTACTAGTAAGTCAAAAATAAGAATAAGATCGGATGCAATAGGATAAGTAAAACTTACTTGGGAAGCAAAATTATAACCGATGGCCGAAGCAGGAATAACTTAAAAGCAGAATAGCACTAGCACATAGTGCCTTCATATAAAAGAGAATCCTTTTAGTTTCAAATATTGATCTAGGAATCAGAAAAAACTGTGTAAAATTCTTTGTGTAGAGCACAGAACTTTATGGTAGCGAAGCATGGACTTTAGGAATACCGGAAAGAATGAAAATTGAAATGTGGTGCTACAGAAGAATGCTGAAAATTAAGTGGACTGACAAAGTAAGAAACGAACGAGTTTTGGAAAAGATGGGTGAGAAAAGAAGTTTGTGGAAGAAGATTTCAGAAAGACGAAACAGGCTGGTAGGTCATATTTTGAGACATGCTGGCTTGGTTAATTTGCTGGTGGAGGGAGCAGTGGAAGGTAAGAACTGTAGAGGAAGACAGAGATTGGAATATTTGAAGCAGATAATTGAGGACGTGGGTTGTAAGGGGTTTGTAGAGATGAAGAGTTTAGCACAGGATAGGATCAGACCAGTCCAAAGATTGATTGCAGGAAAAAAAAAAAAGCAATTGAACTTATTCACTCTCGCGCCTGTAATTTGGGATCTCACTGTAAAACCATCCTAGTAATTATTAAATTGGAAATAGTTTTATGATGTCAGCAGTGTGAGCATGGCAATAGCCTCTGATTTATTTTTGTGTTCTGAGACTTTTGTTTCCCGACTTCATTTTCTTGGATTTTTTGTGTACATACTCTAATGTTATACGAAAGCAGTGTTGCTTAATTAGGTATCAGTATTTATTTGATATTTTCTATGACATTTGTAGAGTTTTTGATCATTCTGACTGAGATGGTGTAATTTTCAGAGAGACATTTCCGCAAATCTTGATAAGTTAATTTTAAATACCTTGCTCCAATTAATCACTGGATGTTGTTTGTGCTCTTAAATAACATCTATTGTTGGATTTAATCCATACATTCCATTTTAACATGATATTCGTTTAGGAACAGTTAATCGAAGGAATGTTTTAAGAACGAAACATCTAAGGTAAACATTAAATTCTGGGATTGAAAGCATTTCACTGACCAGTTGCAGGAAAATACGGTTGGAGAGATCGACTTATAATCCTCTGAAAAATAACATTCTTTAACCAAGTATCTTTACGTTTCTTTACCTGTTAAGAATAATATCCATGCTTCTTGCAGGTGAACTATACTCAATCACAAGTTTCTCAGTCTGAAAAGTTTTCACCTTACTTTCAGCGCCGAATTTAGACTACGTCTGTTACCTGTTTTCACCGTTCTTTTATGGAAGTAAAGGAAATGTTTTATTGCTAAAAAAGTATTAGAAATAGTTGGTATTCTCCTTTTATTATTTTCTAATTACCCGTAATTTCCGTCGCTTTTATTTGATGAAACGCATTACCACTGTTAAGTAGGCTAACGTGGGTGAAATTCTTTAAAATGATATATTACTCAGATGGCTCTGGGGTGAATAATTAATTTCTTCAGCTTTTTAATTTATGTTAAAGATTAATTCATATTTTGCACGACTAATGTTAATTTACACCACTAATACAGCGGTCGTGAGTAAAGAGAGGCTGCGCCCAAGCCCTTGCCTAAATTGTCTGCACATAACTTTGTGTTGGTCTTGGCTATAGAGGAACAATTAATGTAGCGGGTCCCTTGTCCTTTGTTTTGTTCAAACAGTCTCCACGGCGAAGGCTTACTTGGGGCAGCACTTGGATGAAAACTTAGCCCCGCTCTAAAACATCGCCAAAATAATCACAGAGTTGAAACTGTAAAGAGTTTACTTAAGCTAAAATTCGTTGTGCTTTATTCATGGCTCATTGCCGGCGAATCCAATGTTAAATGAACCGTAGCGTTGGACACCTCAGCTTCTGGTTTTTAAGTGATTTACCTGCAAATAATGGAGGTAATTACGTTCGAATAGTCATTAAGTTTCAACTAAATTGAATATTTTAGATATCTTAAAATTAATTACAATTTGTTGTAGCACAATATACCGCGATATTGCTATCCCTTCGGACTAACCATACAAAAAAAATCATTTCTGCGTAATCCGCAGCTCGGTGGTATGCTACCACAGCGGTGGTTACTTTGTTAAATGATTGTTACAATACAAGTACTGAAGGTAGCATACAGATATTGATCAGTCATGATTAGAGTAGTTGCAAAAATTTAATACGGAGATATCGCGAAGTTCATACAACAGGAGTATCTTAAGAAGAGTTTAGCGTAATAGTTAGCATTGTTAGCTATTCGATTTTTAGAAGTGCAAGTTCAGTATTATTTCTTGTTTTTCTCTAATAAATTATTAAGGTTTTTTGGGGTGTTATGTATCTCATTAAATGTGAATGGAAGTTGTTTTACAAATGATGTTCGGTGTGTTTTAAAGTTGCTTCTCTCTTACGACATCACACAAAATACTTCACTCCATGTTTTCAGTCGGCTATAGCTGATACTATTTTGTAATATACGAAACCATCTTTTTGCTTATGCTTATGTCTTTACGCATCATTTACGTCAAAGTCATTAGGGGCGGGAAGGAATTTGGCCATGACTTTTTGAAGCAAGCATCCCGTCATTTCCCTGGTGTAACTTGGGGAAACCACGAAAACCTTTATTTACTTATTTATTTACGCCTCGGCGACGTCGAGGTCATGAGACGAGGGATGGGACTGGGCACAAGAAACGGGAAGGAAGCATCTCGGCATTTGCCTGCAGTGATTTGGGGAAACCATGGAAAGCCCAAATCTGGATGCCCGGACGGGGATTCGAACCGGCGTCCTCCCGAATACGAGGCCAGAGCGCTAACCACTCACCCACCACGCTCAGTATGGAAAACCAAATAGCTCACTCACCACGCTCACTCGAAACCATCTTTCGAACCTTGCTGCTGCTAGATAGGTTTAAATAATGCTTTACAATATTTATTTTAACATAATTTTGTATCTGATAAAATTGTAATGAACGTTTATATCAGATCCTTCTATTGATCTGTAATTGTAATCTTCTGATTCCAGCAGTTCCGCATTGTTGTCCCGCCTCTAAAGACCTCGCTGTTAAGAGACGTTAAGCAGATTTTTAAAAAAAAGTATTGTTGTGCACAGTACTAACCACAGGTAAATACTATTTCTGTCTGATGCAATAATAACTTGATAATAACATTAAAAGTGTCAATAAGTTCTGATAAAATCATCCACCTCTTGCTATTGTCAGCTTATCATTTTATCTCGACACTCCATTCACCATCTAGGTTCTCAATCACCTGACAGTAGTGCCAAATTGTTTCTCAGAGGACATTTCTCTAGATAGCGCCCAAAGGTCCCGGTCATCTACAAGTGCTATTTCATGTTCAGACATGCTTCGGCCGTAATGTTACGTCATACCTCGCCAACCTTATATCTGATGACTTTTATCTTTCCGTGTATGGAAATGTAGTGGTTAGTGGATCGCTACAAATATTGTTTTGAATATAACAAGTGTCGGCCACCGTTAAAAACTGTGCCCTGTTATCTCCGAAAAGCGTGTTTAATAAACATTTATTACTCTGTGATGCGAAATCCGGGAAAAAATAATTTGAGTTATACGTATCTCGATGTTATTTCCACTGACAAAGTAAACAAAATAATCAGCGTTAAACTGGTCAACAGATAATTTCTAAGTAGTTGCAAAGAAAATATACTTGGTCAGGAAGAAGAGACAGGCTGGTAGGTCATATTTCGAGACATGCTGGATTGGTTAATTTGTTAGTGGAGGGAACAGTCGAAGGTAAGAACTGTAGAGGTAGACAGAGATTAGAATATATGAAGCAGATAATTGAGGACGTGGGTTGTAAGGGGTATGTAGAAATGAAGAGGTTAGCAAAAGATAGGAAGGGATGGAGGATTGCATTTTTTTTTATTTTTTTTAATCAGTTTAACGTCCCTTTTTAACAACGTGGTCTTTAGAGACGGGAAAGGATGGGGGCAAGGAGTGGGAAGGAATTCAGCCATGGCCTTTTGAAGGAAGCATCCCGGCATTCACCTGGAGTGATTTGGGAAACCATGGAAAACCCAAATCTGGATGCCCGGACGGGGATTCGAACCGCCATCCTCCCGAATGCGAGGCCAGAACGCTATCCGTTACACCACCACGCTCGGTGAGGATTGCATCAAACCAGTCTAAAGACTGACGATAGCAAAAAAAAAAAAAAAAAACATAAGCATTGTCTCAGACATTTACTTCTGATCTCTGGGATATTAAAGTTCTTAAATAGGTATAAGCTATCACCAGGTCGCTTGATGTGTAACTGACTCTGCGTTTTATTAACGTATATCTTCTTCTTCCTGTCCGGTATTAGGCCTGGTGGCCTGTTACGGTCTCAATCCATCTTCTTGGTGGTTTCCCTACATCTCTCTTGCTATCCGTTCTGCTATTTCTTGTTTGAGACTTGAAAGCAAAGACAATTAGTCCTACCAATTGGTTGCTAGCCAAGAGGTAGCAAGTCTGGCTGTGGGGCTGCCACATTGACGCTTCCAGACCAGCGTTTGATTTTCTGTCAGGGTTGACTCCCTTAGCCTTTGATAGTCCCCTATCAAACCTGCAAGGCAGCAGGTTCCCCTAACCTGGTTTAGCCAGTGGACCAACACTGTTGGCCGGGTGATAGTTCTTGGAGCTACCAAGTGAGAGTTGGATGTCTGGTGTGGACCAGTCTGCATGACTTGTCTTGAGTCAAGACATGGTCAGCCATGCTCGAAAGGTACTACCACTCACAGTCACCCCATATCACTCTATTAACGTATATCTGCCTGAAATTTAAGCATTCTAATGATTCCAGGTTTAGCTATGTTACTCTGTTATGAAAAAGAAAACAAATTGTACCAACAGTATTGTTAATATTACCAATTGCAAATGAATCATCTCAGCTAAAAAATGATCTGGAACGTCAATTCAAAATTGTAGAGATTTTTATTTTATTTCTTTGAATATGGTGTTTATTCCATTGAAATCGTACAAGGAGGTCGTGATTTAATTTCCGAAACCTAATGCGCGATGCTGACCAATTAGTTCTCCTGGAGGGAAATTTCCTCGCTGTACGCCTCAAGGGACATACAGCGGCTGGATTAAAATTGATAGCGTCTCAAAGCCTGAGGGTCCAAAACAGATTTTCTGACCCACGAGCTCGTCCTGGGAACTAGCACCGGCTAATCTATTTATATAAAAAAAAAACAGCGAAACTTTCATATGAAATTAAAATCTTTTAGGCAGAACCTTCCGTTAGACCAGAATTCACTAGCGAGTGTTTCTTAAAAATTAATGTACTCCAGCAGATAGGTGCAGATGAGACAGTAACCCTAGCAAGGATTTATTTTTATACTGTTTTGTGTAATCTTCCAGAGAGAACAAAGTCTGACACACCCATACTGCAACAACGTTTCCCCCTCCCTGTCTAAGGAGCTGATGAACCTCTCTAATCAATTCGCGCAGTTTACCGGAACCAGCAAAAATTTCAGTCAACACCTAACACTTAGTACTCAACGTGCAGTGAGATTATTTAAATGAATATTTGGATAAACCGATGTGGCTGCCATATCTGTGTCGGATAAAACGCAATGTCGCTGATGTTATAGGAACCCCCCACCCCAGACTGTTTGCGGACAAAATCGCGGCCAGCCACACCTTCTCCGCAGCAAAGCCAAACGCCTCTGACGCAATAGATGAGTACAGCTCCCTCCCCACCTTGGGAACAGGAGCCATCTCTGTCACATCGTGGTGGAATAGCTAGCGACAGCCTGCCGCCACCTGTGTAGCAACATAGTGGAATATCTGCAGCATCACCTGCAACAGTGTGGAGAACATGGAAGATGTCTGCCTCCTTACGTAGCAGTAGCGAATCCTCCTTCCATTCCATCATCGGACACGATCCGAACGGACATGTATGCCCATATTAGTCACGACAATGACCCACCGGAAGGGACATATAGCCTGCCGCTACGTCTGCCACTTCAGCTTTGGGTACCGACTACCATCTCGGCATTGGGACTTAGGCGGCAACAGACAGGCCCATCTACAGCAGTGGGGCCCAGCCGGGCGGAGATACCTGCCTCTACCGTCTCTGCATGTACAGTATATCCGTCTAAACAAGGCGAGGCCCCACTGCCTCTACAAGCAGCGACATGCCGGCCGCCGCCATCAGACCACAGCGTGGGGCGTACCAGTCACAGGTGCGTCGAGTGCAATGTGGTTAAAGCTTCAGGTCTGGGCAAGTGCTAAGTACTAATTATACAAGGTACCATTACAATTCGAAAATTTCAGATACCATAGTTCCGACAATTTTTGTTACCAAGTGTTGTGTGATTCTTGTATAACAATTAGTATGCTATTTTTTTATTAAAAAAAAACTTCTAACGGTTATTTAAAATATAAATCATAGAGTAATACCGATTAGTATTGAAGATGATACAAATTCATATACAAAGCAAATTAAAATTCTCAAAAGAGCAACTTTGTCATTAATAAATTGGTGCAGAAGTATTCTCGCAATCTTTAGGGTGACCAAGAAAAATTTGTTTTTCTTAGAACTGTTGATAGTTTTGAACCGCTTTAGATCAATTATAGATGTTGGTATTGCTTCGAATATCACATGATTACCATACATCTTTATACGCTTAAAATTTCAAGACCCCAATTTGAGAAATCTTGGATTCCGTTTGTGAGGTTTGAAACAGAAATAAAAAACAGCGATAAAAAAAACACACACACACACGCTATATGTATACAAGATTACTATGTACGGCAGCATGCTTCTCCTTTTCTAATTCGAGATGAATTTATCTTATCCGCATCTTGGGCTGTAGTTGACTGTTCACACAAGTTAATTAATCGATATGGGACCTGCAGATATTTGTACAAAATTTGAAAGCGGTCAGAATTACTCGCCATCAGGTCTGCATGTTATCTGAAACTGCATGATAGTGTTGGACTATACCTACCGACTAGAGTTGTGCGGAAGTTAACATCAAAGCAGCAGCAGCAATCATTTTGGCGCATTATCATGACAACCATCCTGTTCGATGCAGAGAGATTCATGATTACATAAGGTGTGTGTGTGTGTAATCCAATCAGATAATATGATCAGTACACATTTTGGATGTAATGATCAAACAGGTAGGTGGCTGACAAAATATTATCATGGTATATCCAGGAATGGGACTGATGAAACATTCCACAGACTGTACACTATTCTACAGCAATGAAGACTCAAGATGATGCCATTACATACGTGAAAGGGCTGAAAAAATCTCGATAGTTTCAAACGATAAATAATGACGTAATAAACAAAGTAATTAATTAATGTTAACCATTGGCGGTAAAATGATGCAACAATACGTGTGGTGCGCCGGCCCGAGAGATAAAAACGGCAATTGCAGGACCTAAAAAGGAATGGTATGCACATGGGAAGGAGCGGGGGAGGGGTGAAAATATGAATGGGGAGTGGCCCTTGTACCCTGATAACTGTATACATCGTCTCAAAAAATTATCTTCTGAAAGATACCTGGGCTCTACACAGGGAGCATATACGATCCATTCTTTTTTCTTTCTGTACAGTTATTTCTTTCTACATTTTCCTCTGCTAACCAATTAATCATGGCTTAAGATTTGACAGCCATACTGTGTAAAAGCATTCAACAAATTTCCTCCCTCAAGATCACGTTATTTCGCACTTTATCTAACCTATAGTGTCCTTATGTAGCACCACAAGCATCCAATTTTCTTCTTTCTGATGTAACTACTGTCTAAAGATCACTTCGACAAGTAATGGTACACTGGAACACAGGAAGTTATTTCTAGGTAAAATGTCTTTGTTTGACTACTGCAAAGTTTCTGTTAGTGAAGAAGGCTATATTTCGGTAACGCTCTGTTTTTTCAGATCACTCTTGCTTCATTCATATAATTTTATTTCCCAAATAACAGAATAACCTTCCTTCTCCTATTATTTTTGATCTTATTTTGCGGGTTCCGTCTTTTTATCCAACAATTCGTGAAAGCTAAACTGAAAGATACAATATTACAACTAAAGAAGTGACAACAGTCGTATTAAACGCTGTACAGTCCACAGGATCTTGTGATGCTATTATTATAAGTAGGAACTGTATTGTCACTGTTCTTAAAAGTAAAGACAAACGAAATCAAGGCATTCAGTCAGAAAGAATATGATACCGATAATAACCGTGAGATAACTGAGGACACACTAAAGAGCGTGTCAGATGTTGATAGTATAGTGTAGAATGAGTGAAGGATAAGCGGAATTACCTGAAGAACTTATCAGGTCTATCTTTTAGCTGACTTGGTTTTGATTACGGGAGCAACTACCACAGCAGATCCAGGAAGTGATGAAACAGAACTGCAGGATCATTTTGCATAGTTCGAACTTAGAGTTGTAACGCAGAACTGGTAATTCCCGAATTGAGAACGGAAGGAGCCACAGTTCAACGTCCCGTAATCAGACCAGTAAAATTAACGTTGAACCGACCTAAATGGCTGGAGGCACCTCCAAATCGCTCCCAGAGGAGTCCCTCTCGCTCTTGAATGATAGCCAGTGTCTCCATTGTGTTCCGGGACGGCACCTCCTATAGCCGGCGATCGAATCTCAGTGGCTCCTATCTCTCATCGACAGTAATTGATGAGTGAAGCATTAAATGTCAGTGAGCGAGAAAGAAGGCTGTTGCCTTGAACACTCGAGATTTTGTATCTGATAAACATGTGGTTGAAAGTGGATAGAAACTTGGGCCAAAATTAAAGTAACTGATTGGTCTGTTAAATTTGGGTGAAGGGTTTGAATCCTTGCAACAGTGAATTATTTTTTTACAGGTTGCTGTGAAGGAATTATACTTGAATTGTATTTGCGTTTACAATTTCATCCAGGTCTTGTATTCCTCATTTCCTTGTTGCCAATATTCTTTATTTGCCTTTGGTACGACGCTGCTGGGTGGATAAGTAGAGACATTTAGCTTCCACCAGCTGTATTTAACAGCGGATATTAAAAACATTTTAATAACAAAAAGGAAATTAGCAAAGAATAAAGAAAAATCTAGAATTTATTGGCCCAATTTTGCGTCACGATGCCACCATTAAAAACACGTAATCTGCCTGTAAAATTAAGACAAATTAATCTTGTCTTCAGTTATTGTTTTTTTTTCAGTATTTATTCGAGTGATATCTCTTCAATTTATTTTGAATGTCTATTGGTACAGTTAGGAGTTGTAACAGAACCGTTTAGCGTGTATTGTAACGAAGCCGCACAATTGACTTTGACATACAGCTTGAATTATTTTTGTTCATAAGAAAACAAGCATAGTATGTATACATTTATTTAATTATTTCCTCAATTTTCAGTGTAAAGTTTCACTTCATAAAGATAGTTTGGAATGCTAATTAATATTTAACTTTTTTATTTGTGATTTGTTCTACAACGTTTTCTTTATATTTAAGATGGTGCGACAATGGAAGGATTGCTATTGGCAAAGTATATTACGTATTAATGGCAGTTTAGAACGCTGGACATAATTTTACTTATTTGATGTTTATTTAATCACACTTAATTTCTGTCTATGTTGATCAATTAGTTTAGTGTCGGAGCTAACGGAGATAATTTTTTAGATTATTCCGTAGTAAATATTCATTTATATCACAAGAGCAGTTTTTTTTCTGATTGATTAGTCATTATGGGGAATCACCTGTTGCTGGAGTGCGAGGCCAAGTCTGTATGTAGCCAGTAAGAGGAGGGTGCAAACACCACTCAAAGTAATCCGGGAGTTAAGTTGTCGGGTCAGCTAGAAAGCGTAATAATTAGTTGCTTGAGGTCTCCACTAGTATTATGAGCTGTTTATTTGAATGGTTTCACGAGATTTAAGTTCGTTTTTATAAAGTTTTAATAACAAGCTCAACCGGTAAAATTGTGGCACCAAACTGTTGACAATGTTCTAATTAAAACCTGCATGTTGGCAGTATTGGAGTTTCTATTTACGTGCTGTTTGCAGTAGAGATATTTTTGATTACAAGTAAGTGTATTTAAGATTTATTAACTTTCATTTCGTAGCTGCGTTTCATTAATTTAAAGAAAAGAAAAGTAATTATATGCTAATTTTCACTGGTAATCGTGTTTTGTATGTAGTTTTGAGCTTAAAGTTATTCTCATAGCTTACTTATGTAGTGTCTTTAATAATTCTTCAAAGTTGAACTTTATTTAAACTAAACTGTCGAATTCATTACACAGTCCTACGCCAGCATCTAGACACGCCATGCGTTCACAAAAGCACTTTTCCGTTATTTAACCCCAGAAGAAGAATAGTTAATAGAGAGATATTTAAAACTTTCGTGATTTATGCACTAACAAAATCTTACGTTAAAATCTTCACTCGTAACAACAATTTTTCACTGAAAATTGTGACATAACGAAATAGTTTATAAGAAAATTATATTTTTGTTCCTGGAGTGTAGACAAAAATCTATATATTTATTCTTAAAGAAAAGAAGGTATTTTGCTATGGGGATGAGAAATAATAATAAGAATTCAGGCTAGCGGCATTGAGACAGATCGGTTGCTTCTAAATCATTCATTGCTGAAGGATCTTGCATCTTCGAATACTACAGAAGTTCGATGTAGTTCCTAGAGGAATACAAATTTTTGTAATAAACTGAAAATTGTTGAAAACAAAAGTTCACCAATCATTCAGTTATAAATCGGACTGAACCACAACCGTCACGCGATAACATTTAATAAAATAACTTCGTTACTTTTGATTGCTAGTTGATCTATAATTTTCAAGATTCATACCTCATTTATCACGTAAGAACCAGTTAGTACATGAGGTCTTGTTTCCTCTAAAACAAGATTTATTACTAACAGAACAAAACTCTCAATTCCTTCAGAATTATTATTAATATTTTAAAAAAAAATCACTGCGGAAAGCCCTTGCACACCTTCCAGCACTAGAGGTAAATTCATTAATTATAAATTGAGATACTATTGCATTATATTTTATTGTTAGTGTCTTCAGCAGAAAAAAAAGCAAACTGGATTAAGTAACTGCAGCCAGAATAAAGGTAAACGACAAGATCTATTCATATTCTGTTCTCACCTGCAGTTGTTTATTATCTCTTTATTTTTCGTATGATGTTATATGACATTTACAACACTCAACAACAATTATACTGTAATCATTGAACAACCTTGTTTCAAAATAAACACACATATAAACACATAGTTAATCGGACAACGCCTGCAGCTGGCCAATAAGACGGGACCGCCAGTCACAACCACTATAGCATGACAACGAAGCGCTCCAACCAGGCAGTGAATAGATGACGGAGCGGCAGGCCAAAGAGGAACTTTATATAAAACCGAAGCTAATACTTTAAATGAGTTTACCTGATTAAATTAATAAAAGTCGCTGTTCCTGTTGTATGATTGTCAAAGAATTTTAAGAATTTCACAAGCAAAACTTTTAAAACGTTTGAGAAATTCCAAAAACTGTTTCCAGACGTAACAGAAACAAAACAAGAAAAACAAATATGTTTATCCGATTTATTCAAAAGGTGTTTAGAACAGACAGTGTAAATAATGTCGTGGGTTACGGATAATGTTTTATACTTAAAAATAAGTTATAAGGAAAATAGCTGTTTGCTTTGATAGTGCGAGATGATATGTGGAGAAATTGTATTCATCCGTGATAATTTTCCTCTGAACTGAACTGTCCTTAATTTTCATAATACTACAACACGTGCTATAATTTTTACACAGTTCGTTTCAATTAAGCCTTGGACAATTGAACTGAGTCTATCAATTTAAGCAGCGATCCATGTCACCATCCTTTGCCACTGGAATCGAATTTCTTGTATACCTGAATGAAGTAATAAACAATATTTATACTTAGACTGGTTGTTTTGCTAAAGATAGAGTATTCGTGTTAATAATTGCTGTACTATTTACTCATAAGTTTTTTTTAAAATGATAAACTTTACTAGAAAATGTTCGTAACAAAATTCCCTTACAACAACCGTGGTTACTAATTCGCTAGTCACACCGCGATAGAAATTCGGAATTGTTAACAGCTGGATGAAGTCTTGAGAAGCTTGAAAATTTCTCTCGATAGGAACAAAGATAACCTTTTAAAGTAGGGATGTTAAAAATCGTCCAGAAGATTAGTCCAGGAGGCACCTGCGTCAGTGTTCATGAAATGATGATGAGTTCCTCGAGATAGAGGACCACGCAATCTCAGAAGCCAGATTTTAAATGATAATTATACAGTTTTGTTTTTGAACTGTCATATTTAATGCAGTCCAAATGGCAGTTTTAGTTTTCTATATTTTGACTACACGTGGTTCTGTCTCGGGTAAAATTTTAAAAAATGTTGAGTTGACTTTGTGGTTTCGTCAACAGCACATTAATAATTTATTTCTCTCGAAATACACGATCTGATCAAAAGTATCCAGGCACCCATATGTAATGCATAATTGAACGCTAGTTGTCACGGCAGGATAACCCGCCAGATGTCAGTACAGAAGCAGTAACAGCATAAATGGTTATGCTGGATAGCTCTATGACTTCAAATGTGGACTAGT
Organism: Vandiemenella viatica; assembly: GCA_031002005.1. Classification (NCBI taxonomy): domain Eukaryota; kingdom Metazoa; phylum Arthropoda; class Insecta; order Orthoptera; family Morabidae; genus Vandiemenella; species Vandiemenella viatica. Next base: position 47,170,660 of record JARYHS010008075.1, read on the forward strand.
CATTGGATGTTCCCTGAGTAACAAATTCGTGAGGGACATTTCAACCCTTTTGAACCAGCATAAGTAAACTGTTGTTGATGTGATCATGGAGTGGAAACGCTAAGGAACAACTACAACTAAACTAAAACTAGCCCGACCCCATGAAACAACGCATAACAGACGGTGGTCGCAAAAAAAAATGCAAGATATCAGCGGAAGGAATAACTCTTGAGTTCCAAAGTGATACCAGAAGTCAAACCATTATCATAACTGTGCGTTGGAAATTATAAAGAATGGGAAACAAAGGTTGAGCTGGTGCTATTAAACCAAACATTTTTGTGATCAATGCTAAACGACACTTGAGTTGGTATAAAGATCGGCGCTAATGGAGAGCGAATTATTGGAAACCAGTGATTGGGAGTGATGAATCAAATTATATCCTGTGACAATCCGATGGAAGGATTTAGGTTTGGCGAATGCTTGTAGAACTGTACCTACTATCATGTATAGTGCCAACAATGAAGTACGGAGAAGGCAGTGTAATGTTATGGGAGTTTTTTTCGAAGATAGGATGTGGCCCCGTTATTATGGTTAAAAAAATCTAAATGCGGAAGGATATGAACACATTTTAAACCATTGTGTACTGCGTACTTTAGTGGACCACCAGATCCTAGAGTTCTAGACGATGATTGTTTGCATCAGCATGACAGTATGACAATGCACCTTATCATAGAGCTGTACCTGTGAGGTATTGGTTTTCGACGATACCATTCCTGAAATGGAATTTCCTTCCCAAAGTCCCAATATAAATCGAATGGAACATCTTTGGTATGAGTTGGAACATAACGAACTTATCTGCCATTCCTCTACAGATATTCTGACATTTCGTATCATCAGTGTGAAAGCGGTTATAAAGGCAAAGGGTAGATATTCCCCATATTAATGTAGAATTACAGAAAACGATACACATGAAAAGTCTAATTAAGTGGCGTTTCAGATAGATGTCCGGTTAGTTTGGATCAGATGGTGTACATGAGTAGTAACAGGTTAACACAAAAATATATGTAAATAAAAGCCAGATAAAACCATACGTATTGTTTCTGTTAGGCTGAAAGTGGTAACATTAGAAGAGGCTATGCCAATATGATGTTCTATTTAAAGAACAATGAAAGCTTTCAATTGCCTCTACTCTTCAGCGCAGCTATTTGGAATGTCGTCTGTATTGGCTTTACTAAAAAAAATCAATACACAAATACAGTAAATTGAGAGCTGACTTGTCAGTTACCCTCTTCACTATGTTCTCTACAAGACTTTATTTACTCCTTCCTTCTCAAACCATCTTACTCTATTACAAACGTTTCATGACATACAGTAATTAGCGAGTGGAAGAGACTATTTCGTCTATTAATGGCTTCTAGAATAGCACTGAAATTTCTTTTACATGGTAGTCAAGAAATGTTAGTTCTCTAATATCCCCCGGAAGCGTTGCCATGATTGACCCTGCAATCTGGGAGACCCCCTGCAGGCGGGTCGCTAGTGAACCGCTAACTACACTGCCCGGAGGCCGGCGGCTTGCGGCAGACACAGAGACAACCACGCGCGATCAATGCTCGCCACACCGTACTGTAGGGAACTTCAGGCCATGTTACGCCACACTTCAGCTCTGAGAGCAGGAAACTTTGAAATAATATGTGAGTTTCATCTATGAAAATACCTTTACTCAAGCAGGGTTAATCACAAACCTTGCAAACAAAGCTGCAGGCAAACATGATCTACCATGTGGTATGAGAAAAGTGAAGTGGCTGTATTTAAACCATTCAGTGTGGATAGGGAAGGTACAACGGGGCCGTGCGAGAGCACAGCATACCAGTCGCCATGACTGCGGGTTTCAGACGGTATTGCACGGCAATTAAATAAAGTGCCGGGAATGTGCCCAACCTCTCCCCCATTAACATCACATTTCGTAAACAAAAAAGTACACTTATCACACACGGAACATAGTTACACGTTTGGCTGACAAATGCCAATACTTCACTTGTTTCATCAGCACGTAGTACGACCTGGCATTAGGTTAGAAACGCTTGGTGCCAGCAAGGGCATGCTGCCGTAAAACCAAAAGCTCAAAATATGACCACGCAAGTGATGTGCAAAACTGGTCAAAGTTGGCTGCCCCATAAGGTTAGGAAATGGTGGTGAAGAAGACGTGAAGACGTGAAGACAATATCCAGCCGGATTCAATCTAGATGAAAGATCGCTACAAGTGGCATAAGACTTTTGATTAGGAAACGGCAAGGTCCATAATTGTTTGAGATTAGCGCTGGTGAAACATCTGTAGATGGGATTAATTTTGACAAATCATGAAACCGTTTACATTAAACAAGATTGGTGGTTTATCATAAATATTTCTCAACCATTATGTACCAAACTGCTATAAAACTGCGGATCAAAAGAGGCCGTACTTCACTTACAGATATTACATGAATTTTGCTATAAGTTCTTCCAGTTTGGTGATTACAAACTAGTAACAGAATACTTACTAATCATACTAAACCAATCTTTTGTTTATGCCACGATCTACAATCTATTGTTGCACGAATGGCTGGGGTTATTTTGATGAAACTTAGTACTCATGTTTCTGATTGGGAGACTAACAATATTTTAGGAATAAAGCCACCCCAACCCAACACTTTTGGGATACAGTGGGGTTAAATAATTCAAATACATATAGCAAATAGAGCGACTGACACGAAATTTGACTAACAGGTACATAACATCGAAATCTGTTATGAACTTCAATATGTTTTAACAAATAATCTGGCCTAACTTGAAAACTGTTGACTTAATTTTCACGGGAGTTTTGTAGAAACAAATCTTCTTTCTGATTTAGGAAATTTGAATTCTTCGAATCTGAATTGGAATCTGCCGTATGACTGATGATGCTAAGGGATCCCATGCGGAACAGGATTGGAAAATGTGCATGCAATCTAAAAAATTTTGGTACATGGTTCACTTACTTCTGTAAGATCACAGCGAGACGGCTTGAATTTGGACTTGGAAATAGTATAACACCTCACGTAACCTGTCCCAATGGTATTCGTCACTAGAATTTTGTTCAATAAGAACCGATAGTTAAAATGTTCTGTAACAATCAGAATGACAACTTCCCCCCTCCCCCCCCCCTTCGCCCCTTCCCCCCTCCGCCATCCCCCCTCCCCCTCCCTGGCCGGTTGGGATGTTTATCAAACTTTCTAAGCAGTTCTGTTATTTTTTGGAAAGACTAGACATAATTTGATACACGTATTTCAAATTGTGCATCTAAAATTACTGTAGCGAATCAACCTCAATCACACCGCGCAACGCCGGGTTCTCTGCTAGTATCTGATAAACCTGCGGCGTAACTCATTGATATATTTCTTCTCATAGCTAGGACGAAGTCTTAATTAAGTACAACCCAGTCCTTTAAATTTTGATTAATGTCACGCTTTATTTGGTTTTCTAAATGAATCAGTGTTTTTTGAAAGAGCTTATGTGACCAAATATAAACATTCGGAAAACTTACAAAAAACAATCCTGAAGCCTTATCAGAAATTTTTATTTAGCTTTCATTTGAAATATGTTACCTTAACATCTGCCACTGCGTCTTTTCAAAAGAAACCGATAGCTCTATCCTCAAGGAACAAAAAACGCCAGAAAGGACAAAATGTTAAAAAAAAGGTTGATTACGCCCTTTCAAAAAACGCTGTTCAAATTTTTTGAGATTTCTATTCCTCGCCTTCATACGAGGCTTGCGCTGGCTGGTAGCCATGAATATGATGCGCATGAGACGTATTCTGTTCTCTAACTGCAATCTCGTATCGAATCTAAGGCGATGCTGCGCCAGAAGGGCAATACAATAACTCCAGGGGAATAGGTCGAACACAACCAGTAACGACACGTCATGTCTTGTTGAGAGCAGCATCTGCCATTTTGATGTGGCTTCGACCGTATCACACTGCTTACGCCTAAACAGCTGTATTCTGTTATACCGTATGATACAAAGATCTTCGAAGGAGCCTAAATACAATGTATAAAGTATTTGCGTGAATGCGAACTCCAGTTTAGTTAATTAAAATTACATACGAACCCATAATAGTAAACATGCAATTAGTAAACGAAACCGGATTATGTGAACTCAGTTTGATTAAGCCTATTTAACTTTGCTCAAGCGTGTCAGTTAAATCTCAAGTTAGGCAGGGTCAAGTCGGGTGACCTCGTTCGTTTTAAAGTTGCAAACTATTCAGTACCATCAGGTCCTCCCTTGTCTCTCTCAATTTTACCGTATTTCTTAGAATGAGATTCCATTAAATCAATTTTATGGCTCAGCAACGACATCATTGCCCTATGGGTGAGGAAATATTTCGTTCCTTCTAGCCAGGTCCACGTTAACGCTACTTGTTTCAGAAAAAAAATTTGGTTCCCAAAAGGCTACTAGTGCCATTAACACACATGACTGGTGAAACACTCTTTTTCGTTGCGGTTTGCCTCTTCCTGTAACATACAACCTCGAACGGCTTTCTTACTGACTTGTGACATTCAGTTATTTTTAGTTGTATGATTCCAAAATTACTTATTTTTCATCCTCTCTTTTAGTAGCGGTGCGCGACACAATTACGTATTTGTATATTTCTAGAGGGAATTTAGTATTTCGTTTTAAGGATTTAAAAAAAAAAAAGGCCGTGTTAACAAAAAAGTTAAGGAAGCTAGAGTTAGTGTGTAATGATACCGTGGTCTTTCACTTAATATTATTTGCTTAAAAAAAGACAGAAAAACGAATAAACACTAGGTCGTCAAAAAAATAAAATCCATGGTGAGTTTGAAGTATTTATTATTCTTACAGGAAGTCTATCCAGATCAAAGTTTCAGCTGCAGACGTTTAATATTTTTATTTTATGAGTCATTTTTTATTGTTATTTACCAATCTTGCAGAATACTAAAGTTTATGGACAAATTATAATTATTGAGCACGCTTATTCATTAATTTTGTAAATGAATCCGTCAAAAACAACTGGTTTGATGAATTTTGTTTTTTATTTGATTCCCCAGACGCGTTTCGCCCTTGTGGTGTAGGGCATCTTCAGTGGAGATATAGTGGTATTCCTTTACATGTCGGGCTGGAACAGCATTTCACACGCTTTCACATCACTGTTCATTGCAGTTTTCTTTAGGCTATTGTTTCACTATTTTCTGTTGATATGCACATGTGTGTTACTCACGGTTTGTTTTATTTTTTCCAGATACTTATTCTTTGACTATTAAAAATTCCCAGTGGTATAACGACTTGCAGGACAGTGATTGGGAGACGCATTATATACACATATATTTGCAGTGGATGTGATTACGAACGCATACTAGCGAATTTTGGAATGTGAGCACAATCTGCCTTGCTGCTATTAAACATTTTAGTCTTGCTCTCGTTTTACTACAATTTTGAAAATCTTTCCATGGTTTCACAGGGTTGTTAGAAATGTAAAAGTTTTATTTCATCCATCGACTGAAATCAGTTTTATGTTATGGAAAATGCTTAAAAAATGTATGTGTAATCTGTAAACAAACTACGAAATGTTAAACAAAAGAAATCAACTTTCTCCTTGAGCTTCGATTGTGTGGAGTAACTCCACATTTTCTGCTTACAAGTTATCACCTGGTGATCGGACAACAATCAAGTCAGGTTGTGGATAAAACTAAGTGATAGCGTCACTTATCTGCTAATAATATCAGAAAAAATTAACATAGATCTGGATGGGTAGTTAGTGCCAAGAACTCCTCTAATTAGACCTTGATAATTTGTTTGAAGTATGGCTGTTTTCGTCCGTAAAGGAAATCTGTGGATACAGCAAAAACAATAAAAACATTCAAATTTGGAAAAATATACACATGATAATGTTATTAAACACTCTCTGGCTCAACTAAAATTTATTCACCATCCTATTTCCTTACAAGTGCCTCGTCGAAACGATCCGCCTCAATCCACTCTGCTGGCGTAATCAGAGTGTGTGCAGCGTTCCCTTAATTAGATCTGTTGCTTGTTGTGTGTTGGCAGACGCTAAATGCGTTATACCAGCCACGTGACATCACTCAGTCATCGAGCGCTTTAGTTACGGCCATTAGTTAATTACCGTTTTGTCTGGGCGACGAGCCCCGTCCAGACATACTGCAAAGGCCCCGCCGGCGGAAACACGCCGCCGCAACATTGAACGAATTATACGGCGGTATTAACAACGTGTGAGCTTAACGACCGTCCCCTGGCAAAGTGGCACCAGTTAATAAACGGGCGAGGCGACACCCGGAGCCCTCAGGCTGTCGTTCAACGATAGGTTTTTTTTCACTCTCTCAGCCCATAAATAGGGATTAATCAATTTTCCTTTTCTTATAACTATACAACTCGTCGACGTCAAGGTCATTAGAGGTGGGAAAGAACTGTGGCAAAAAAGGGGAACGAATTCAGCCATGGTCTTTTGAAGGAGCATTCCCAGCATTCATCTTTAGTGAATTGGGGAAAACATGGTAAACCCAGATCTGGATGGCCAGACGGGGATTCTAACCCGCATAACTTGATAAAGCGAGGCCAGAACGTTACCACTCACCCATCAAGCCCGGTGAGATGGTTTCTTCAAAGTTGATGAGAAAACGAAGCAACTGAGTAAACAATCGTTGTAGATAAGAACGACTGCTGGTGTGCATTCCGACCACTACGTTTACAGTACCAGCAGTTTTAAAACCCTATCATTAGCAAGACACATTAAAAACAGGAGATCGGAAAGAGATAGACACTACATGGAGAACGATCAATTCCAACTGCCTGACACCAAATTGTTTAGGTTGTAACCCAGGAGCGCGCACCTACTGCAAACAGAAATGCTTTAATACCAATAGAAAAATTACTGTTCGAACAAATGTAATCAGAAATCTGACGAAAAAACACAGTTTGGAAAATCTCAAACACAGAGATCCTCGACGTCAGTATAGCTTCTGGTAGAGCGTACTAGTCCCGGGAGTATTAGCAATGTTTGGAGATATGAACTTACTTTTAATATTCATCTTAACCCACTATTGTATGAGTTTTTCTTTCTCTTTCTTTTTTTTAATCTTATTTATAATATGGGATATTGATAACAAATGACAGTTTATTAAGAAAAACTTTTCACTCTGTCTTATTTAGAGACTTATTTCATGTTTTTAGCTTGCTGTGGAACACAGTTTTCCTCTTCATCACCACTTTGGTCACCACTCACAGCTAATACTTCATTATCCACATAATCAAAGCAGTCAATATCGTCGTCATCACCATCCTAATTACAATCACTTTCTGGATAGAATTTCCAACAGTTTCGCAGTAAATAACAGTAGTCTCTTCATCTGAGCACCCACCAACAATATCTTCACCACCACTACTGTTCATTTATTAATTTTCACTGTGTTCTGGAATTGTTTCAGAAACTTTACATCCATAAAAAGTAAAAATTTGAATTGTGGCCATGTCTTCACAACGTAATTAAATGAAACAATATGGTACTTCCTCCTGTGCAGCATATTATGCTTACAAAGATACACTCATGTTGTTGCCATACATTAACATACACAAAATATCTATTGAAGATTATGTATACAATCACATTACTGTAAAACAATGATTTTCTACAACTAAAAGATGTCAGATTACCTAATCTATAAAAATATTCCACTGAAAACTGTGTATGACTCATGTTATAAAAAATTATTTTCAAAATGGCTGCTGTTCCGCACTACTGACCTCTAACAAGCTCTACTAGAAACTGTTGAGCTTCAACTGTTTCTAACAACAATAAAGAACTAAACTGTTAGGCAGTGTAATGGTTAGCATTTCTAGTTTGCCGTTTCGCTATACCATGCGTATATGACTAATTTTCTTGCCATTACCAATAGATGATTTGTTTGTTGCCACCTGGCAGCATCATGCTAAGGAGAAAATGGCATCTGCATTGACCAACCGTAGCACCCTCCTATAACAGGAATTTCTCCCCGCGCAATCTACTATCACAGCTACCATCTGGACTGCTCCGAGCTGGATGTTTCATGTACATTCGAAGACACTATCGGCTGATGACATGGCGTTTTTAATTTGAACCGAACCGTAACTGACTTTAGTGAGACGTTGATTGATCACAAAACCATAATTTTAAAAAATGAAGAAAAGATCACTGGTACCCAAAGCTGTGTTGGAATAGGCATTTACAACAATTCTACCCGACTCTGTTAATTCCACTGTGTCATAATGTATCAGATAAAGGTACCAACATTAAATGTTTCAGAGTCTTGGCAGAATTGAAACTCATGAAGCTAACTGATTACTTACTAAGCAGGGAGAGAGGATTAGGGAATACTACGTCCGGAAACAGTATGTGTGTTCCACATGTAGACGGAAAGTTATTCTTTTACGCTCTCCTTTATCTACGCAAATAAGTATTTTGTCGCGACTCCACTCCCCCTAGGTATTTTTTTATCATTGCATTTTTCGGACAGCATATTGAAACATTCAGGCAAATCCATCTCCTACCTTTTATCGCTGTTCCCCTTCATTAATTTTTAAAACTTTTAATGTAATCTAATTGTTAAGTACTTTATCAAGGGTGTTGCATGTCTGGGAGCCAACCGGCGGGCAAGATCTCCCCTCCTAATACGGATATTGGAGGACTGCTTCGGAATGGGGTGGAACACGAGGTTGCTTCGCGGCGGCGCGGACCAGAGTGCACTTGGTGGTAGCCTACCTTGAGGGGAAGTTCAGCCACCCAGCATCATCCACAGCCGGAGACATCAGCTGTCTAAATGCAGTCAGCCCACCAACTGGATAACTAGATTCGTCTACAACGGTAATAACAGTTAAGGAAAGAGAAAATTTTGCATTGTCATTTGTGCCCTAGTGAACGCCCTGAGATAGACACTCTTGCTCTACAGAGAAACTTTATGTACCTTTGTGTTTTGAAAATAAAATTATTCTTTGTTAAATTTTGTAAAGTATAAAATGTTCAAGTGCTTAATTAAATCCTAAAGCCAGGTTGCGAACCTTGTTTTCACTATGTCCCATCCACTCATATAATATGTCAATGGACGTGGTAAAAAATTCCTCTTAATAAATAATTCATGCATACCTTGAAATCCGGATGTCGTTTCTCTTTTAATAGGGAACACTCCAAAAGAAGTCTCTGGAACCCACCTTATTTTGAAATATTAAAAACTACTTGTAAATTAATAACAGGAAGTAAATATTCACAGCGAGGTCAAGAAGTAGCTCTCCTCAACATAGGGAACACTTCAATATATATTTGGTACAGAAACTGATAGTTCTCGTTAAATTTCAGGGTTTTTATTTGTAATTTCATCTTTGGATACCTGTGCGCTTTAAATTAAGGCTTATTTCTACGCGACCGTGGTTCAGCCGTCATATACGTAAATTGTTCTGCTAGCTCGTTTGATTCTTAGCACGTATATATATATTGGGTAAAATGCTATTTTGATGTAAATGGAACTCCTGGAGGAAATTCCTGCGTTATTACTTTTTTCCAGTCGTATAACAAACTTTTAATCTGCTTCTACTCATAACGTAATATGACTTCACCATGTCGATGCGTATTTAACCGTTTAAAAGAAAATAATTTAAATAAATATAGTAATTCCAGTTACCTAAAGTACTCACTGCAGAACATCTTTTTTCTGGTGATCGTTTTAGGATGCAGTTACCAGCCACTGTGTTTGACTATTTTTAGCTGGTGGTTATTTTTCCTAATGATACATCAAATGATTCAGTAATTCGGCTGCCTTATTATTTATTTTTTTTCGTTTTCTCGGCTCATAAAATTCTGAATATTGACTAATATCTTACCGCAAGGGGTGATAACAATGAAAAGTTCTAAAATTAAATTAAATTATAAACATAACTTGTGGATAAAATATTAAAAGTAATAGAAAATATTTTCGCAACAAATATTTGCTCACATCATCTTTTTAATAGAAATTAACTTTGTTTATTAAATGTTATTGTTTTCACATCAGTGTGTTAATACAACATATTTCTTCTAAATATATTAATACGTAGCGTGCTTTATAACAGCCAACCGATGCCGTACAAGGTTATTAGACGATATATTTTTCTTAATACTCTCATGCAGCAATTTACCACAATTTCCCAAATCATATTTTTTTTATCTTTCTATTTTTATCAAATTAACAGATTCATTTGGGCTTAAACTTCGACCACTTAGGACTATTTAATTGCAAGTGTATATTTGGCCTTACTCGCTACCTGTTATGCCATACTAGCCTCAATGCCCGTTAAAAATGACGAGATAAACGGAGTGTTCTGGCAATTCATTTCTTTGTATTTGCTTAACTAGACGGAACTGTTAAAAAATAAACCTCGATGTAAGTCCTCGTACCTTGCACTGTAGCAAAAAGTTTCAGTTGTCACATTGGTTAGGTTACATTTCAATCTAACCGCAAACTCCGCTAACATTGCAGCTAAAAATTCAAAGCTTCTATACAACACGCATCGCTTGTTAGTATCATCATGCATCGCGATATTAACTTGACCCAAAATGTTCACGGTTTTTTACATCTTTCCTTTTTTGTTATCCGTGATGTAAATCGACGTTTGAATAGCTGAGACAGTTTATATGCGGCAGGAATAATTATCCCAATAATACGGCGTCAGTGAAAGTGAAAGATACTAAAAATGAATCTTAACAACCTACCACGTTATATTAGTTTTAATCGTGATGTAGGCCTCATAGATTGCGATCAATTTGGAACTGCTTTTATTCAAACGAGTAATGATTTCAGCAAAAAAAAAAAAAAAAGCGAAATACAGTCTTTTGTTTCAGTGTTCTTGCAATTCATTTCTCTGTATATGCTTAACTAAATAGAATTGTTATAAAATAAAGTTCAATGTAATTACACGTGCCTTGCGTTCTAGCAAAACGTTTCAGTTGTTATCATGGTCCAGGTTGCATTTCAACCTAATCACAAACTAAAATTGCTGCTATAAAATCCATACTTCAATCACACGCATATATTAATAAATATACTTTATTGCATGTTAGTAGCGATATAAACTTGTTCCAAAATTTTCACGGGTTCTTACATCTTTGTTTTTCGTTATCCGTGATTCAGATCAATATTGCAATATTTGAGTGGGTGACACTTACATGCGACTGAAATGTGGCATCAGTGAAAGAAAATGAAATTAAAAATAGTTCTTAACAACTTACGTCATACCACGTAATATTATGTTAATTGTAGCCTAGGCTGTATAAATCACAAACAGTGTGTAACTATTTTCGGTTAAACGAAGTAATGATTTAAGAAACAGAACAATCATGAAAACAATTTAGATTACTTTAATAAAAAAATGCTCATGCCCTCTGCTGTAACGTCAAGTGCCAGTTGTAATAACAATCTAATCAACACAGCCGCAGACATTGCTAATCTAAAATTAAAGCTTTTTCTATATAGCTGTTGCCAAAGAATTTAACTAATACTTCTCATCAAACGAAAATTAAATTAATTAATTAATTTGTCGATTAAACCAAAATACTTATTTTTCTATCAGTGTTCTGACAGTTCACTTCTTCACGGATACTTAGTTAAATAGAACAGTTATTAAGTAATGCGCATAACGTAGAACAACATCTCTTGTCGTTGTAAGTTAAGCAGCGAAGGCGAGAAGCGTGACGTCAAAGAATGACGTCAAAGCATTACGCCAAAGCATTACGTCAAAGAATGACGTCACGGTGACACAGACATTTCTACATCGTGACCAAGATTTGCATATTATTATTATTACTATAGATACAATTCATTTACGAAAATTAACAACCGGTTTCTATATCAACTACAAACAACGAGGAAAGAAAAAAATCAATCCTTAGAATTAAAGTGACATGCTAGTCAGCAAGACAGCGAGAGAAATGGGAATCACTCAAAGAAATAAATGAGAAAATTAACAGCAAACAACACAAGTGCCAAAAATGTGGTATGAGAACTGTTGTTTGCAGCTTTTATGACAGATATAAACGATTTATAGATAAAAACCTAAACATCAACGTTTTTCCAGGAACTACTACTTAAGGAGAACGACATCTGACAAACAATCAATATTCATACAAATGTTAATCGCTAGCCTCCAGTAATATAGGTAATATTCACGTCCATATAATCATTACTGTTAAAGTTATAGCCAAAGCAATTGACTTTTTGTGTTTATTCCGGGAGACAAATAAACACAAAAAGTCAATTGCTTTGGCCTAATTTATTTATTAATATTATCAGCAATTGAGAAAAAATGATCCACAACATCCAGATATTAAGAAAGTTATAGCGTTTATCGTAGGTTACTGAAGTTTTACATTCGCCATATCAATTAACCGTTCAGATGACAAATTACAGATGATTGATGTGAATTAGACGCAAGTAACTGCGAGGTTTCTACTTCATTCCTTCAATCTTAGCAGAACTGTCATACAAAATTGTACAACGAATGATTCCATGAAAAAGAGATACACCAAAACATAATGCAATCGATAATTCACATGTGCGTGGTGAGTGAGCGGTAGGCTTTGGCCTGGTATGATGAAGGCATTCCGGAAGTAGGTTTTCCGTAGCTTCCCAAAATCACAAAGGCGGGGTCCAAGACTCCCAGGAAGCCCTGGCCCTTGCCTAAACTCTTCACTCGCTACTATTGACCTCATTTCTGCAAGCCATAAAACTCTAATTAAAATAGAACTACACTGAATAGCCAAAGAAACTGGTTTAGTCATGCGTATGCAAACACAGAGATATGTAAACACTTAGAGTACGGTACTGCGGTCGGCGACGCCTATATAAGACAACAGGTGTCTGGCGCAGGCGTTAGATCGGATACTGCTGCTACAATGGCAGGTTATCATGATTTAAGTAAGTTTGAACGTGGTCTTATAGTCGGCGCACGAGAGATGGGACACAGCATCTCCGAGGTAGCGATGAGGTGGAGATTTTCCCGTGCGAACATTTCACGAGTGCACCATGAACATCGGTAATCCGGTAAAACATCAAATCACCGACATCACTGTGGCCGGAAAAAAGATCCTGCAAGAACGGGACTAACGACGACTGAAGAGAATCGTTCAACGTGACAGAAGTTCAACCCTTCAACAAATTGCTGTGGATTTCAATACTGGGCTATCAACATGGGTCAGTGTACGAACCGTTCAACGAAACATCATCGATATGAGCTTTCGGAGCTGAAGGCCACTCATGTACCCTTGTCGAAGTGCATGACACAAAGCTCTACGCCCCGCCTGGGCCCGTCAACACCGTCATTGGACTGTCGATTGATTGGAAAATATGTTGCCTGGTCTGACGAGTCTCGTTTCCGATTTGTATCGAGCGGATGGACGTGTACGGGTATGGAGACTACCTCATGAATTCATGGACCCTGCATGTCAGCAGGTTACTGTTCAAGCTGGTGGAGGCTCTGTAATGGTGTGGGGCGTGTGCAGTTGGAGTGACATGGGTCCCCTGATATGTCTGTATACGACTCTGATAGTTGACACGTACTTACCGATCCTGGCTGATCACCTGTATCCATTCATGTCAATTGTGCATTCCACGGACTTGGCCAATTCCAGCAAGACAATGCGACACCCCACACGTCCAGAATTGCTACAGAGCGGCTCCAAGAACATACTCTTCTGAGTTTAAACACCTCTGCTGGCAACCAAAGTCCTCAGACATGAACATTATTGAGCATATCTGGGATGCCTTGCAATGTACCGTTCAGAAGCGATCTCCTCCCCTTCGTACTCTTACGGATTTATGGACAGCTCTGCAGGATGCATAGTGTCAATTCCCTTCGGCACTACTTCAGACATTAGTTGAGACCATGTCATGTTGTGCTGCGGCACTTCAGCGTGCTCGCGGGGGCCCTACACAATATTAGGCAGGTGTACCAGTTTCTTTGTCTCTTCAGTGTAGTAAATACTTAAAATTCCTGACAGTTCTCACAAATCTCTCATTAATTACCATAATATTGGTATCCACAAGAATACATAAGGTATTTACTTGATAACACATATGAAATGTTCTTCGAATCTCTTACTACGTGTTTCCAAGTGGCTGAGACATTCCTGTGTTGTGGACCACATACCTCTCGTTTCTACATATATTCTTCAAGCACGAAATTTCTTAGTGCGGGGAATTCGAGTCTTGGACAACTGAAATGAAGCTCCGAAAGGGACCATCTGAATCTATATATGGTAACCTGTCAATTGGGTATCATCTACTAAGATTATGTTCAATAAACAAACGTTCCTCCTCAAGCAGTATACCACAATGAAGGTTGCTAAGACATTTCTTTATATCATAACGTTAACTGCCTATAAGACCAGAAACACTGTCCTTTTCTCGCCATTATATCTGTTTGTCTTAGCTTTTATTGCAAAAAAAATAAAATAGTTGAAATTAAAGCAGGCTGGTGGCACAGTGGTTAAGGCGTAGGGCTGGAGAGCGAAAGGTCTCCCGGTTTATTCCTCGGGGATTTTTAAAGGCACTTAACCCGATCTTCACCTCTGGCTCAACTTGCTGTATCATGTGAAGTACGCCAGAATGCCTCCGTGGTTCAGATCCACCGTTAAGCTGTAGGTCTCCACCGATATTATCAACCCTAGATGTAACTCGATTGTTTACCCATCCTAACATAATTCAAGCCGAACCAAGGCTTGGCGTGGTCCTAGTTGGCCCAAATGAACATACAAAAAAAGATCGAATTTTTAGAGTGTTTCTTAGGATAATCTTATTCGATAACTTGCTCAAGGTATTATTTGATCACGTAACATGTTCCTTGTGTGAAAACTGGATAGTATTATAAAATCATTATTCTACAATCAGTTACAGCTATTATTAGCTTTCTTCTAGCTTTCCACTATTATGGAAATTATATTTAATGTTAAACTAACTTTATACAACTTTTTATGTAATTTGGTGAACTAAGGAATTGTAAAGTAGTAACTGGATCCCTCAACAATCATAATAATTGTAGCGTTCTCCAGAGAATCTAATTAAAGCAATAATTGTAACAAGAAATCGGGCAATAAAGAGATAAACCTAGGCACCACAGAGATATCAAAATCTGTGATGGTTAGGCTTGTTACGCCCGGAATCGTTATTGTTAATCATTATAAATATAAGAGTTTGCAGTGAAATCACCACGGGCTTTCTACTGGGATTATGTTGTTAAAATGCGATATTTCGGCGGCTAGTCAGAATTTGTTTTTGCAACACAATCCGGCGGTACACCCGTGAAGATTTCTTACCACTGTTACGCATCTTGCCTTTGCTGCTTTATTGTTAATCTGCTGAGTGGAACTTCCAAGATCATATTTGAATCAAACCTTATGTATAATAGATACACACAAAAGAATAATTGTTTCAGAAGCGAAAAAGTTCCTTCGCGTGTATTTCTATAATTTTATAACATTTGACTAGCAGTAAAAGGGAACAAAGTTTCAGCTTTCTAAAATACACAAATGAAATCGGTGTATTTCAGTCTAAGAAAGTATCACAAGATGTCTTCTCACCTTACAGCCATGAAGATCATTTTACTATCTATTTCTACTTCTCCGAAATGTTGTTAAAGTAAAATGCAGTTCTCATAAAGAGGTCTCTGGTTAGAATGTTTTGTACCTGACAAACTTGTTGTTAAGTTAGTTTCTAATTGCTATTCCAGAGCTGTTAGTTTGTTGTCATTGGTAACATTTATTAGAATACTTATACTTTTAAGTTGTGACAAAATCACATCCAGCCATAAATTATAGTATTATTAGTATTAGTTTTAATTAATTCTTTGTGTTTATGAACAATTGTATTGATGTATGTAAATTAATATGCCTGTTTTAAGATTTCCACATGGAGTATTGTGTGTAGTCTTCAGGGTTTGCATAACTTTGGAAGCAGGAGCCAGTGTTAAGAATCTTTGGTGGTGGCAATGGTAAGTAGCCGAGGGTATAGATAATGTGTTGGGCACATTGTGAGAACGTTTGGATGCATGTCAGCAGCTCCATAGTGTGGAGTCTATGTAATTTGTGTTTTTAGTATTCATGAAGTGCTGTTACGAATGTTTAAATGTTGATGTTGATAACAGATTCAGTGCAAAATAAAACGATAGAACCTTAGGAAACAATGATTATCATTTCGTCGTAACAACAGGTCCGTCATTTCTGGCTAATTGCAGTAATTTAACAGAATTGAAACATCAAAAATTAAATGAGCTGTAGCTTAAATGTGTTCGCGATGAGAAGAGCCTTCTCATCCACAACACGCTGTGTTTCCTTGTAAAGTGGAAATGCCCTTAAACCATCTCATTATTCGGAAGCTGTCCTAGAGATTGTCGTCAGCTAATTGTCCACCTGTAATTATGGTACTCTCTTTACAATAATGTATGAAATGGTTATTTGCTGGAGCGCCTAGAAATGCGAGAAGTATCCGTGACAATATGTCAGCTGGTTTCCCCCTGGAAACCACTGAGCTGGGAACCGCGCTTAGGACGGGTCGCTTCTCCCGAGAGCCCGTGCCACGCTCTCCCAGGAGCTCTCTCCCCTTTTATCTGGGGGCCGATCTGGCCTCAGAGCCACCACTGTGTTCGGATTCGTTCATCCTGGCCGCCAGACTGAGTCTGCCTGTGTGTCTCCAGCGAGAAGGGGAAAGGACGAGAGAGGTAGGGCTCAATATGGGCCCCGGCGCGGCGCTCAGAATTCAATCCGCTGCCCACACCCGCCGCCTGCCTCTTCTTGTCGACCGCGCGGGCAAAGTGGTCGGCCGCCCACTACTCGCAGGAGGAAGTTCGTTGCATGCGGCAGCCCTAATGATCCTCTAACGGGAATTATTCAATTTCTTCTATAAACAGTTCAACATAACTGCTCTCGCCAACTCATAACTGCCTTGTAACAGAATCTGAAATTGAGAAATAAATATCAATCGTTTCTAAGTTGGCAATTATTGTAACACTATGTGCAACTTCTATCCAACGACTGATTATTAATCCGGCAACTTATAAATCTGGTCTTCTTTTCCAAGTGAAAACTGAAAACCAGGATACGCACTGAAGGCATAATTCATATTTCCACCTACACTCTTTAATATCAAGTACCAAAAGGAGGAGTCTTCGCATACGTAGGTATTAAATAATGCTTTTTGCTACCATTTAGTTTCTTACAATTTAGTTAGATTTTCTAAGATTCGGTTTTATCGAACTCTTGTATGACTATGTTGTATATACTATTCCCGTGACGTCTTGACTTTGCTGAATTTGCTGTTTGCTTAGTCCCTTACACTAAATTTGCAACACCCATGTTTCTGTTTTGCTCCATTATAAGAATCACGTTTCTCAGTGTGATACTTGCATGATGTAAATAATTTTCCACTAAACTGATTTGAGTAAAACTATCCGAAAGTATTAGAGCATTTGAAATACCAGTTTATACGTAAACATCTTATTCATAAAAAGTTCCAGAATTATGGTATTTTGAATGAATGGATGTTTATAAGTAAGATCGATGATTTCACAGCTTTGTATATAAATAAATTCTTCTCGTGCTTCCAGCAGCATAAAAATGTCACACTTGTGGGACGTTTCGAAGGCGTCTACCTCAGCCCTCATTTTCAACCAAATGTCAACGATTAACTGTTTGTTTACACGCTGCCGCGGAAACGGTGGAAGACAAAACCAACACAACGCGATAAAGTCATCCACTCTTCTGCTAGTTACTGAGGTGAAACTGTTTCAGAATTTTAATAACCAGGTTCCACGCCGCACTGAGGTGATAACCAGTGTTCCTGTTAACTAATGAATCAGTTGTTCTGATTTGTGCAGCTTCTGTAATAACGCTGGCCCAAAAATCTTTCACCCGGGCTAAAATTGCAGTTTTTTTCAAATCAAATGTATGACCTTCTTGCACATGTGTTCGGCCACCGCAGATTTCTCTTCTTGTCCAAGACGAACATTCCTTGCGTGTTCAATACATCGCTGCACAATACACCGCTGCGTTCGTCCGATATAACGCAGCGATATGTTCCAGTTAACTAGATGCAACATTGTTTTACACATCTCTGTTGCTTCAGCTTTATGTTAATCTATTTTTCAGCGCTGCAGAAAACTCTCGGCGCCTTGATTGTGTTACCTAACCTTCTATGATGCCTGTATATGCTCCCCATAATTGAAACTGCGAGTTCAAATCTCATGTAAAGTTTTTTATGTATGCTTTTCTGAAGTATTTCTGTAGAGTTAAAAGTCTACTAAAATGAATATTGACACCGTTATTATTTGAGAAATTACCTGTTATTTTAAATTTCAAGAGGTTAAATAACATACTTTA